>JAGFNQ010001504.1:0-20652 GCA_024364735.1 Boesenbergia rotunda
ATTTTCCTAGTGCCTTAAGCATGGTTTCTGAGTCTTATACATTTCTAATCAGGCAGTCAGAATTGTTTGAAAGTGACTATATAACCAGAATCACATAACTGACTTATGCTAAGCAGGTTAAAATTGAAGTTTTCAACCAAAAGGACTTTCTTAATAATAAAGTTAGATTTAAGCTCAATATTACCTGACCCAATTACCTTGAGTGTAGCATTGTTGCCAAATGCTACTGAGCCTAGGTTCTTGAGCTTGAGTTTGGTGAACTTCAATTTATCTCCAGTCATGTGTCTGGAGCAACCGCTATCCAACATCCATTGGTCCAAATCTTTATGTTCCTACACATAAAGAGTTTTATTGATTTGGATCCAATTAGAGTTAGGAATAGCTTAAATTGATTTTCACTGACTAGTCTGTCTCACCCAAATCTAGGGTTCTCAATCACGTTAGCCTTATAGGTTTTGTGAGACAGGTTTTGATAAAAGAATTTTTGAAAAACATGATTTATTTTGAAAATCTTAATTAATTTTTGAAAACAGTTAAATTTATTTTGAAGGGAGATGTTTGAATCTATACTTAACTGAAAATTGTGTTAGATTTGAATTTTACAAAAAGTAATTTGAATTTGAAATTTGCTTAGTTGGTGAGCTTACCTTTTTCCTAGGACTACAAATCAAACAAACTAGAGATGGAAACTACGTCCATCAATCCAAATATGCTAAAGAGTTAGTAAAGAAATTTAAAATGGATAACTCTAAAAGCATAAGTAGCCCCATGGCTACTAATGTAAAAATAGATAGTGACCCTGATAGTAAGCCAGTAGACCTCAAACTGTATAGAAGTATGATAGGTAGTCTATTGTACCTTACAGCCAGCAGACCTGACATTCTTTTTTGCTATAGGGATGTGTGCTAGATACCAAACCTGTGCTATGGAAACGCACTTAGCAGCCCTAAAAAGAATACTAAGATATATAAAGGGCACCCTAAATGTAGGGATCTGGTATCCTAGAAACTCAACCTTCAATTTGTCAGGATACTCGGATTCTGACTATGCTGGTTGTAAATTGGATAGAAAGAGCACAAGTGGAAGCTGCCAACTATTAGGAAATAGTCTAGTAAGTTGGTGCAGCAGAAAACAACAGTGTGTAGCTCTATCCACAACTGAAGCTGAGTATGCAGCCTTAGGAGAGTGCGTAGCATAACTTTTATGGATGATGCACACTCTTAAGGACTTCCAGCTCAACTACACCCAAACTCAAGTATTTATTGACAATATAATTTCAATTAATCTAACTAAGAACCCAATCCAACATTCTAGAACAAAACACATAGAAGTTAAACATCAATTCGTAAGAGACCATGTAGCCAGGGGTGAGATAGTACTTAAACATATAGACTCAAAATCCAACTTGCTGATATATTCACAAAACCCTTACCTGAGTCTGAGTTTAGCTCACTAAGAAGGCAGTTAGGATTGTGCTATGTAGAATAGGTTAACTCTACTTTTATTTTTTATTTTTTTAATTTTAAAATCAGTTTCTAAAAGAATTATTGAACAACTGTTGTTTTTTTCAGTTTGTTTTAAAATCTTTTCGGACTTAGTTTTTTAAAAACTGCCCCCTTTCTAAACTTGGGCTTTTTCGCAAATGGACTTAGCCTAGGCCCTAACCCTAGAACTGCATGCACCTATAGACTTAGAAGCCAGCATCTCACAAGCACCTTAGGGTACTTTTGATTGATAACCTAGAAAGGGTTGAGATGCTTAGGTCTTTGCCATAATTCAAGATGCTTTAAGTAGTGCATCTGTAGTAATTGGGACACTAAATACAACTTTTACAGAAATCAAGTTAAGTGTCAAGTTTAGAAAATCTAACTTGAACAGAAACACTTAACTTGACTAACCCTAGCGAAAACTACTGCTTATAACAGTTAGTAAGTAGCAAAATGGGTTAGACAGGTCCCTACAAGAGAAAATCAACTGATTTGGTCTAGTCTTGGTTCAGTACAGCAAAATCATATGAATATTTTTCCTTTATGAAAGTTATTTCTTTTATGCAATTTAATTTCTACTATATCTATCTGTTTTTGATATATGGCAAAGGGGGAGAGATAGGAAAAGAGAGAGTTCAAATTTTTTCAAAATCTCAAAAAAAAAAAATTCAAAAAGTTAGCTACTTTTCAAAGCTTTTCAAAAACTTTTCTAGAAGTACTTAAGTTTTTTGTTTTAAAAAACCCTATTAAGTACTTAAGTTTATTAAAACGTCTTGAAGTTATTCAAAAGTACTAAGTTTTTATAAGTACTTTAAGCTTAAGTTTTTCAAAACTTCCATAAGTACTTTAAGCTTAAGTTTTTCAAAACTTCCATAAGTACTTTAAGCTTAAGTGTTTCAAAATTTACTAAGTACTTAAATTGTTTCAAAATTTACTAAGTACTTAAATTATTTCAAAATTTACTAAGTACTTAAATTATTTCAAAATTTACTAAGTACTTAAATTGTTTCAAAATTTACTAAGTTCATATATTATTTCAAAATTTACTAAGTACTTAAATTGTTTCAAAATTTACTAAGTACTTAAATTATTTCAAAATTTACTAAGTACTTAAATTATTTCAAAATTTACTAAGTACTTAAAATTGTTTCAAAGTTTACTAAGTACTTAAATCCTACTAAGTACTTAACTTAAAGTTTTCAAAACCTTTGAGTACTTTAAACTTAAGGCTTCAAATTTTTTGTAAGTACTCTAAACTCATGCTTTCAAAAACTGCTCTATGTACTTTTAAAACTTAAGTTATCAAAAGATTTCCAAAGTACCTAAACTTAAGTTTTCAAAGTGCAAAATCATTCTAAGTAAAAAAAAATTTTCCTTAAACTTAGAACCCCACGAAGTTTTGAAAAATCTAGGGGGAGGGAACAAATTTTTATGCTTTTGATTAAACTTAACTTTTTGAACTAGGGTTGTCATAAATCAAAAAGGGGGAGATTGTTGGTGCAGAAAGCACCCAAGTCAAACCTGTGTTTTGATAACGGCAACAGGGTTCAAAAGTTATGTCTTATTTGTTATCTAACATGTCACTCTAGTGTGCAGAGTAAAAAGCCCTAGCGAAGGACTGCTAGGCACTGGTGAAGGAATGCCAGGGCAAAAAGCCCTAGCGAAGGACTGCTAGGCACTGGCGAAGGAATGCCAGGGTAAAAAGCCCTAGCGAAGGACTGCTAGGCACTAGGCGAAGGACAGCCTGGGACTGAAGCCCTAGCGACGGAATGCTAGGCACCGGGCGAAGGATAGCTCGGTATCCAAGACCTGGCGAAGGACCGCGAGGCAATAAGTCCAACCAGAGGAACGGTTGGCATCAGGTACATTCTCCCGAGAGGAGTAGGTGAGGACGCGTTCCCCGTCGAAGGAACAATAGGCGTCGGTTCGACCTAGGGCTCCATTTTGGAGGCCCAAAGTCAGAACCAAGATAGCTAAGGTTGTATAAAAATAATACTCTATTGTTTTATATTGTTTTGGACTAACCCTGGATGCAGGTGTAACACCCGCTTTTTTTTTTTTCATAAAGCGGCGTTACGTTAACATACTTAGGGCATGTAGGCAATCATAATGCAGCGGAAACCTTTAACTTACACCTACATGCACTTACTACCATTCCTAACATTATAACATGGGAACTTGGCATATTTACTTTATACATAGCATCATATCATGTCATACTTAGCATCATGTCATATTTAGCATCATGTCATACTTAGTATCATGTCATACTTAGCATCATGTCATAGAGTCACATTCAAGCACATAATAGTAAAGGTAACGTTCGATCATAAGACGAGGAACCATATTGTTTCTTGGCCAAGTCACTATCACACACATGCTTTAAGCCCCTCCTGTTGCTTCCTTATTGTCCCCTTGCGAAATCTGCGGTATAAGGAAATAAAACTATAAGCACACAGGCTTAGTAAGACTCTTTCCTACTCACTAAAACCATTCATCACTTCGTCATGAGCACATGGAACATTAACATACTTAGTGCTTTACTTAGAACATAAGCCTCTTCATCACTTATCATACATTCGACATGGCATGAACATAACTTCATCACATTCGTAGCATGGCATAAACATAACCATAAAAACATTCATGGCATGGCATAACACTTGGCATAGACATAACATAATAATCATAACCTCATAAACATTCTTAGCATGAACCTAAATAAAATCATGGCGTCCTAACTTAGCATAACATAATTACATCATGGCATCATAAATTGATATAGACATAATTAAAATCATGGCATCCTAACTTAGCATCAACATAATTAAATCATGGCATCCTTAACTAGCATGAACATAAATAAAATCATGGCATTCTGACTTAGCATAAACGTAATTAAATCATGGCATCCTAAACTAGCATGAACATAAATAAAATCATGACATTCTAACTTAGCATAAACATACTTAAATCATGGCATCCTAAACTGACATGGACATAAATAAATCATGGCATCATAATTTAACATAAACATAAATAAATCATGGCATCCTAACTAGCATGAACATAAATACATCATGACATCATAATTTGACAGAAACATAAATAAATCATGGCATCTTAACTAGCATGAACATAAATAAATCATGGCATCATAATTTGACTGAAACATAAATAAATCATGGCATCTTAACTAGCATAAACATACTTTTCATAAACATACTTTTCGTAAACATACTTTTCATAAACATAATGCATAACATGGATGAATGCATGAGCAAATGCATATATATATATATAAGGATGCTTAATCTTTAAAACATCATGCTTTTAAATACTTTTAACATAATCATAACATTCATTGGACCCTGGCTTGTACCACATTCATTCATCATATGCGCGCATCCCAAAGTAAATACGAGGTAGCTAATCTCGACCTACTAGGGTAAGGACAGCTTCATCGGTAGTCCCGAACCGTAAGGACAGCTTCATCGGTAGTCCCGAATCGTGGGCAGCTTCATCGGTAGTCCAGAACCGTGGACCTTACTTAGGTCCGGTACAAGCCCATAAAATAAAATAAAATGCTTTCACATGCTTTTTCATTCATCATCATTCATAGCATATTCATTCATTCATCATACTTAACATCATCGTTATGCCCCAAAGGCATGAACTTTAACTTCGTTCTTCATTTTCATTCTTAAACATGGCATATGTACACATCATTCATAAAGCATGGCATACTTTCATATCATTTATAAGACATGGCATACATACATATCATTCATAAAACATAGCATACATACATATCATTCATAAAACATGGCACATGTCCAAACATTCATGACCTAACATATAATTCATGACATATAACCTAAGGGTTTGGTTAACATAGAATTCTTCCACCTTACTTAAACATACATCTTAATAACCTATACCCAAGCATCTTGGTAGGTTTAACCCAACCCTAGCCCTAGGTTAGATCCTTGGCCGAAAGCCCCAAGGAAACCCTAGGTCCATGAAACTTCACATAACTTCCCAAACAACATCTCCTACATTCATACTAGGCCATAGGAAACATTTGAGTTCATACCTAAGCCCAACCCTAATGCTTTAACCTTAGTCTTGCTCTTGGCTGAAACTTCAAGGCCATGGGGGTATGGAGAAATTCCATTAAAACCCCAAATCAATTGCTTAAACACCAACCATACCTTACCATAGGGCCATTGGGGCCCTTACTTGAAATAAGTCTTAACTTTCCATCCTATTAGGGTCCTTGGCCGAAACCTATAGGGTCTCTAGGCCATGTGAAACATTCACACAAACACCCTCCATCTCCCTTATATCATGATAATACATAAAACATATACTTGAGGTTTTAAACCCAACCCTACACATGGGTTCTTGATGTTGGCCGAAACCCTAGGGTATCCTAGGGTACCCCAAAAATTCTCAAAAATTATATTTAATCTCTAAACATCATAAGAGAACATTAAACAACATTATAGAGATTTTTAGCATCCTCTTTGACCCTAAACTTCTAGTGGCCGAAACACCTAGGGTATCCTAGGGTTCTTGGTTTTCTTTTCTTGCTTCTTTTAACATCAAATCCCAAAACTCAACCAATATATCATGCTAAAAACATAAGGAACTATTACACCACAGGTGAGGGAGTCTTACCTTGGTTGATCTTGATTTTTAAACCTTAGCAGAGAAAGAAATTGCAAAATCTTTGGATACTTGAGCCTCCTTGTCCTTGTATCCTTGGAAAACCCTTAGATCTTGGAGATGAGACTTCTTGTGGAGGTTTTCCAAGGGAGAACCCTTCCTTTGGTGTTCGGCTAGGATGAGGGGAGGAGGAGGAAGAAAATGCAAAGTAATGGAAGGAAAAGGTAACTCCCAAACCCCCCTCTTTATAGCCCATTAAGGAGGTAAATGAAGAGTCTCTCCATGACCCTTCACCTTCTTCTAAGCCTTAAATAATATCCACTTCATTCCCTCATAACATTCCCTTGCTAGGTGAGTTGGTTAGAGCATACATGGTTGTACAAGAGGTCCAAGGTTCAATCCTTGGTAGATGCACAATTTTTTTCCCACTTATTTTTATTTTATTTTCCTAGTATTTTCGAAAATCCCTTAAAAATTCCCCCATAATTATGTTAATATTTCTTATTAAAATCCCTTTATATTTATATAAATTTTCACATAAAATCCACCAATAATTATGGTACTAAAAAGCCCATATAAGGCCCATTAGTGCCCTTTTTCCCCAATTTAAATGAGAAAACATGGATTTTCTAGGCCAAACTTCGCATTAATATTTCTAGGTTCCTCGAAAAATTATCTAGTCATGCTTAATATTTTAAGGAAATATTAAGAGAATTTTCCGGGTCGTTACAGCAGGACCAAAGGAACGTGTGTCTGCAGCTCAGAATGCCCAAAGGAGAGAGGCAAGTAGCTGAACAGGGCGCCCTCAGTGTCCTGGGCGCCCCCAGGGGCAACACAAAACAAGCGAAGCAACAAAGGCTTCGGCTGACCACAGGCCGGGGCGCCCTCAGCGTTTAGGGCGCCCCAGGCAGCCAGGGCGCCCTCAGGGCACAGGGCGGCCCGCGCCTTCGCAGCGGAGCTGTTTATCCTTATCCAGCCGAGAAGCCCGCGCTGAAGGAGTCAAGCAGGGCGCCCCCAGCGTCCAGGGCACCCCCAGGGTCAAACTTCATCCCTACTCGAGTGGGATAGAGGTTGACCGAGTGAACCTCGGATCGCGTGACACGTGGGGGACGCCCCCGACGTCCAGGGCGCCCCGAGATGCTATAAATAGCACCCAACGCCATGGCCTTGAACAACAACTTCGATTCAATGCTTCTACGCTCTTCTGCTCCCGCGCTCTGCTCCGGAAACCTCCCGGCATGAGACTCAAGCGCCGACGACGTCCTCCCGCTCCGAAAATACTATCTACTCCGGACGTCGGTAACGAAGAGCTATTTTAGTTTACTGTACTGAATTCTGTAAAATCTTTTGTAAACTATTTTTGCGACATATAGAATTGCCCGGAGAAAATGGTCAACGACCGTAGGCCTTGGAGTAGGAGTCGACCTAGGCTCTGAACCAAGTAAAAAATCTTGGTGTTTGCATATTTGATTTTTAATCTTCCGCTGTACAAATTCTCTATCATAAATCCGAACGATTTTCGATATTCACCCCCCCTCTATCGGTTCTCTCGATCCAACAAGTGGTATCATAGCCAAGCCGCTCTTCACCGGACTAACCGCCGACGGAGCAAAGACGCCAGAAGTTGAGGGGGAGCCCAGGGGTGAATCAGGTATATTTTATTTAAAATGTCCATTTGTAAATTCCATATTATCTATTTCACGTGCAGGGAGAGAGGGCACTATAAAAATCAGTGCCCTACTCATAAGATTCGGTCTACATCACCGGTGGCGAAGGAGGCACCAGCGCTAGGAAACCGGAGGGACAAAAGTCACGTATAATGCTTCAAATGCAAGAAATACGGACATTACAAAAACAAGTGTCCGACGAAGGTACACAAGATTTATGTTCTAAAAATTTTACAAGTTCCTGCACTGCCATGTGATAAAGTAGTTATTTTTTCTGATAAAGTAGATTTACTACTTAGTAAAATTAACATTTTGCATGTTAAATTACAAAACGTGAATATGACCAAAATATCAGAAATTAATTGTTTAATTCAGAATATCAATTCAGTAATTGATAAAATTAATTCTTATAATTATTCTGATAAAATTAATTCTGATAATTATTTTGATAAAATTAATTCTGATAATTTATCTGATAAAATTAATTCTATTAATTTATCTGATAAAATTAATTCTGATAATTTTAATTCAGACAAAATTAATCCTAAGGATAATTTGGAATTCAAGTTTGAAAATCCTAAGGATAATTTCGAATTCAAATTTGAAAATCCTAAGGATAAATCCGAATTCAAATTTGAATATCTTAAGGATAAATCCGAAATTAATCCTGAAAATCTCAAGATTAATTCAGAAATTAATTCTGAAAATCTTAAAGATAATCTAGAGTTTAATGTTGAAAATATATCTGAGGATAATTCTAAGGATAATGGTAAAGATAAAGTTCTCATAGATAATAATTTAATTATAGATAATATTGAATATTATTATAAAACTTTAACTAGTAGCCCAATTTACTCCACCTACTGTGAGGATATTGAAAAATCTAATCCTAAGGAGGATATGGAACTATCTAAGATAAAGGCCATAATCAATAAAAATTACAAAAATTCAAATAAATCAAAATTATTAGAAAAACTTGAAAAGAAAGATAAAGATGAAGAAGAAATTTTCGAAATAATGAAAATGATGAATTTAAACCCATAATTATTAATTAATCATGATAATCTTAAATTAAAATTAATTAAATCTTAATTATTCAAATTAAATTAAGTTCGAAATTCAAACTTAAATGAAATTTGAAATTCAAACTTAAATAAAATTAAATTCAAATTAAATTAAATCTTAATTAAATATTAATTAATTTTAAATTAAATATTAATTAATTTTAAATTAAATATTAATTAATTTTAAATTAAATATTAATAATTTTAAATTAAATCTTAATTAAATATTAATTAATTTCAAATTAAATGTTAAACAAATATTAATTAATTTCAAATTAAATCTTAATTAAATATTAATTAAATTCAGATTAAATTAAATATTAATTAAACTCAAATTAAATTAAATATTAATTAAAATTCCGAAACCCTTCAGCAGCTCTAATGAATCGTGCCCCATTCCCTTCACCATCTTATACCCACTTGGTTCAGGATATGGTCTATTTGTGTCAGTCCCCACTAGGCTGACTACGTCACACCTAGCCCAAGTAATGTCTTTCTCGTCCTTTGGATTTCTAATTACTCTCATGTATTTAAGAGACTCGCACTCTTAACATGATATGCTCTGGCCAGAGGCTTTGAGTAACAATCTGACGATAGGCCTGGGTATTCATCTCCTCGCAAGGAGTGGTGAATCCTTTGTAGGCTGTTCAAACATCTTCGGGCACTTCGGCTTATACCCAATCATCCTGGGTCCACACCTCCTTGGAGATGCTTGCTTAAGATGTTAAAGTATAAGTCTCCATGACCAAGATGACTTGAACACCGCAAGTCAAAGGAACATCGCACTTAAGCTGCAGTAATAACTTCAGTGACATATCTTTATAGATTACCATATGAAGTTTTACAGCTAGTCACTCCAATGAACTAGTTCCCTTAACTAGCATCCATGTTTATCTCCGGACATCCCAATGCCACCAGCCAGTGAGAATCAACTGATTAGAGAATAACCCATGCTAGTCTCAACAGAATTGATGGTGTCCGTTTTTATCAATTCATCAACTAGGGATACTTTCAATACTTCACAATTGCACATGTAGAGATAATCACTAGTTGTGATCCCATCACAAATTCTCTTATGTTGTGAATTATATTGCGGATATTCTGTAGATGAGTTTAAGATCCCAATCAAATACACAAATATGTATACTCAAATAGTGAATTATCATTTATTAAAATTAATATTTACAATCATAAGGCGATTGCCTTAGGACACTTCTCTCATATCATAACAAACTCCCACTTGGCCTAATGCCAATCGCTACGGTGTCCAATACCACAGGCTCTAACATGACCCTCAAACTTGTTTTGAGGTAAGGCCTTAGTTAAAGGATCCGCTAAATTCCTTTCAGTGGGAATTTTCTCAATTTGTATATCATTCCTACTTATAATCTCTCTGATCAGATGATGGCGGCGAAGCACGTGTTTGGATCGCTGATGAGACCATGGTTCCTTTGCTTGTGCAATAGCTCCATTGTTGTCGCAGTAAACCGGCACTGCTTCATCAATGGTTGGAACCACGCCAAGTTCGGAGACGAACTTCTTGATCCAGACTGCTTCCTTTGCTGCTTCCGAAGCTGCGATGTATTCCGCTTCAGTGGTAGAATCCGCTACGGTGTCTTGTTTGGAACTTTTCCAACTTATTGAGCCTCCATTCAAAGTAAATACGTATCCAGACTGAGATTTGTAGTCATCCTTATCTGTCTGGAAACTGGCATGTGTATACCCACGTATTACCATATCTCCTTCTCCATATATTAGGAACACATCCTTAGTTTTTCTTAAGTACTTAAGGATTGTATTAACAGCCGCCCAATGATCCATTACTGGATCCGACTGGTATCTTCTTGTGACGCTCAAAGCGTACGATACATCGGGCCTTGTACATAACATAGCATACATGATAGATCCTATCGCGGATGCATAAGGAATCTTATTCATGCAAATCCTCTCGTCTTCTGTGCGCGGACACATAGACTTTGAAAGGATGATCCCATGCCTGATGGGAAGGTAACCTTTCTTGGATTCCGACATGCTAAACCTTTTTAGCACTCGGTCTATATATGTAGACTGCGAAAGACCAAGCAACCGTTTTGATCTATCTCTATAGATTCTAATCCCAAGGATATAGGTTGCTTCTCCCAGGTCTTTCATGGAGAAAGTTTTGGACAACCAAATTTTAACTGTTTGTAAGACTGATATATCGTTTCCTATTAGTAAGATTTCATTGACATATAATACTAGGAATACGACTGCACTCCCACTAACCTTCTTGTACACACAAGGTTCGTCTGGATTTTGTGAGAAATCAAACTTTTTGATTGTCTCATCAAAACGGAAGTTCCTGCTCCTAGATGCTTGCTTCAGTCCATATATGGATCGTCGAAGCTTGCATACTTTGGTTTTATCAACCGATGTGAAACCTTCAGGTTGTATCATGTATACATCCTCAAGCAGGTTTCCGTTAAGGAAAGTTGTTTTCACATCCATTTTCCATATCTCATAATCATAATGAGCTGCTATGGCTAGGAGCATCCGAATGGATTTAAGCATAGCTACTGGCGAATAGGTTTCGTCATAATCAATTCCTTGCTTCTGACGATATCCTTTTGCCACTAATCTAGCCTTAAAGGTAACAACATTACCTTCCATGTCGGTTTTCTTCTTGAAACCCCACTTGCACCCTATGGGCTTAATCCCTTCAGGTGGGTTAACCATGTCCCATACTTGGTTTTCGTACATGGAATCCATTTCCGACTTCATGGCTTCAAGCCATTTGTCCGTTTCTGAATTTTCCAGAACATCTTCATAACTGATAGGTTCATCGTCGTTCGATTCACTTATGAGAAATCCTTATCTCTCTAGAATATTGCGTGTCCTATCAGATCTACGAAGAGGTGGTGTAGTTTTAGGTTCAACTGATAGCTCATCATTATGAGTTATTGGCTGTGGGTCTAGACTAGGTGTCTTTGTAATGTCTATTGGAGTTTCTTGAACTTCATCAAGTTCAATGCTACTCCCACTGTTTTCTTGTAAAAGAAACTCTTTTTCCAGAAATACAGCATGCCTTGAAACAAACACTTTTTGTTCCAAGGGATGATAGAATTGGTAACCCTTCGTTTCCTTAGGGTATCCAATAAATAGACATTTATCAGACTTAGCATCCAATTTGTCTGATACGATCCGCTTCACATATGCAGGACAACCCCATATCTTAAGGTGAGTTAAGTGGGGTTTCTTACTATTCCATGTCTCATATGGAGTAGTAGAGACTACCTTGGTCAGGACTCTGTTTAGCAAGTAAACAGCTGTCTTAAGTGCATATCCCCAAAAGGATTTTGGAAGAGTTGCATGATTCATCATTGACCTAACCATGTCCATCAAGGTTCGGTTGCACCTCTCAGATACACCATTATGCTGTGGTGTATACGACGGAGTCCATTGGGATAATATCCCATTGTCCCTAAGATAATCTTGAAACTCTTGACTTAAGTATTCACCACCCCGATCGGATCGAAGTATTTTAATACTTTTGCCAAGCTGTTTCTCTACTTCATTTCTGAACTCTTTGAATTTCTCAAAGGCTTTAGATTTGTGTTTCATCAAGAACACGTACCCGAATCGTGAGTGATCATCGATAAAGGTGATGAAGTAACTATAGCCTCCTTGTGCAAGAGTTGACATTGGTCCACATACATCAGTATGTATTAGACCAAGCAATTCTCCCAATGGATTAGCTTTTCCGGAAAAGGGTAATTTGGTCATCTTGCCTTTTAAGCATGATTCACATGTATCAAATGAACCGGGTTCAAATGATTCCAAAATTCCACATCGGTGTAATTCAGTCATGCGTTTCTTACTTACATGGCCAAGACGACAATGCCAAGTGTAGGAGTCTATTCAATTATATATTCGAGCACGTTTGTTGCTATCTTCGATATTAAAAACGTCACTGGATAAATCTAACATGTAGATACCATTGCACAAAGTTCCATTCCCATAAAGAACGCCTTTTAAAGTTATGTAACAACAATTGTTACTAAAAGTTAAATGATAACCCTTTTCATTCAAACATGAAATAGATACAATGTTCTTTATTAACGAAGGAACAAAATAACAATTATCCAATTCTAAGATACGTCCAGTGGGGAGCTTTAGCAAATATGTTCTGATGGCTGATAAGCACCATTTTATTGATTATTTTAATTGCTAAAATCCATGTTTGACCCATGTTTTCATTGCTTAATTATGATTTTACCCTAGGTTTTGGAACTTTATCTTATTTTGGACTTAATTGCAAAATTACACATTTTTTGGATTATTTGGCCACTAATTTTCTGATATATTTTTTTAGGCATGAAAGGATCTTGGACCTAGGGCATACTAGGTCAAACTTGAGTCGGATGTGAACCGGATTGAATTATCAAGCTTACAATTAATCCGGGCCGTCCGATTCAAGAGCGGCTAGATCTGAGCCATCCAGGACGATCTGAAGCAATCCGAGCTAGGGTTAGGGTTGATCAAACTCTATGATCAAGATCTAAAGGTTTCATTCCAATCAGAGCTCAATCAACCGTTGGATCAAGCAAGGAGGGCTCTAGAGCGTCCATTCACAGATAGAGTTGATCTGGACCATCCGTTGCATATCTGGAGGATCCGAGCTACCACAAGGTAGATCGTGACCCAAGATCATCATCATAAAAGTTTGGCTCCAATCAGAGTAAGATCAGCCGTTGGATCTCCTCCGATCAATCTGGGCCGTCTGTTGATAACTATTTAATCAAATGTTTCACTGTTCTTCCCTTTGTCGTGTCTCCGCCGCAGTCATCTTCTTCTTCATTTCTTCACTGTTTTATCTCATTTTTCTTCATCAAAGGAGGGCGTCCACCTCATCTTCCAATCCAGATCGAGAATCAAGTTTTTGGTGATCAAGGTTTGAAGAATTCTGCTCAATTGCGCTGGAACAGGGGATTTCTTGAGGGTTTCGGGAGTCCTCAGTCCGATCACCTTCTTCTCAACCACAGACCATTTCAAAGCTTCCGAATCATTTGTAGGGGTTCTCAAGTGATCCCAGAAGCTTCCCAAATCGTCATCGCAGCTCACCCAATTGAGAGGGAGTAGATCGGATTGAAAAATTCCAGCAAGCGCAGATTTGATGCAGAATCGACTTCAGAATTGATTGTCCTCTGATTTGCTGAGCCTAGGGGTTCGAAGCCAATTCTTGATTGACAACCAAGAATTTCTCGAGTTGGAAAAGGGTTGAGGAGTAGTTTAGACACTTAATTTTCATGTTTTGTAGCTTAAACTCCATTACTGCACTTGTTCTGTTTTTTTTGTAGTTTCATATCAGCTGTTTAAGTTTGTAGTTCTGAATTGTTTGAGCTTAATTAGGTTTTAATTCTTAGATGCTAAGTAGTTAAGAGCTTGTTTAAGTGACAATTAGATTCAAATTCAAGTAGTTTGCAATTTTATTTCTTGCGTGCCAATTTCTTTAGCTTCGTATCAGATTTCTTTTCATGCAACTTTCTGTTCAGTTTCAAAGTTTTCAGTTATTTCAAAATGGATGTGTGTTTAGTTCATTCTCTGAAATTAAAGATAGCATTTAGTATGTTGGTGCATGAGATCGGAATTTGCTTCCATTCGGTTGCATTTCTGCACTTCAACTCAACTAGTTTGCATCAAACCTGATTTATGCAGCTGAAATTCTATATCTGCCAGTTCATCTTCTGATGAACATTGTTAGCTACAAATTCTGAGTTGTGTTAGTAAAGTAATGCATTTAGGTTCCAGTATTTGATGTCAGCTGCATGCGTGATCTGCATTTAATTGATTCGAATTTCTGCCTGCTAAATTCCTGCATGAACTCCCTGCAATTCAAGTCCATTTGATTTCTGCAATAAGGGCAGATTTGGTTGAGCATCATTTTGACTCGGAATTCCTCATTCATATTTGCAAGGTCATGCATTGATAGGTTGCTTATCAAACTACATCCGGTCAGTGGCATTTTTGGGCTGATAAAATCAGTTTTTGGCACAAAGGGTTCAGATTTTGGCACATAGGGATCAGCTTGCGTGCCAAGCTGTTTTGGCACTTGTTTGCAACAGAATTTCACTAGTTTTTGGGTGTAGGAGAATTTTTGAAATCTATTGATATCACCCTTAGAATCCCTGAATTTTCTTTGCATTGGTTTGCTTCCAAAAATCATAGCGAATTTGAGTTGAATTTGGGTGCTTGTTGAATTTCTGCATTACGCATGTTTTTCAGTGTGTTAAGTTCATTTGTTTCCGAAAACTTCCATCACAGCCTCCATTTTCTTGAATCAGTAATTATTGTGCATTGGAATTTAAGTTTGCTTTTCGAAACTTTAGTTAAATCCTCTAGCTCGATTCGGTTTCCTTTGGTTGAAGGATTACTTGCCATCACATTATTTGATTCATTAGTTTGGTTTTCTCCATTTTAATTGTCATTTCATTCTGAATTGAAAACAAAACCCAGATTTTATTTGAAACCCGAAAACACAAACGAGACCTAAATACAAGCGCGAATCAAACAACGTCAACTAGCCCTGAGAAAAATACGACCTGTGGCCCCTATATTATATTTTAATACTTTTGATTATAAAAGGGTTTCCAGCTTTCATTTATATTTAAATCTGATGAGCCCACACTTTCGTGACAACTTTAATAAGTATAATTTGGGCTTATCAATGGCAACAGCAGCAATCTTTGCTCCATTTCCAACTCGCAGATTTGCTTCTCCTTTGATGAGTCTTCTTCTATTCCTTAGCCCCTGTATGTCATTACATATATGTGAGCTACACCCAGTATCAAGTACCCAGGTATTTGAGGAAATAGAGTGACATTCAATAACGAAGATACCTGAAGAGGATGGGGCATCGGATGCCTTATTCTTCATGGACTCAAGATAAATTTTTGCAGTTTCTTCGCCAGTGACCCTCCTTGCCACAATGATGGCAAGTTCCTTTTGGTTTCCTTTCAGTCTTTATGGCCTTTTTCTTCTTTCCTTTATTTTGTTCTTTGGCCTTCCTCTTAGAACCTTTCTTCGAGGAACCAACTAACAGTACCGCCTTTTGATCCGGCTTTACTGAAGGCTCTACAGTCTTCAGCAGGTTGAGCAACTCGGGAATGGTGGTATCTAGTTTGTTCATCCGATAGTTCATCACAAATTGTGAATAACTTTTGGGCAAACAACTCAGAATTAAGTCAATACGTAGTTCATTATCCATTACAAAACCGAGTGTGTTCAGTCGCTCAATGTACCTCAACATCTTTAACACAAACTGCGAGGCAGAAGTGCCTTCCTTCATCTTAGTGGTGAAGAGGAGTCTGGAGATTTCGAACCTTTCGGATCTCGCCTGCTCTTCAAACAACTCATGAAGATGGAAGATGATGGTATAAGCATCCATATGCTCATGCTACTTTTGCAGCTCAGGTATCATAGAGGCTAGCATGATGCAACTTGCAAGTTTAGAATCGGTCACATGTTTCTGATAGGCCATTAACTGGTCTGGAGTTGTACCCTCTGGAGGATGGTTAGGAAGTTGATCTTCAAGGACATAAGCAAGCTTCTCTGCCTTGAGGACTATCCTCAGGTTTCGAAGCCAGTCCATGAAGTTTGGCCCAGTCAGTTTATTGGTGTCCAAGATGGAACGCAAATTCAGAGAAGACATGATCGAGTGATTATCCTAGAAACACAAATTGAGCTTATGTGAGAAGAATGATAAAGAATGTATCAATATACATTAATTAAAAATCCTATTTATTTATTAAATTGAATAACTCTTTTTATCAATTCGGGAGATTGTAGGAGCATCTCCAAATAGGTTGATATCCAACCATAGTTAAGAACAACCATGGCTGTGGCCATCATGTTTTTCTTAGCTATGAAGGTAGGTAATTTTACCGATTACACATCACATATATGTAACTATCACTTTATGCTATCAACTAATTGAATGTTTGCATAAATCATTGGGTTGTTAACTCATTAACAAGTATGCAACTTTTTACATAGCACCCAACTGCACCTCTCTTTGCATCGACCTTGGCTGTGGCACAACAAATCGATGCTCCAAGCTTAAGGCTGACCCATTAATCAAGAAATAGTTTTAATTTGGTTGGAGCTCATTCAACCGTTTAGTCAGGCTTGGATGTGTCCAACAAACAAAACTAAGGATTGACCTCTGACTCCAACTATATTATACATAAACTAATTCCATGGTTTGAACATGTTGAGGTTCAAGCCGGGCATGGATGTGTCCATCAACCCAAACGAGAAACAAAACTCCGATTCTAACCATATTAATGGAAGGTGTTGGCCTTAATATTTTGTAAGGGGTTTTGGGTCTCATCCCTTCTTTTCTAAGCACATTCATGACATAGAATTATATCATGACTAACGATTTCCTTAATAAAGTACGTATGTGACTTAATTTATCAAGTCTCATTATTTGAATTAGGAACCCGATTTCCTAATTCTAATTTCATACTTTATTTAAGGAATTATTTTGGGAAACAATTTCCTAAATTGTCATAATCAATTTCGGAAATAATATGTTTTAAGACTTTGATTTCTCTAAATCAAATCTTATTAAATTAAGAGACAAATCCCTTAATTCAACCACATATTATTTTCATGAAAATCTCATTTAAGAAACTCTATAGGAAACCATTTTCCTAATTAATTTTGGAGACAACAATATGTAAGAGCATCACCTCTGAAACATATTTTATTCATGGATTTAATTAATTACAACAAATCGTTTTCTAAGGATGGCTCCCCGAGGCTCAGATACCCAAAGAAAAGTAATTTGTCGTAAATCCAATTTGGTCCGCTTCGGAAGCGTAACCAAATCAAACATGACAATTTCATTTAAAATTGGGAAATTAAATTACAATAACTAACTTTAAATTGGACGGCTCCCCGAGGCTCAATCCAAAAATAAAGAATTTTGTTGTCAATTTAAAAACCAATTCAAATTTAATTGTCAATTAATTGTCCATAAATTTGTCTAGACTTTCTTGAAAGAAAGTGCCCAAAATTGCAAGATTTCATAATAGGTTTTCAGAATAATTGTAAGTTTCTAGTACAAAGAAAACTTACATATTTCCAAAATTGAAAAATTTCTAAAATAGAAAATTTTCCAAAATTGGAAAGTTTCCAAAGATGGAAAGTTTTCACAATTATTATAAAATTTCAGAAACTAGAAAATTTCAAAAGTTTACGAAATTTCATGAGGATTTCCAAACTTTGAAATTTCTAAATCCAAAATTTATTATAATTGGAATGTTTCCATAATTGAAAAATTTTCAAAAATTGAGATTATGACAATGTTTTCCACAAAACAATTATATGATTACGTCGAACACAAACCGGCTCTGATACCACTGTTGGGACCGGGTGCATGTTGACAAGGATACGGGTTCGTAAATTTTAAAATATTTACGTGCAGCGAAAGAATTAGCATAAATAATTTCTCAAATTATTTTTAACTACGTATCTAACATGCGACCTTATGATGTGTGGACATGATCATAAATTAAAATTTTGTGAAAAAGTAAACTAATTTACTAAGTACCTCGCGTAACTCGAAGTAAGGGACGAGATCCAACCGTAGCGTCCCTTGGAAGCTCCGCCTCTATTCGCGTCCACGCCGAGTTCTCTTCGGGATGACTTCGCAATGCTACGAGTTTTGTGCCGACGAGAACTACTAGATTCTCCAAAGGCACAACTAGAAAAACAAGAGAGAAAGATAGGAAACTAACCACCAAGTTAATGGAATCTAAATTCCGGGAAGGAAGGAGATGCGATCCTCTTCTTCTTCTTCTTGGGTGACTTCTCCTTGGTGATGGTGACTCATGGCAACCTCAAGGGAGGAAGAGGGAGCACCGGCCCTAGCTTGGACAAGGGGTGCCGGCCCTAGCTCACAAGGTGGGCGCCGGCCCTAAGGGGAAGAGAGAAGAGAGAATAAGAGAGAGAGGGAGAGAAATAAATCTCTTGATCGCACTATCTATTGGGAATTCAAGGCTTGCCTTTGGTTCCTTTATATAGTAGCCTCTCCCTTGCCAAGTCTCTCTTTTAACGGAATTAACGGAATTAGTTATCATAAGAAATTTATTTTATAAAGTTTCTTATGACTTATTCCGTTATGTCTAGTTTTATTATAACTAACTTTATAATAAAACAAATTCTCTTCCCCTTTAATTATGGAATAAATTATATAAGAAATTTATAAATTTTCTTATTATGGAAAAATCAATTCATAATTGATTTTATAAAATTAAAATGAACCAATTCATGGATTATTTTAACTTCCAAAAAAGAATAAATTTCTATAAATTTATTTATATAAATTTCTTTATAAAAATTTATTTATCCATAATTTATAAAATAAATCACGCTAGATTTATTTTATTAATTAAACCAATTAAATTGCTTTATTCCCCAAGTGATGGCCGGCCAAACCAAAGGGGTTTGGCACCCTCTTTGGCCGGCCAAACCAAGCCACACCAATCGCGAATTAAACTCATTTAATTCGCCCAATAAGCCTTCAAAAGACTTAGCCATTTTTAGCTTCCATTGCGCCTCTGATAAATTCAGATTCGACTTATTTCTCTTGATCGGAAAATCCAATTTTCAACTCGTTTTAAATCCCTCGGATTACTCGTAGTGCGTGTGACTAAATAGGCTTTCGATTTATGTTGGCCGTCTATAATCAACTAATTATAGAACGATCATGAGTGGCACCTAGTAGTACATCATGACCCCCAATTAATCGAAAGATCAACGGTTGACCTCAGAAAGAATTCCGAAACCCTTCAGCAGCTCTAATGAATCATGCCCTATTCCCTTTACCATCTTATACCCACTTGGTTCAGGATATGGTCTATTTGTGTCAGTCCCCACTAGGCTGACTACGTCACACCTAGCCCAAGTAATGTCTTTCTCGTCCTTTGGATTTCTAATTACTCTCATGTATTTAAGAGACTCGCACTCTTAACATGATATGCTCTGGCCAGAGGCTTTGAGTAACAATCCGACGATAGGCCTGGGTATACATCTCCTCGCAAGGAGTGGTGAATCCTTTATAGGTTGTTCAAACATCTTCGGGCACTTCGGCTTATACCCAATCATCCTGGGTCCACACCTCCTTGGAGATGCTTGCTTAAGATGTTAAAGTATAAGTCTCCATGACCAAGATGACTTGAACACCGCAAGTCAAAGGAACATCTCACTTAAGCTGCAGTAATAACTTCAGTGACATATCTTTATAGATTACCATATGATGTTTTACAGCTAGTCACTCCAATGAACTAGTTCCCTTAACTAGCATCCATGTTTATCTCCGGACATCCCAATGTCACCAGCCAGTGAGAATCAGCTGATTAGAGAATAACCCATGTTAGTCTCAACAGAATTGATAGTGTCCATTTTTATCAATTCATCGACTAGGGATACTTTCAATACTTCACAATTGCACATGTAGAGATAATCACTAGTTGTGATCCCATCACAAATTCTCTTATGCTGTGAATTATATTGCGGGCATTCTGTAGATGAGTTTAAGATCCCAATCAAATACACAAACATGTATACTCAAATAGTGAATTATCATTTATTAAAATAAATGTTTACAATCATAAGGCGATTGCCTTAGGACACTTCTCTCATATCATAACAAACTCCCACTTGGCCTAATGCCAATCGCTACGGTATCCAATACCACGGCTCTAACATGACCCTCAA
>JAGFNQ010001504.1:25526-71418 GCA_024364735.1 Boesenbergia rotunda
AATTAATTAGGAAAATGGTTTCCTCTCCAAAATTAATTAGGAAAATGGTTTCCTATAGAGTTTCTTAAATGAGATTTTCATGAAAATAATATGTGGTTGAATTAAGGGAATTGTCTCTTAATTTAATAAGTTTTGATTTAAAGAAATCAAAGTCTTGAACATATTATTTCCGAAATTGATTATGACAATTTAGGAAATTGTTTCCCAAAACAATTCCTTTAATAAAGTATGAAATTAGAATTAGGAAATCTGGTTCCTAATTTAATTAATGAGACTTGATAACTTAAGTCACATACATACTTTATTAAGGAAATCGTTAGTCATGACGTAATGTCATGAATGTGCTTAGAAAAGAAAGGATGAGACCCAAAAACCCCTTACAAAATATTAAGGCCAACACCTTACATTAATATGGTTAGAATCAGAGTTTTGTTTCTCGTTTGAGTTGATGGACACATCCATGCCCAGCTTGAACCTCAACATGTTCAAACCATGGAATTAGTTTATGAATAATATAGTTGGAGTCAGAAGTCAATCCTTAGTTTTGGTTGTTGGACACATCCAAGCCTGACTAAATGGTTGAATGAGCTCCAACCTTATTAAAACTATTTCTTGATTAATGGGTCAGCCTTAAGCTTGGATCATCGATTTGTTCTGCCACAGCCAAGGTCGATGAAAATAGAGGTGCAGTTGGGTGCTATGCATATTGATACATACTTGTTAATGAGTTAACAACCCAATGATTTATGCAAACATTCAATTAGTTGATAGCATAAAGTGATAGTTACATATATGTGATGTGTAATCGGTATAATTACCTACCTTCATAGCTAAAAAAAACTTGATGGCCACAGTCATGGTTGTTCTTATCTATGGTTGGATATCAACCTATTTGGAGATGTTCCTACGATCTCCCGAATTGATAATAAGGGTGACTCAATTCGTAAAATAAATAGGATTTAATTTATGTATGATGATACATTCTTTAATCAATCTTCTCACATAAACTCAATTTGTATTTCTAGGTTAATCACTCGATCATGTCTTCCCTAAACTTGCGTTCCATTTTGGACACCAATAAACTGACTGGGCCGAACTTCATGGACTGGCTTCGAAACCTGAGGACAGTCCTCAAGGCAAAGAAGCTTGCTAATGTCCTTGAAGATCAACTTCCCAACCGTCCTCCCGAAAGTGCAACTCCAGACCAGTTTCCTGAGTTGCTCAACCTGCTGAAGACTTTAAAGCCTCTGTGAAGCAGGATCTAAAGACGGTACTGTTAGTTGGTTCCTCGAAGAAAGGTTCTAAGAGGAAGGCCAAAGAACAGAATAAGGGAAAGGAGAAAAAGGCCAAAAGACTGAAAATACCCTAAAAGGCAAAAAGACTGAAATACCCTAAAAGGCACTTGCCATCACTGTGGCAAGGAGAGTCACTTGCGAAGAAACTGCAAGATTTATCTTGAGTCCTTGAAAGAGAAGGCATCCGATGCCCCATCTCTTCAAGTATCTTCGTTATTGAATGTCACTCTATTTCCTCAAACACTGGGTACTTGATATTGGGTGTAGCTCACATATATGTAATGACATACTGGGGCTAAGGAATAGAAGAAGACTCGTCAAAGGAGAAGCGAATTTGCGAGTTGGAAACGGAGCAAAGATTGCTGCTGTTGCCATCGGAACATATTTGCTAAAGCTCCCCACTGGACGTGTCTTAGAATTGGATAATTGTTATTTCGTTCCTTCGTTAATAAAGAACATTGTATCTATTTCATGCTTAAATGAAAAGGGTTATCATTTAACTTTTAGTAACAATTATTGTTACATAACTTTAAATGGCGTTCTTTATGGGAATGGAACTTTGTGCAATGGCATCTACACGTTAGATTTATCCAGTGACGTTTTCAATATCGAAGTTAGCAACAAACGTGCTAGAATAGATAATCGAATAGACTCCTACACTTGGCATTGCCCGTCTTGGCCATGTAAGTAAGAACGCATGACCGAATTACACCAATGTGGAATTCTGGAATCATTTGAACCCGGTTCATTTGATACATGCGAATCATGCTTAAAAGGCAAGATGACCAAATTACCCTTTTCCAGAAAAGGTAATCCAGTGGGAGATTTGCTTGGTCTAATACATACTGATGTATGTGGACCAATGTCAACTCTTGCACAAGGAGGCTATAGCTACTTCATAACCTTTATCGATGATCACTCACGATTCGGGTATGTGTTCTTGATGAAACACAAATCTGAAGCCTTTGAGAAATTCAAAGAGTTCAGAAATGAAGTAGGGAAATAGCTTGGCAATAGTATTAAGATACTTCGATCCGATCGGGGTGGTGAATACTTGAGTCAAGAGTTTCAAGATTATCTAAGGGACAATGGGATACTGTCCCAATGGACTCCGTCGTATATACCACAGCATAATGGTGTATCTGAGAGGCGCAACCAGACCTTAATGGACATGGTTAGGTCGATGATGAATCATGCAACTCTTCCAAAATCCTTTTGGGACTATGCACTTAAGACAGTTGTTTACTTGCTAAACAGAGTCCCGACCAAGGTAGTCTCTACTACTCCGTATGAGATATGGAATAGTAAGAAACCTCACTTAACTCACCTTAAGATATGGGGTTGTCCTGCTTATGTGAAGCGGGTTGTATCAGACAAATTGGATGCTAAGTCTGATAAGTGTCTATTTATTGGATACCCTAAGGAAACGAAGGGATACCAATTCTATCATCCCTTGGAACAAAAGGTGTTTGTTTCAAGGCATGCTGTATTTTTGGAAAAAGAGTTTCTTTTACAAGAAAACAGTGGGAGTGGCATTGAACTTGATGAAGTTCAAGAAACTCCAATAGACATTACAGAGACACCTAGTCTAGACCCACAACCGATAACTCATAGTGATGAGCTATCAGTTGAACCTAAAACAACACCACCTCTTCGTAGATCTGATAGGACACGCAATATTCCAGAGAGATACGGATTTCTCATAAGCGAATCGAACGACGTGTTACTCATAGGCGATGATGAACCTATCAGTTATGAAGATGTTCTGAGATGTTCAGAAAGGGATAAATGGCTTGAAGCCATGAAGTCGGAAATGGATTCCATGTACGAAAACCAAGTATGGGACTTGGTTAACCCACCTGAAGGGATTAAGCCCATAGGGTGCAAGTGGGTTTTCAAGAAGAAAACCGACATGGAAGGTAATGTTGTTACCTTTAAAGCTAGATTAGTGGCAAAAGGATATCGTCAGAAACAAGGAATTGATTATGACGAAACCTATTCGCTAGTAGCTATGCTTAAATCCATTCGGATGCTCCTAGCCATAGCAGCTCATTATGATTATGAGATATGGCAAATGGATGTGAAAACAGCTTTCCTTAATGGAAACCTGCTTGAGGATGTATACATGATACAACCTGAAGGTTTCACATCGGTTGATAAAACCAAAGTATGCAAACTTCGACGATCCATATATGGACTGAAGCAAGCATCTAGGAGCTGGAACATCCGTTTTGATGAGACAATCAAAGAGTTTGATTTCTCACAAAATCCTGACGAACCTTGTGTGTACAAGAAGGTTAGTGGGAGTGCAGTCGTATTCCTAGTATTATATGTCGATGACATTTTACTTATAGGAAACGATTTATCAGTTTTACAGACAGTTAAAATTTGGTTGTCCAAAACTTTCTCCATGAAAGACCTGGGAGAAGCAACCTATATCCTTGGGATTAGAATCTATAGAGATAGATCAAAACGGTTGCTTGGTCTTTCGCAGTCTACATATATAGACCGAGTGCTAAAAAGGTTTAGCATGTCGGAATCCAAGAAAGGTTACCTTCCCATCAGGCATGGGATCAACCTTTCGAAGTCTATGTGTCCGCGCACAGAAGACGAGAGGATTAGCATGAATAAGATTCCCTATGCATCCGCGATAGGATCTATCATGTATGCTATGTTATGTACTAGGCCCGATGTATCGTATGCTTTGAGCGTCACAAGCAAATACCAGTCGGATCCAGGGATGGATCATTGGGCGGCTGTTAAGACAATCCTTAAGTACTTAAGAAGAACTAAGGATGTGTTCCTAATATATGGAGAAGGAGATATGGTAATACGTGGGTATACAGATGCCAGTTTCCAGACAGATAAGGATGACTCCAAATCGCAGTCTGGATACGTATTTACTTTGAATGGAGGCGCAGTAAGTTGGAAAAGTTCCAAACAAGACACCGTAGCGGATTCTACCACGGAGGCGGAATATATCGCAGCTTCGGAAGCAGCAAAGGAAGCGGTCTGGATCAAGAAGTTTGTCTCCGAACTTGGTGTAGTTCCAACCATTGATGAAGCAGTGCCGGTTTACTGCGACAACAATGGAGCTATTGCACAAGCAAAGGAACCAAGGTCTCATCAGCGATCCAAACACGTGCTTCGACGCTATCATCTGATCAGAGAGATTATAAGTAGGAATGACATACAAATTGAGAGAGTTCCCACTGAAAGGAACATAGCGGATCCTTTAACTAAGGTCTTGCCTCAAAGCAAGTTTGAGGGTCATGTTAGAGCCAGTGGTATTGGATACCGTAGCGATTGGCATTAGGCCAAGTGGGAGTTTGTTAGTGATATGAGAGAAGTGTCCTAAGGCAATCACCTTATGATGTAAACATTTATATTAATAAATGATAATTCACTATTTGAGTATACATGTTTTGTGTATTTGATTGGGATCTTAAACTCATCTACTGAATGTCCGCAATACAACTCACAGCATAAGAGAATTTGTGATGGGATCACAACTAATGATTATCTCTAATGTGCAATTGTGAAGTATTGAAATTATCCCTAGTCGATGAATTGATAAATACGGACGCTATCAATTCTGTTGAGACTAGCATGGGTTATTCTCTAATCAGCTGATTCTCACTGGCTGGTGACATTGGGATGTCCGAAGATAAACATGGATGCTAGTTAAGGGAACTAGTTCATTGGAGTGACTAGCTGTAAAACTTCATATGGTTATCTATATAGATATGTCAATGAAGTTCTTACTGCAGCTTAAGTGCGATGTTCCTTTGACTTGCGGTGTTCAAGTCATCTTGGTCATGGAGACTTATACTTTAACATCTTAAGCAAGCATCTCCAAGGAGATGTGGACCCAGGATGATTGGGTATAAGCCAAAGTGCCCGAAGATGTTTGAACAGCCTACAAAGGATTCACCACTCCTTGCGAGGAGTTGTATACCCAGGCCTATCGTCGGATTGTTACTCAAAACCTCTGGCCAGAGTATATCATGTTAAGAATGCTAGTCTCTTAAATACATGAGAGTAATTAGAAATCCAAAGGACGAGAAAGACACTACTTGGCCTAGGTGTGACGTAGTCAGCCTAGTGGGGACTGACACCATAGACCGTGTCCTGAACCAAGTGGGTATAAGGTGGTGAAGGGAATGGGGCACGATTCATTAGAGTTGCTGAAGGGTTTCAGAATAATTTCTTCTGAGGTCAAACCGTTGATCTTTCGATTAATTGGGGATCATGATGTACTACTAGGTGCCACTCATGATCGTTCTATAATTAGTCGATTATAGACGGCCAACATAAATCGAAAGCCTATTTAGTCACACGCACTACGAGTGATCCGAGGGATTTAAAACGAGTTGAAAATTGGATTTTCCGATCAAGAGAAATAAGTCGAATCTGAGTTAATCAGAGGCGCAATGGAAGCAAAAAATGGCTAAGTCTTTTGGAGGCTTTTTGGGCGAATTAAATGAGTTTAATTCGCGGCGGTTCGGGTTGGTTTTGGCCGACCAAAGAGGGTGTTAACCCCCCCCTTTGGTGGCCGGCCAATAAAGAGGAGAAAACCAATTAATTTTGGTTTAATTAATAAAATAAATCTAGTGCGATTTATTTTATAAATTATAGATAAATAAATTTGTATAAAGAAATTTATATAAATAAAATTTATAGAAATTTATTCTTTTATGGAAGATTAAAATAATCCATGAATTGGTTTATTTTAATTTTATAAAATCAATTATGAATTGATTTTTCCATAATAAGAAAGTTTATAAATTTCTTATAAAAATTTTATTCCATAATTTAAAGAGAAGAAGAATTAGGTTTATTATAAATTGGTTTATAATAAAGACTCGGTTTAAACGGAATAATTAATAAGAAAATTTATAAGATAAATTTCTTATAACTAATTCCGTTAATTCGGTTTAGAGGGAGACTTAGCAAAGGAGTTGCTACTATATAAAGGAACCAAAGGCTAGCCCTTATTCCAATCAATTAATCAAGAGATTAATTATTCTCTCCCTCTCTCTCTTAATCTCTCCTCTCCTCCTTCTCCCTCTCTTCCCATAGGGCCGGCGCCCACCCTAGCTCCCCTAGGGCCGGCGCCCAACCTACATCCAAGGTGGTGGAGGCCATGAGCTTCAAGAAGAAGAAGGAGAACCCGAACACGAAGAAGAAGAAGCGGATAGCGATTCCTCTCTTCCCGGAATTCGATTTCGTTACTTCATTGGTTAGTTTCCTAATTTTTCTCTTGTTCTTCTAGTTGTGCCTTCCGAGAATCTAGTAGTTCTCGTCGGCACAAAACTCGTGACTTTGCGAAGTCATCCCGAAGAGAACTCGGCGTGGACGCGAATAGAGGCGAAGCTTCCAAGGGACGCTACGGTTGGATCTCGTCCCTTTTCTTCGAGTTACGAGAGGTATAATGTAAATTAGTTTACTTTTCCACAAGGTTTTATTTTATGATTATGTCAACACACTATAAGGTTGCATGCTAGATACGAAGTTAAAATAATTTAAGAAATTATTTTATGCAAATTCTTCCGCTGCACGTAAAAATTTAAAATTTTACGAACTCGTATCCTTGTCGACATGCACCCGGTCCCAACACTTTTCACCTAACCCTCCAAGTTAGGACTTTTCACCTAGCCCTCCAAACTAGGACTTTTCACCCAACCTTCCGAGTTAGGACTTTTCGACACCTAGCCCTCCAAGCTATGATTTTTCACCTAACCCTCCAAGTTGGGACTTTTTACATAACCCTCCAAGTTAGGACTTTTCACCTAGCCCTCCAAGCTAGGACTTTTCACCCAACCCTTCCAAATTAGGACTTTTCAACACCTAGCCCTCCAAGCTAGGATTTGTCACACCTAACCCTCCAGGTTAGGACTTTTCACCACCTAGCCCTCCAAGCTAGGATTTTTCAATCACTTCGTGCCTAATCCCCGATTAGGACTTAATCATAATCATAATCATCAACCTAAACTAAAATCGATGTCAACACCAAAAAAACAATCAGGGTCAGACTGCATCAACAATCTCCCCCTTTTTGTTGTTTGACAATCCGATTTTAAGTTTAGGGATTCGAAATCAATTTTTTCAAATTTCAGGATCATAGGGGAATCAGGATCTTCCCCTATAATATAATCATCCCAAACATAACCAACCTCACTCTCCCCCTTTGTCGAACATCGAAAAGGGTCTAGAGGGGCTGTTAAGTTTAACCATACTCCCTCTCAACCCTAGGGGTATCCCAAAACAACAAAGGTATAATTGATTTATTTTGATAAACAAATGAACACGTATGACAAAGATAAGGCATGGCACAACTAGCATATGTATCTGACAAAGATAAGGCATGGCACAACTAGCATATGTATCTGACAAAGATAAGCCATGGCACAACTAGCATATGTATCATATGGATATGGCATGATAAGCAAAATCATAACAACGCAAACATGTAGATAGTAATCATGTGAACACACATATAAGCCAACAATCAAAACAAGATAAGGCACATGTGAAATACACGAAAAATATCAAATGCATCATTAAGCAAAATCTAGTCATAGTCAAGTGCATCAAAACCATACAACTAATCAGATGCATATCAATGCACCAAAGTCAATGCGAGTGTGGCACAAGGCCATAAGAGTCAAATCATGGGGCATACAGCCATAGAGTCACACAATCCACACAGTTAAATAGCATCACCCCTCAGCGGGGTCATCGTCTGATGAATCGATACATATAATATCCCTTGGTGGAGTGCCGCTGGAGGTCGCAGCACCAGGAAACGTATGATGGTACCACTCCTCATACCAGGTCTCCTGCAGTGAGCAAATCCCAGAAACGTCGGACGCTAGAGCGTCTAGTCGGCAATCGAAGGACCGAAACTCTGAGCTGACCTCCTATGGCTAGAGCTCAAAAATATGTAGCTCGCGCTGCATCGTCCACTCTAGCTCCGTAACCTGCTAGCGTAGGTCAGGAGCCCACTCATCGTACTCCTCTGCAACAGCGGGCCGCTCCTGGTCATGGGCTGCTCCTGGTAACTCCCCCACACGTCTCCGATCCTTCCATCTCAGCCCTTGCGATCCGACAACAATACCAAACTGGGCCAGCATGCGACGATCAAGTCTGCAGTCCTGTTGAACCATGTGTACAATGTGGCCCTGTGAAACATCGATTCCAACGGACTGCAGCCAGGCAGTGATGATATGGCCAAATGGCATGTAGACAGTCTGGTCGTACATCTGACTGTGGACAATGATGGAGAAATAGACTGAAGCCACTGGGTCAAAGTCTAACTGCTGATGCATCCCATAGAGCATCAAGCAGTGGAATGGGTGAATCTCATCTAAGTGTTTTGAAGTAGTTGGGAGGAGACAATTCGTGATGATCTTAAACAAAGCATACTCAATGGGGGAAAGACGAAGAGCAGGAAATGAGGGAAAATTACGGGTGCGCTCACCGGAACCCCTTGGCCTGGGATGACCCAGAAAATACTCGTAGATGGAATCAGGAGTGGCTCCATCAAAGGGAACCGGTAGAGGGTCTGGAAGGTAAGGGTAGAGGGAAAAGGCATTCTCAGACCGGCGACAACCAAGAAAAGTAGTGAAAGCAGAGAGGTTAAAATCAAGGTCGACATTGGCGATACGGGTCCTCCACCCCGTGCCCTCTCCACTAACCATGTTATTATAAAATTCGGAGACCAAATCAACGTTGATTGGCCTCTCAAGGAAAAGAATAGATTGAAGCTCATAGTGTTTAATGATTTGCCGGAACGTAGGACAACATTCGTAAATGTAGGTTTGGTCCACTGTTCGACATGGCATGAGTTTGAACGTATGCCACTGAAAGTCTAGAGCATAGTGAATATTTTGAAATCTTGTATGTCGAGGTGGTGGAGGTCTTGAAGGGGGTGTAGATGATGAAGGGCCTTTGCCCTTTGAGCTTCCCTCCACAGGTTCTTTCCCCTTAGATGACTTTCTAAAGATTGAAATTGGTCATGGTAACAGATTGAATCAAAATAAGTGAACATGATCTGGACACAAGAATGAAATATCACACACGATGGAATTGATCATATGAACACAAGTTTAATCAAAGACCCAAGAATTGATCATAAGGTATGACATTGAATACATTAGTCATAAACCAGAGGAATTAATCAAGTGAGATAAAAATAAATGGTCATGGCAAGGAAGGGCCACGGCAAGGGTAGGGTCGCAGCAAGGTTAGGGTCGCAACACAAGACGAAACCACCATAAGGAACAACATGGTTAGCGCAAATATATGATTGATAAAAGAAATGATAAACACCAAAGAAAAATCGCACAAGGAGCTTACTTTGGCGCCATTAAGTCGACTGTGAAGAAGAGAGAAGAACTCGCAGGAAAATTTAGCAAGAGCGCATGCGCCCAGGAAGGAGAAGAGCTCACAGGAAATCAAGGTCTCCTTGCTGACCTTTCAGAAACTCCCGCGCACAGAAGCGTGCAGGTAGCAGTTGTTGACAACACCAACAGCAAGAAGAGGAACTCTCACGCAGGGAGAAGATCGCACTCGCAGAGGAGATCGCTGGAGGAACTCACACACAACAAGTGAACTCACGCAGGGAGGAGGAAACACACGAAGAAGATCGTGTGGGAAGGAGTTTCGGCGCTAGGGCTTGGGGAATAAGGGGTTTTCGAGAAGTTATTAGGTTGGTGGATCGGTCCACCAACCAAAATTTAATGTGATTGAACGGATCACCATTCGATCTGGGAGCGCCCAGACCGATCAGGCTCCGGTCTGATCGGACTGGCCTGGTCCTGATCGATCAGGTGACCGATCAGGCAGGCTCCTGATCGATCGACTGATCGATCAGGAAGCGAACAGTAGGTTCATAGAGTTTTTCCGTGAGCCCCCTGATCGATCTATGGACCGATCACCACGGTGTGCCAGATCGGTCCGGGGACCGATCAAGGCCAACACAGACCGTTTAGACAAAATTTCACCCAAGTCTCTGTGACCCCTCTGATCGGTCTGTGGACTGATCACCACAGGAGAGAGCCAGATCGGTCCAGTGACCGATCAGCCATACTCCTGATCGGTCCAGTGACCGATCAGGGTTCCTGATACTCCCTGATCGGTCCAGTGACCGATCATCGAATCGAAGATTCCAGCTTCGAGAAGCTTGCTTTAGCCCGTAAATGGACCTTTGCAACTTACATACCTTTCCAGCATGCTCTAGATCTACAAAACCCTCAGGTTGTGTCATGTACACATCCTCGAGTAGATTCCCATTTAGGAATGCGGTTTTGACATCCATCTGCCAAATCTCGTAATCATGGTAAGCTGCAATAGCAAGCAGGATCCGAATAGACTTAAGCATCGCAACTGGGGAAAAGGTTTCATCATAGTCGATACCATGAATCTGCTTGAAACCTTTAGCTACCAATCGCCCTTTGTAGGTATGCATGAGTCCATCCATGTCAGTCTTTCTTCTAAAGACCCACTTGTTGGATCGAGAAGCCCGATAGAGGGGGGGTGAATAACGAAAATCGTTCTTTTTTGGAAAACTAAGAGTAAGTGCACAGCGGAAATAAAGATAAGAGACACAGCACAAAGACACAGTGGTTTTTTACTTGGTTCGGAGCCTGTGTCGACTCCTACTCCAAGGCCCACGGTCGTTGACCGTTTACTTTGGCCAATTCTATATGAGCGCAAAATCAGTTTACAATTTTGAATACAAAGTAAGTGCAGTAAACTTTAATAATAAAAAATTGCTCTTCTTTTACTGACGTCCGGTTGTAGGTTGACTTTCCGGAGCAGCAGGACGTCGTCGGCTCGAGTTGGGCAGTTTCTGGAGCAAGGTGTGAGCACAAAAGAGCGTGGAAGCGTTGAGCGAATTGTTGTGTTGAAGCCTTGGTCGAAGGTCCCTTATATAGGGCCTGGGGGCGCCCGGGATGTCGGGGGCGCCCCCCACGTGGCCTTCGATCCGCCAAAGTCTCGGTCGCCGTCTGATCCCCTTATCCTCGGGATCCGCTTTGACCGGGGCGCCCGCAGCGCTCGGGGCGCCCGGATTGACCGGGTCAAACTCTATCCTTTGGCTTCGCTTGGCTTCGAGGGGTTCGGGTTCGATGTATGCGCATGGGGGCGCCCGGGACGCTGGGGGCGCCCGGGACGCTGGGGGCGCCCGGGACGCTGGGGGCGCCCGGGAGCACGGGGCCGCCCCGCCCAGCAGCTGTTCGAGCCCTCTTTGCTTTGATTTGTTTTGTATGAACCTTGGGGGCGCCCGGGACACTCCGGGCGCCCTACTCAGCCTTGCCTCTCTCCTTTGAGGCTTTCTGAGCTGCAGACACACATTCCTTCGGTCCTGCATCCAGGGTTAGTCCAAAACACAATAAAATAATAAAGTATTAGATTATACAGTCTTAGCTGTCTTGGTTCTGAGTTTGGTCTCCAAAATGGAGTCCTAGGTCGAACCGACGCCTACTGTTCCCTCGACGGGGAACGCGTCCTCACCTACTCCTCTCGGGAGAATTTACCTGATGCCAACCGCTCCTTTGGTTGGACTTTTGCCTGACGGTCCTTTGTCAGGGCTTGGATGCCGAGCTGTCCTTCGCCCGGTGCCTAGCATTCCTTCGCTAGGGCTTTAGTCCCAGGCTGTCCTTCGCCTGGAGCCTAGCAGTCCTTTGCTAGGTCTTGGATGCTGGCAGTCCTTCGCCAGTTGCCTAGCAGTCCTTCGCTAGGGCTTGGATGCTGGCAGTCCTTCACCAGTTGCCTAGCAGTCCTTCGCTAGGGCTTGGATACTGGCAGTCCTTCGCCAGGTGCCTAGCAGTCCTTCGCCAGGTGCCTGGCAGTCCTTCGCTAGGGCTTGGATACTGGCAGTCCTTCGCCAGGTGCCTAGCAGTCCTTTGCTAGGGCTTTTTCTGCACACTCAGTGAACAACGTTAGATCACAAATAAACTTAACTTTGAATCCTTTGCCAATATCAAAACCAGGTTCGATATGGTGCTTCCTGCACCAACAATCTCCCCCTTTTTGATTATGGCAACACAATTCAAAGTTAAGTAGAAAACTGTTAATAACATAATGTAAAAATGAAGTATAGCAATAAAAACTTTATAACATTTATTAACACAAGGTAAGATTTAAAAAACCTCCTAAAACCCTGAGTACTTGTGTTATAAAATACTTAACTAAGATTTGAAAAAAAAACCTTTAATTCTCATACTCCCCCTAAAACCCTGAGTACTTGTTTTATAAAATACTTAACTTTGACCTTTCCTCCCCTTTTGACATATATCAAAAATAAACATGGGTGAATAAGGTAAAATTTTGAAGGGTTTTGTAAACCTAACTTTTGTTAAAAAAACTTTTACTTACAAGACTTTACAAAAAAAATTTACTTAGGCAAATTTTCCATTCTTGAAGCCAAATTTCCAAAAAAACATCAACTTTTAGAGTTTTGCATATTTAGACGAATTTACTTAGAAACAATTTGTGCATCTTGAAAAACATAATTCTTTAGAAATTTCTAGGCAAGTTTTTCCCCAAAGAAGACTTAGAAATATTTGCCAAAATTTTCAAAAGGTTTTGCTCAGATAAATCTTGTTTACTAAGGAAAATTTCACTTAAAAAATTTGAAACACTTAGCTACTTAGAGATTTTTGTTTTACAAAAAAACATCCTTTTTCACTTTCTTTCTCTCCCCCTTGGCCATATATCAGGAAAGAAATATATAAGAGAAAGTTTGTGTATCAGAGCCTATGGGTTTTGAAAACAAAGAAAAAAATACTTAGTATAATCCTTGTAAGAAGCTTAAATTGCACTTTTGAGACCGAAAAAAAATATTCATACCTTTGAAAGTAATAGTACTTTTGACAAATAGTAGTACTTTTGAAAGATGATATGCTTATTTTGAAAAATATAAGTACATTTGAAGATTATGCATTTTTGACAAATATGCATTTTAAATTTTATTTTGAAAACATAATACTGGACTTGGTTTCTTTTCCAGTCTGACACAATCCTAGGAAACCTTGTTAACTACAAGGACATATTCCTAAGTGTCCTGAAAAATTTTCAACCCAAGTAAATATTATTTCAAAAGGTATTGCAAAAATAATTTTATAAGCCACAAAAACATTTTGAAATTATTTTGTAAGACAAATGTTTTCGACACAATTTTGAAAATATAGTGTATGAAAACATATTATTTAGAAATGTTTAATAACTCTTTTAATTTGACCTCCCCCTAAATTTGATACAGTCCTTGGAAGCTTGTTGACCACAAGTATTCTTCCTCTGAGTTCTTAGGGTTCAGTTCAAAAAGAATTATTTGATAATTTCAAAAATAATTGCCAAAGAATGTACTTGTTACAAATAATTTCTTTTGGTTTAGACTCCCCCTAAATTTGACACATCCTCGGAGTCCTTGTAGATCATTAAGTAGACCTTCCTTTGTGTCTTTAGGGTTTACTAAAATCAAAAGAATAATTTTGAATACTAGCATGGTAATATGATTTTAGAAAATTCAATTTGAAATGAAAGATAATTTTAAAGCATAAACCCTGTTTTTGAAAAAACATTTTGAAATAATAATGGTTTTTGTAAAGCACAATTAAAAAATATCGTGCTTATTGGAAAATATAGTATTTTTAAACTCCTTCTTTTAATTTGAGCTCCCCCTAAATCTGACATAGTCCTAGGAGGCTTGTTGACCACAAGTTAATCCTCCTCTTAGTCTTAGGGTTTGTCAAACTTAAAGGAACAATTTTGAGCATGCCTTTTGAGTATGATCATTTTTAAGGAGATAGAATTTTTGAAAATACAATCTGGTATGATAACATAATTTTTTAAAAGCCTTTTGAAATGGTAATAATTTTTCAAAAATACTTTGAAAGAAAAGAATAAACCATTCCCCCTGTACCGTTTAACTTAATCTAATGTCCATGCTTGACTATGTTGTCTAGGGTTGACTGTGATGACCAGGTTTGACTTAGTTAACTATGTTTGACCAATCAAATAACTAAATTAATCAAACCATAAATTCTATTTAAAACGAGTCTATTTTAACATTCAATATTTTGAAAAACTAGAGATAGTTTTGAATATTTTTTGAAAGCTCTTTGAGTTTTATTTAAAAGGATAGTGACATATATTCTTAGGTCCTAGATATCTCACCCAGTTCTATGTGATCACACATGTTAACCTTATGGGTGTTGTGAGACAAATATTTTAATTTTGAAAACATGGTTAATTTTGAAAAGTTAGATTAATTTTGAAAACAATTAATTTAAATTTAATTTGAAAAGGAATATTTGAATCTAAGATTAACTGAACATTTGTGTTAGATTCAAATTTGACAAAAAGTGATTTGAATTTGAATTTCAAAAATTAGCTTCCAGGTCTTGGCGAGGCACTAGGCCTTCTTTGGCCGTAGCCTTATGGGATCATCCACCCTTTCCTTGACAAAGTCGTTTAATGAAATTTCATTTTCAAACTTAATCTTTGAAAAATTCTGGTCTAACTAGTTTGGATTTTGGATCGGTAGCTTCGGCTAGTTTCACCAGTCTAAAGAGACCAAGTAGACTTGACCTTATTAGAATTGGTTTCCCTAACGTACTATCATCTCACCTCCACCCAATACTATGTTTTCAAGTTTCAGTTAAACTGTTTTGTCCTTAAACTAATCAATCCTAATTTTAAGCAAAAAGAACATAAAAATAAAATAAAAAGAAACTTACAATTAATGCACAAAAAAAATGATCTATGTTACATCATAATCGTAATAATATTCTAGATTATCAAAAACAGCAATATTATGAGTTAAATTTTTTAACAAATTAGCCTTAACTAATTTATAAGATTCTATCATATTATTCATGGTAAATAATGGATTTTTAAATACTGTAAATTTACCTTCAGATTTCTTTTTGGAGGGCTCCCCCTTGATTTTGGCCATCTTTCTTGTGTTTGATTGTTCTTTCGGCACTTTGTAGTTGTCGCGAGCCATTCGAATCAGCTTCCGATGATCTCTTTCTTCGTCGTTAGATTCTGAGTCTGAGTTTGACTCAGGTATTGGTTGAGTCTTCTTTTGCAGTTCTTTTGGAGTTTTCCCTGCAATAGAAATTACACGTTCCTCGGCCATTACAGTATCTATTTGATTATTTAATTGTAATTCAAAAATGGATTCGAAATTGGTTACCATTTTTGTCTCAGTCGATTCGTCTTCTGTCTCTGGCTCGAATTTGTAGTCAGGTATGGATTCTTCTAAGTTCTCAACATAGGAGCTCTCTTCGTGTAGGCTGAGTAGCTTCTCCCACATCTCTTTAGCACATCCAAATGAACTGACTAGCTTGAGTTGTTCGTTGGTTAGACCGCATTGTATGATCACTGTTGCCTTAGCATCAGTCTCGATCTTCCTCAGAGTTGGTTCGTCCAATTTGTCCCAAGCGATTGATGTTCCATCTTCCGTGGGGAATCTGAACCCCGTTTGGATTATCCACCATAAGTCCATGTGGGCCTTCAGAAGGGACTCCATTTGTCTTCTCCAAAAGCTGAAGTTCTCGCTGGAGAATAGCGGTGGACGGGCACTGTTACACTCTTGGTTGGCCATAAAATAACCTCTTGCACACAAAAGAACGAACAGAATGTACCAAGACTTGGTCTTGGATTAGTAGTGCGGGAGAAGAAGAAAAAAATTTGCCCAAAAAAAATTGCACGAATTTCGAGGCAGAATAATAATAAAATAATAATAAAAAATTTGAGACAAAATTTTTAGGAAATGAATATTCTGATTAATGGTGAAAAATAAGAGTTAAAAGATTGCTCGAATTAAAGTGGCACGAATTTTGAGAAATAATATTAAATAATATTAAAAAAGTTTATGACAAATTTTTAAGAATTGTTCGTTTTATTAATTCAGACTTATGGTGAAAAGATGAAAATTCAAAATTGAAAAAGGCGTAAATAAAAGGTTGAAAAATAAAAGGCTGAAAAATATCGAGTGGTCTTGATTAACTAGAAAGAAAAGAAATAAGATTAAAAATTTTGTAAATCCGAAAAACTTTCAAACTGGTGGTTGCACCAAGTTTGAACTTCCCCGCTCTGATACCACTTGTTGGATCGAGAAGCCCGATAGAGGGGGGGTGAATATCGGAAATCGTTCTTTTTCGAAAAACTAAGAGTAAGTGCACAGCGGAAATAAAGATAAGAGACACAGCACAAAGACACAGTGGTTTTTTACTTGGTTCGGAGCCTGTGTCTACTCCTACTCCAAGGCCCACGGTCGTTGACCGTTTACTTTGGCCAATTCTATATGAGCGCAAAATCAGTTTACAATTTTGAATACAAAGTAAGTGCAGTAAACTTTAATAATAAAAAATTGCTCTTCTTTTACCGACGTCCGGTTGTAGGTTGACTTTCCGGAGCAGCAGGACGTCGTCGGCTCGAGTTGGGCAGTTTCTGGAGCAAGGTGTGAGCACAGAAGAGCGTGGAAGCGTTGAGCGAATTGTTGTGTTGAAGCCTTGGTCGAAGGTCCCTTATATAGGGCCTGGGGGCGCCCGGGATGTCGGGGGCGCCCCCCACGTGGTCTTCGATCCGCCAAAGTCTCGGTCGCCGTCTGATCCCCTTATCCTCGGGATCCGCTTTGACCGGGGCGCCCGCAGCGCTCGGGGCGCCCGGATTGACCGGGTCAAACTCTATCCTTTGGCTTCGCTTGGCTTCGAGGGGTTCGGGTTCGATGTATGCGCATGGGGGCGCCCGGGACGCTGGTGGCGCCCGGGAGCAGCGGGGGCGCCCGGGAGCACGGGGGCGCCCGGGAGCACGGGGGCTCCCCGCCCAGCAGCTGTTCGAGCCCTCTTTGCTTTGATTTGTTTTGTATGAACCTTGGGGGCACCCGGGACACTCCGGGCGCCCTACTCAGCCTTGCCTCTCTCCTTTGAGGCTTTCTGAGCTGCAGACACACATTCCTTCGGTCATGCATCCAGGGTTAGTCCAAAACACAATAAAACAATAAAGTATTAGATTATACAGTCTTAGCTGTCTTGGTTCTGAGTTTGGTCTCCAAGATGGAGTCCTAGGTCGAACCGACGCCTACTGTTCCCTCGACGGGGAACGCGTCCTCACCTACTCCTCTCGGGAGAATTTACCTGATGCCAATCGCTCCTTTGGTTGGACTTTTGCCTGACGGTCCTTTGTCAGGGCTTGGATGCCGAGCTGTCCTTCGCCCGGTGCCTAGCATTCCTTCGCTAGGGCTTTAGTCCCAGGCTTTCCTTCGCCTGGAGCCTAGCAGTCCTTCGCTAGGGCTTGGATGCTGGCAGTCCTTCGCCAGTTGCCTAGCAGTCCTTCGCTAGGGCTTGGATGCTGGCAGTCCTTCGCTAGTTGCCTAGCAGTCCTTCGCTAGGGCTTGGATACTGGCAGTTCATCGCCAGGTGCCTAGCAGTCCTTCGCCAGGTGCCTAGCAGTCCTTCGCTAGGGCTTGGATACTGGCAGTCCTTCGCCATGTCCCTAGCAGTCCTTCGCTAGGGCTTGGATACTGGCAGTCCTTCGCCAGGTGCCTAGCAGTCCTTCGCTAGGACTTTTTCTGCACACTCAGTGAACAACGTTAGATCACAAATAAACTTAACTTTGAATCCTTTGCCAATATCAAAACCAGGTTCGATATGGTGCTTCCTGCACCAACACCACTTACACCCAATGGGTTTAATCCCCTCAGGTGGATCAACCAAGGTCCATACCTGGTTAGTGTACATGGATTCTATTTCAGACCTTATGGCTTCTAGCCATTTCTCAGAATCTGGGCTCATCACAGCTTCTTGATAGGATGTAGGCTCATTCAACTCAATGAGCGTCACGTCATCATGGTCAGACAAGAGAAAAGAGTATCTCTCAGGCTGACGACGTATCCTATCAGATCTGTGAGGAGGTTGGTCTACTTGAACAGCCTGTTGTTCCACAACTTCTTGTGTAACAACCTCATGATCCACAACATCTTATGGTGCCTGTTCAATGTCCATTAAGGCCTCAGTACTATCTGCATCTTGAACTTCTTCAAGATGGATTTTACTCCCACTAGTCCTTCTAGAAATAAACTCCTTTTCTAAAAAAACACCATTTCTAGCGACAAACACTTTGCCTTGTGTGGGATTGTAAAAGTAATATCCCTTTGTTTCCTTGGGATATCCTACAAAGTAGCACTTATCAGATTTGGGTCCTAGTTTATCTGAGACTTGACGTCGAACGTAAGCCTCACAACCCCAAATCCTCATAAAAGACATCGTGGGACTCTTCCCAGTCCATATCGTATATGGTGTCTTTATAACAGCCTTTGATGGAGCTCGGTTAAGTGTGAAAAGAGCTATCTCTAGAGCGAAACCCCAAAAGGAAGTAGGAAGATCCGTCTGACTCATCATCGATCGTACCATATCTAATAGAGTACGATTTCTCCGCTCGGACACACCATTCCACTGTGGTGTTCCAGGTGGAGTGAGTTGGGATATGATCCCACACTCTGCTAGATGGTTACGAAACTCTTGGCTAAGGTATTCACCACCTCGATCTGATCGAAGCATCTTAATACTTTTGCCAAGTTGGTTTTGTACTTCACTCTTGAATTCTATGAACTTTTCAAAGGATTTTGACTTATGTTTCATGAGATACACATAGCCATACCTACTGATATCATCAGTGAAAGTGATGAAGTACTGATAGCCTCCTCTAGTTGCGATATTGAAAGGGCCACATACATCAGTATGTATGAGTCCTAACAACTCTGTCGCTCTTTCGCCGTGTCCACTAAATGGAGTCTTGGTCATCTTGCCTAAAAGACAAGATTCGCATGTCTCATATGATTCAAAATCAAATGAGTCCAGTAATCCATCCTTATGGAGCTGGGATATTCGACTCTCATTTATATGTCCTAAGCGACAATGCCAGAGATATGCTTGGTTCAAATCATTTGGTTTGAACCGTTTGGTATTTTTGTTATAGATTAGGTTATCTAGATCTAGAAGATAGAGTCCATTTATCAATGGTGCATTACAATAGAACATATCATTTAGTATTATAGAACAGCATTTGTTCTTTATGGTAAATGAAAACCCTTTCTTGTCCAAACAAGATACTGAAATAATGTTCTTAGTTAATGCAGGTACATAAAAGCACTCTTCTAGTTCTAGGATAAGCCTAGTGGGCAAAGACAAGAAATATGTTCCTACAGCAATAGCAGCAACTCTTGCTCCGTTGCCTACTCGTAGGTCCACTTCACCCTTGGTCAATGATCTAGCTCTTTGAAGGCCTTGCACATTAGTACAAATGTGAGAAGCACATCCGGTATCTAATACCCACGAAGAAGAGATAGATAGATTGACTTCTATAACAAAAATACCTGAGGCAGAAGTCTCACTTTTTTTCTTCTTTGCTTCCTCCAGGTAGAGTTTACAATTCCTCTTCCAATGTCCGGTCTCACCACAATGGAAGCAGGTCCCTTCCTTAGGCACTTTGCCTTTGGCTTTGGATGTAGTAGAATTGGCCTTGCCTTTGGCTTAGGTCTTACCCTTGCGTTTAGGCTTCCATTTTCCTTTGCCTTTGTTAACCATCAGTACATTACTGGTCTTGGCTTTCTTGAGATTGGGCTCAGCAGTTCTCAACATGTTGAGCATCTTAGGTAAAGGCTTATCAATTTCATTCATGTTGTAGTTCATGACAAATTGATTATAACCCTCCGGCAATGATTGCAGGATAAGGTCTGTTGCCAATTCTTGGCCCAGTGGGAATCCTAGTTTTTCAAGGTTCTCCACATACCCAATCATCTTGAGTATGTGAGTTCCTACAGGAGTTCCCTCTTGCATCTTACATGCAAATAGGGCTTTGGACACCTCAAAGCGCTCGTGCCTAGCTTGCCCTTGATATAGTTGTTTTAGATGCTCAACCATATCATGTGCATTCATGTTCTCGTGTTGCTTCTGAAGCTCAGAGTTCATGGTGGCAAGCATTAGGCATGATACATCCAATGCATCATCCTGATGCTTCTTGTAAGCATCTTTTTCAGCACGGGTGGCAGTAGCGACGGGTGCTTCTGAAAGGGGTTGCTCTAGAACGTACAGTTTACGTTCTTGTTTGAGGACTATCCTTAAGTTCCTGTACCAGTCCAGGAAATTAGCTCCGTTGAGTTTGTCCTTCTCAAGGACAGATCACAAAGAGAGTGTGTTCGACGTATTAGATGACATGGTGATCTACAACAACACAACATGCAGAAATAAGTATCATATCTAGATCATTTAATTAGGTCTTTAATTAAATGATGCTCCCACTAAATCGTAGAGCTTTTGTAGGGGCTAGTCATGGATGTAGGCAAACTTACTTTGCTCACACTACTAGCTCCAAACCAAACAGCGACTACATTTATGTGGGACAAGATCCAAATTATACTTCATCTTGAGTTAGCTTTAGCTAATCGCCCAAGACACGGTACAATTAGGTAGGTAACATTTTACCAATTACATCATATGCAACTCTTGAAAAAGGGTTAAGATTCACATTACACATCATCTTGAGTTAGCTTTGGCTAATCGCCCAAGACTTAGTATAATTTTTCTTCTTACCCAATTTTCCCAACTTTTGGGATATGCCTCTATGTTTCTCAATCCAATTAAGGTGACTTAGTTAAGTCTCACCCATAGTTCGATAGCGGGACATCACAATTGTCCACTCGCACTCTACCAAGATAAAATGCATTGCTTTGCTTTGGCAAACCCAACAACAAATGATCGAGGTAGTTTATGAGTACCGAACCTTAGTAGGCATATTGAGTTGACTTAATTAAGATTAACATCTAAGCATGCATCACATACACACACATAGCATATATCAATATATAAGCAAGGAAATGTGACATGGTTATGGCCAGTATACTACGATCTTCTCAAGCCAATGAGAAGATCGATGGTCAATCCTAAGGATAACTTATTCTCCAAGAGCATCCTCCGGACATCATGTGTGGTTGGCATCTTCCTTGTAACTTCATTCTTCAATGGACACTCCATTCCTCTTTTGTACATTACAATGTTGGAAAACTCGAGTTACATTCGAGTCTAAATCTAATTTTACAATTAGGAAAAATAGATACAAGGCACGACACGCAGGCCGTATTATGAATTACAACATGCATACACACACATACATCCAATCACATTGGGGTTAAGGCCATAACCATTCATCATGTCATCATTTATACACAATAGATTTAGGACATTGATTTTATTATGAGTGCAATATAAAAATCGCTCAAGAGTAGAAACTCCGGTGGTGCATTCTTGCGACAAAATTGCACAATCTGTTCACAACAGATTGACACAACTTCATCAACATTAACACCAAAGGTTATAATATTTTGTCAAGAGCGATCAGACTATAGCACGCTATCATATGAATGATGATTTTATAGCCTTTTAGTTTGATCAACACAAACTTTTGCGTAATGACAAAATATTCACACTATTATATGCAACCCATAAAATAATTTGTCCTACTTCTATATCACATATAAAAGTGCATAAAACTTCATACGATCTTTCGCAAGTAGCTCTGATACCACTGTTGGGATCTTCAGGTGACATAAACACAAAAACGCAGCGGAAACAAGATCCCTCGAGCGATCCATGCGAAAGAAAAACTCGTACGAAATCATCTATCTAATAGATCTATCTAAATCGTATACCTTTGGAGCGTGCCCTTACGTTTATCCCGCTCGTCCAAGCGCCGCCGGATCTCTTGCACGTTCAAGTGTCCGTGCCTCTATTCGTATCCACACGAACACGATATCTCTACTTCGGAGAAGAACTACCTTAGTTGTGCTAGCAACTTGAGGTAGTTCACAAAACACCAAGAACCCAAGATGTGGGTTTTGGCCAAGATGGAGAAGAGAAGGAAGAGGGGAAAGAAAATGAGAAGTTGTCATCCAAATGACAAGGGACAAACTCTTTTATACTCATATCAAGAGGAGTTTTTGCCTTTTAAACTTCCTTTCATTAAACATTTTAATGTAACTCTCTAACATTTCATGTAACTCCCTAATGGTGAGAAACTCTCCATCTTCCTCTCTTATTAATTCATTAAACATTTTAATGAATTAATATTTCATCCAAATGTGGTTGAGTCTAATCTAAATGAGTTTAACTCAAATTAGATCTCAATCCATAATCCAATTGGGTTCACTTGAGTCTAACTCAATTAATCCAATTCCGATTAAATCTTAGCCAAACTAAGATAAATTAATCTCTGAAGCATCGTGTCCTTAGTGTGTGACCCAATAGGCTCTCGTAACGTTGGCAATGTGTCTAAACCAATTTAGACACAAAAGCAATGAGCGGCATCTAGCAATGCATCAATGCTACCCAAGTAACAAGAAAGTCGAGATCCGACTTAACCTCCGTGACTATGGCAATGTATGACCTTGTCCTTCTATCCTCGATATCTAGATTGACTTATGAGACATAAACCGTGTCATCCTCGATCAATCTTTGTGTTTCTTGATCCCCGAGTAGACTCACTCAAACAATTGAGCTCAATATCTCATATTGACTCATTCGAGCATGGCCATGCGTTTTAGAAGTCCTACTCGATCAAGGGGCCCACAGATATCACTCCCGTCATATGGGAGGGATAGATCCCATCTACATCACTCACATCCCTCCACACAATTTATTACATACCCAGTGATCGCCTTTATAGTCCACCCTGTTACGGGTGACGTTTGACGATACCAAAGTACATAACTCCTTATGTAGGGAACCGTAGTGACTTCAGGTCTAAGGACTATTCATACCAATAGTCACATGAGAAAGTTTATGACACTCATATGACAATCTATGAAACTTTCTCATGGCGGGTCATTCAGTACACATTCTCCAATGTATACCCATGTGTCAACTTGATATCACATATCCATGACTTGTGAGATCAAGTCATCAGTTGACCTACATGCTAGTCTCCATGTATTAATATTGTCCTTGAATATTAATACTTGACTAGGAATGGTTTAGAGTAGTGTTCTCTACATCATCTCACTATCGATTCAACCAATCGATATAATGTAGATAAGAACCTACTACCAAGGACATTATTATACTTAGTTATTTGGCACAAATACAAAGTAAGTATAATAACCAAACATGCCTTTATTAATAATAGAATATGATACAAAATGTCCCTAGTCAATCATCATATAATTGGCTCTAGGGCTCCTACTAACAACCCAATTGTTTCCCAACAATTAGAACTAATCATGAAGGGTTTTGAATGCATTTTGAAACCTATGAAGGGCGACACATTCCCAACTCCCTTCTTAAGAAACTAAACTCATTCTCGGGAAGTGGTTTAGTGAAAATGTCGGCTAGATTTGATTTGGACTCTACATATGAGAGTACAACATCTCCTCTAGCAACATGATATCTAATGAAGTGGTGACGCACTTCAATATGCTTTCTCCTAGAATGATGGACCGGATTCATTGTTAGGTTAATTGTGCTAATGTTGTCACACAACACTTGCACACCCTTATAGCTCAATCCATAGTCCTCTAAAGTATGAATCATCCACAACAATTGTGATATACTCTCTCCCATAGCAATATATTCTGCCTTGGTCGTGGAGAGAGCAACACAATGTTGCTTTCGACTTGACCAACTAACTAAAGATGATCCTAAAAATTGGCAACCCCCACTAGTGCTTTTTCAATCCAACTTACATCCAGCGTAGTCGGAATCGGTATAGTCAATTAGGTCAAATGATTCGGTACGGGGGTACCATAGACCAACACCAATTGTGCCTTTGAGGTATCTCAAAATTCGCTTGACAGTAATCATGTGAGATTCCTTGGCACAAACTTGATATCTAGCACACATACCCACAGCAAAAAGTATATCAGGTCGACTAGCTGTGAGGTATAGCAGACTACCTATCATGCTCCGATATTGAGTTAAGTCAACGGGTTTACCACTCTCATAATTGTCAAATCGTGTGTTTGTAGCCATGGGAGTGGTTACCTCTTTTGAATCACTCATATTGAATTTTCGAAGTACTTCGATTGGTGCACATGGATCCCATCTCGGGTTTGCTTGATTTCAAGTCCAAGGAAGAAAGTCAACTCTCCCACTAGACTCATTTCAAATTCACTTTCCATGTGTCCAATGAACTCATTTAAATAGCCCTTATTATTTGAGCCACAAATTATGTCAACGACATATACTTGGGCTACAAATATATTGTCACTATCTCTCCGTAGAAATAGTATAGGATCTATTTGGCCTCTTACAAACCCTTTCTCAATTAAAAATGTTGACAACCGCTCGTACCAAGCTCGGGGTGCTTGTTTAAGGCCATTGAGTGCCTTTTTGAGCTTAAATACGTGGTCTGGAAATTCGGTACTCTCAAACCCCGGTGGTTGTTCAACATAGACCTCTTCTCTAATTAAACCATTTAGAAAGGCCGATTTGACATCCATTTGATATAACTTGAAACCCCGATGTGCTGCAAATGCAAGCATCAATCGGACGGACTCCAATCGTGCCACGGGAGCATAGGTCTCATCATAATCAAGGCCTTCAACTTGACTATAGCCCTTGACTACTAAGCGTGTCTTATTTCTTATGATTTCTCCCTTATGGTTCAATTTGTTTTTGAAGACTCATTTGGTTCCAATAATGGTGGTCTTCTTGGGTCTAGGGACTAAGTCCCAAACTTGACTTCTTTCGAATTGACCTAGTTCATCTTGCATTGCGATGATCCAATCGGGATCATTTAATGCTTCATCAATTTTTCTAGGTTCAATTTCGGGAATTAAAGCAACTTCATTAGCCTCATTCCGGGAGAATGATCTAGTCCTAACCCCATGATGGATATCTCCAACAATTTGGTCTTGGGGATGACTAGAGGCTAATCTTGTTTGCCTAGGTGTTGGTGGTACTTCTTGAATGGTTTCACTAGACACAAGCTCAACCTCAGGATCCGGCTGATCAATGGGTTGTCTAGGCTCACCGTCATCAGATTCATCACCATCAACAACACTTGGAATTTCATTCAAACTTAGTCTCGATATGCTTTGCTAACTAAGGAGTACCCGACTAGTATCCCTTCATCAGCCTTTGCCGTGAACTTTCCAAGGTGGTCCTTGGTGTTTAGGATAAATACCTTACAACCAAACACCCTAAGATGTTTAACCGTAGGTGGTTAAACACGTAGCAAGCTGTGTTTACAGCTTCGGCCCACAAGTAACTCGGTAGAGAGTACTCATTGAGCATGCTTCGTGCAGCTTCTTGTAGAACACGATTCTTACTCTTTACAACACCATTTTGCTGTGGTGTTTGACAACCGTTTTTTTTGTCGTGTTACGGTTTCAAATACAATTTAAGTACCGAATTCCTCTAAACTAATGTAGCATAGAGTAACTCGATTCGTCTCCCAACGAATGTAGTTGGTGCAAGATAAATCTCAGGATCGTATCTTATTGTTTTTGGGTTTTGGATATGAAACTGGGTTTTGGATTTAAGAGCTAGGACTACGAAATGAATAACAGAGCAAATATGAAACCTAATTCTAATTAAGGAAGGACAATGCAGATAAAGAAATCTAAATTAACCAGACTACAATTACAATAAAGAAAGCACAACTTGAAATAAGGCATTAAGAAACTAAACACAGAGCAAACTACAACATTGAAGAAATCTAATCTAATCCTAACTTAATTGCATTCAAATGAAGACATGAACATTAAAGCTAATGAAAGAGCAATACAGAACAAAAGTTAGACAACTACGAAACATCATAATTGAAGGTTTTGTTCTAAGAAACATTTAATCAAACATAGGAGAGGCATACTAAAATTTGCTTCAAGAGCATTCAAATTGCATAGGGAAAATTCGTCCAATACAAACATTCAACAATTATCCCAAGCATTCACCAATTAAGAACCATCACATTCGAAACCAATTGAAACATGTAATTAACCCAAGAAGTATTTGCTGTGAAGAGGAAACTTCTATGAAGAAGCTGAAGCAATCAGCAACTTGAAACACGCCACTGGATCAAGCTGCTGTGAAGAAGCTGTGAAGAATTGCTGAAAAGAATCAATTGCTGGGAAGGTGATCTACTGGTTACTGACTCGGAAAATGGAATTGAATTCGATTCTGGAAAATCAAGCTGCTGGGAAAACTACTGCCGGCTGTTGGAAATTGAATTACTGCAAAGAACTTAATTGAAGGGGATCTGCTGTAAAGGAAAAACTGAGAAGATGAAATCTGATATCTTGAAAATGAAATCTGCTGGAAGTAAATAGACTGTAAATGTGTAAAGGAAATGGATCGCCGGCGGTGGATCGGGATGGCTGCAACAGCTGCGTTCGGCTAGGGTTCGGAACCCCCAGAGCCCTAGCTCGTCCGATGCGTGCGGTGGAGATGGATGGCTTCTCTCCGAACCCCGAAAGAGAAAGCCCTTTCTCTCTTCTCTTCGAACCCCGACAGAGAAGAGGTGAGATGGAATACTGGCCGGCGGTGAAGGTGGATGAACGAGTCGGGAACCCCTCAAACTCGGTTGATCGGAGCTCCGGCCGACTAGGGTTGGAACCCCTAACCCCAGTTGCGGCGACGATGAAGATGGAGGAGGAGAAGAGTCACCGCAAGCCCTGCGTGTGGAGTCGATGAAAAACCTAGGTCGTGCGTCCCTCTCCCTTTTGTTCTCTTGGCAATCAGCGATTGAGTTCGGTTCGTCTCGGCTACGCGTGGATTTAGATCGCTTCGGCCCTGGTTCAGCCAAGCCACAGCTTTGGTTCAGCTCAGAAAAGTGGTCCGGTCAGCAGCTGGTTTCAAATCACTTCAGCCCTGGTCCAGCTTGAGTTCAGTCTTGATTCAGCCTGGGATCAATCTCAGCCCAGCTCATCAGTTGGTTCAACCAACCCAGCCAGCAGTTGGGTCAACTAACTTTTGGTTCAGTCCAGACTTGGTTCAGCCAACAGACCAGCCCTAGCTGCAATCAAGCAATGGGTTCAGTCCAACAGTTGGGTCAGTCAGCCAAGTCAGCTTAGAAGGAGATTAACAACGAACGGCTGAGATCGATTTGGCTTCATCCAACGGTTAGATGTCTTCCGATCTGAACCAAACTCCACAGATCTCAATCAATGGTCCTGATCTACCTATCCCCAGCTCGGATTGACCAGATTAGTGGCGGATGGTCCAGATCTTCCCTTTTCTTGAACGGATGGTCTAGAACATCTTGAGCTCGATCCAACGGTCAGATCACTTCTGATTTGGTTGAAATTTTCAGATCTTGATCTCTGGTCATGATTGATTCTATCTTGAACTCAGATCGGCCAGAAGTTGACCGATGGCTCAGATCTAGCCGTTCTCTGGAATGGACGGCTCCTATTAATCTGATGCTTGATCCCTTTAATCTGGATCCAATCCTGACTCAAGTCTGACCTAATTTGATCTAGGTCCATGAACAATTGAAGCCTACAAAATGATATTCACATTTAGTGCCAAAAATATCCCAAATATACAAAGATTAGAATTAAAAGCCAAAATAAATGAAATACATGAAACCTAATACAATTGCAAACTTAAGCATATAAAATGTGGATCAAACATGGATTTTAGAGCCTAAAATAATCAACAAAATGATAGTTATCAGTGTTCAAGGAGTGGAGAACTCATTTTATAACCTCTATCTTGATAAAATTCTAAAAATCGTTGGTTTTGAAATTCACCTCCATGATCACTTCTAATTATCTTAATTGTTGATGATTTTTCATTTTCAACTCTCCTACAAAACGAAATGAAAATATCTAAGGTTTGATCCTTATATTTCAGAAAATAAGTCCATGTATATCTAGTAAAATCATCAATGATAACAAAGCAATATCTACTTCCATTCAATGATATGATAGTGCTACAATCAAACAAATCCATATGAAGTAAATCCAAAGCGGTTGAAGTACTTACAGCGCTTTTACCTTTATGTGCAGATTTTGTTTGTTTACCCATTTGACATGCATCACAAATCATTTCTTTCTCATACTTGATGCTTGGTAAGCCACGAACTAATCCCTTGTTGGCTAACTTCCGGATGTTCTTCATGTTCACATGTGCTAGCCTCCGGTGCCAAAGGGTGGACTCCTCTTCTTTTGACATGAAACACTTAGCAAAAGCATTAATAGCACTTTTAAAGGAAACTTGGTAAATGTTATCTACTCTAGTTCCTACTAGTACCGTGTCAAAGTTGTCATGTTGTCTAACTAGACATTGACTTGGTTGGAAATCAATTGTATAACCCGCATCACACAATTGACTGACACTTAGGAGATTAAATGTCATCCCCTTGACTAGAAGGACATTCTTAATTCTAAGACATTCGGATATTTGAATGTCTCCTATTCCTATGACCTTAAGACTACCATTGTTACCAAATGAAACATTATCTCTACTTTTTCTTTGAAGTGTGGTAAACAATGATCTATCCCCGGTCATGTGTTTGGAGCATCCACTATCAACGAATCAAGTTGATAGATGCTCCCCCTCTATCATAACCTACACAATTCGAAAAATAGAAGTTTTAGGTACCCAAACCTTGGGACCTAAAGCACTTACTAGACAAGACTTAGGCACCCATGCCTTGACAACTTTCTATTGAACCTTGTGTGTCTTAAGTGGCCTAACACCAGTCCTAGACATTAAGGACACAAATGAAGGTTCTTTGGGTCGGTAACCAATACCGGCCCTATTATAGACCGCCCTTTAGGCATTCAAGATCATGTCTAGGATCTTTGAGCTAGTTGAGAACATCTCAAGAATATTCTTGAGTCTCTCAACTTCACTCTTCAATGATTTGTTTTCATCCTCTAACAATTCATCATGCAAATCATCTACATCCTCAACCTTGGAGGATTTCAAATGTTCAACCTCAATTTTCAAAGATTTAATTTCATCCTCTAACATTTCAACATGTAAATCATCTATGTTCTCATCCCTAGATGATTTCAATTGTTCAACTTCTAATTGCAATGATTTAACCCTATTTTTTGACTTCTTCAACATATTGGTTAAACATGCAATTGCTCTATAACATTTTTCAAGTTCGGGAGAGGTTACCTCTTCATTATCCGAAGATGATGAAGCCGCGTTCGAGGAGTCGGAGGATTCATCACTGTTTTCTTCTCCAAGAGCCATGAGTGCCACATGTCTTGTGCTCTTCTCCTCCTCTTAATCCGATGAGCTTGAGGAGGACTCATCCCAAGTGGCCTTCAAGGTCTTCTTCTTTTTCTTTGATTTCTCCTCTTTCTTCTTGGATTTCTCCTCCTTCTTCTTTAGCTTTGGGCATTCACTCTTGAAGTGCCCTTTCCTGCCACACTCATAACAAGAAGCATTAGACTTATCAACTTTAGCTTCACTAGGGTTACCTTTACCCTTGAAGCGACGACCCCTTCTCATCATCCTTCTCACAAAATTTGCCATCTTGGAGGAAGAAGACCCGCTGCCATCTTCCTCGGATTCGGACTCGGATTCGGATGAGGAAGAAGATGAGGAGACTTCCTTCTCCTTCTTCTTCTCCTTCTTCTTCTTGTTGGATCGGTCCCCTGCAACTAAGGCAATCCCCTTTTCCTTGGGGCCTTTGTTAGCCATCTCATGTAATTCCATTTCACAAAATAGATCATCTAGTTTAATAATTGATAAATCCTTGGAAACTTTGTAGGCATCCACCATGGATGACCACAAAGCATTCCTTGGAAATGCTTTTAACACATACCTCACAAGGTCATGATTTTTGACCTTTTCATCAATTGAGTGGAGACCATTCAATACCTCTTTGAATCTGCTGTGGAGCTCACTTACAGTTTCATTCTCCTTCATGGAGAGGTTTTGAAGTTGATTGAGGAATAAGTCCCTCTTGGCGATTCTTGTGTCTCGGGTTCCCTCGTAGAGTTCGATGAGCTTGTTCCACAAGTCTTTTGCACTTGAAAATGGACCAACCTTGATGAGTTGGTCTTTGTTCATGCCACATTGTAGGGTCACCACCGCCTTCGCGTCGGCTTCACTCTTTCGGGTTTGTTCAGCCGACCAACGCTATGATTCGAGTTCCTTGCCTTCATCATCCTTTGGAGTGGTGAAACCCTCCTTCACAGCGAACCAAGTGTTGATGTCCATCTTTAGGTAGTACTCCATCTTCGATCTCCAATATTGGAAATTTGCTCCATCGAAGAAAGGAGGTCGGGTGGTGGAGAAGCCTTCTCTCAAAGTCATTCTTGATAGCTCTCGGTTGTTAATCCGCTTATACAGAGCCCCAAGCTCTGATACCACTTGTTGGAACTTGGATGGCTAGAGAGGGGGGGTGAATATAGCCAGACACAAACTTCTTTCGCATAAGGGCTTCACTGCACTTCACGGTTAGTAGCACGGTAGCGGAAACAATGGAAACAAAGAAGTGCAGAAATCCAGAAAACAAAAACAAACTAAAACAACTAACAAAATTGCTAACAAGGAGGGTTTAAAAGGTTCGGGGATAACTTGCCCCTACTCCTTGGCGTGCCCGTGAGGTGGGCGATCCCTTGATCGTCAGCAGATCAAGCCCCGGTGAACACCAGATAAAATGCAACCTCCTTCTCGGTGAAGTAACCTCTCTACAGCGTTTCAACAGAGATATAGTCATAAGCACAATGAAACACAAGAAGATCTTACTCAGCACTTAGAACAGACAATAACACAAGCAAGCTTCTCCCGAGCTCCACCCAGCGCAGATCTCACGCACGAACACCCTTCTCCGTGTCTTCTCGCTGATGAACTCAAGCTCCTTGTTCCTTCTTTCAAGTGCCCAAGTAATCGATGGTTGCCTCTAAGATCACAGTTGCTTGCTCAAGATGGTGGAAGTAATCGCACAAGCACAATGTGGAGAAAAATGATCGCGCAGCAAGAACTCAAGCTAGAAGTCACTTCCCAGAACCTTTTTTTTTCTGCTCTTCTCCGCTACGCTCCTTTTGTTTCTCCACTGAACGTCAGGTGACACCATCTCCCTGCAGCCTCCAACTGCTCACCTGCAACCACCAGCCTGCTGAGCTCTCCTGGACTCCCTGAGCTTCCCTCAGCCTAGCCCAGTCAGCAGCTCCAACCAGCGCCAGCGCCCGTTGCAACCTGAGATGGCAAATGGACAAACTTGCTCCAAGGAAAGGCCTCCTTTGACACTCCCTTGAGTATTTGAATCCATCCCTGTCACCTGCAGCGTAATCAGAGCATTAGCACAGCATATCAATCAAAAAATCAAGTATCAGATGTTAAGCGCAGAGAATCAGATACGTTCAGACGCGATCAGAGCGTCTGACAATGCAATTTGAATTAAAGTAATCGGTCACCGGATCGATCAGAGCTCTCCCAGACCGAGCCTGATCGGTCCGCAGTGAGAAACTTAGAATCGCAAGCTCATATGATCGGTCACTAGATCGGTCACCAAACCAATCCTGCAATCAACTTGCCACAATCCCGTTGGGAATCCACTGGCTGATCGGTCACCAGACCGATCAGGCTGCTCCCAGACCGATCAGGCTCTAGCCTGATCGGTCAGGTTGAGAAACCTCGCAACAGTTGATCGTTCAGCTTGATCGGTCATAGTTTCTCCCTGATCGGTCACCAGACCGATCAGGAGCCGATCAGTAGGTTTTCCAAAAACCTACTGGATGCTCCCTGATCGGTCACCAAACTGATCAGGAGCAGATCAGTAGAGGAACTCAACCCACTTGTGAGCTCCCTGATCGGTCACCAGACCGATCAGGAGCTGTGCAGTGAGTGAAACGCATACTCCCTGATCGGTCACCAGATCGGTCAGTTATCGCTGGATCGGTCACCAGACCGATCCACGAAGGAGTACCATGCCAACCTCCCTGATCGATCACCAGACCGATCCAGGAGCTCCAACCTAGCCCTTCAAGCTAGGGTTTCATCCAACCTAGCCCTCCAAGCTAGGACCTGACCCTCCAAGCCTGGATTTTTCACCTAACCCTCCAGTTGGGACTTTTCACCTAACCCTCCAAGTTAGGACTTTTCACCTAGCCCTCCAAGCTAGGACTTTTCAACCAACCTTCCGAGTTAGGACGTTTCTTCACCTAACCCTCCAAGTTGGGACTTTTCACCTAACCCTCCAAGTTGGGACTTTTCACCTAATCCTCCAAGTTAGGACTTTTCACCTAGCCCTGCAAGCTAGGACTTTTCACCCAACCTTCCGAGTTAGGACTTTTTGACACCTAGCCCTCCAAGCTAGGATTTTTCACCTAACCCTCCAAGTTGGGACTTTTCACCTAACCCTCCAAGTTAGGACTTTTCACCTAGCCCTCCAAGCTAGGACTTTTCACCCAACCCTTCCGAATTAGGACTTTTCAACACCTAGCCCTCCAAGCTAGGATTTGTCACACCTAACCCTCCAGGTTAGGACTTTTCACCACCTAGCCCTCGATGCTAGGATTTGTCACACCTAACCCTCCAGGTTAGGACTTTTCACCACCTAGCCCTCCAAGCTAGGATTTTCCAATCACTCCGTGCCTAATCCTCGATTAGGACTTAACCATAATCATCAACCTAAACTAAAATCGATGTCAACACCAAAACAACAATCAGGGTCAGACTGCATCAACAAAGGTGACTATCAAGAACCGATATCCTTTTCCAAGGATAGATGATTTATTGATCAATTGAAGGGGGCAACCATGTTCTCCAAGATAGATCTGCGGTCAGGGTACCATCAACTCAAAGTCAAGGAGAGTGATGTGCCGAGAATGGCTTTCCGAACAAGGTATGGACACTACAAGTTTGTGGTCATGCCTTTTGGAGTGACAAATGCCCCTACAACATTCATGGATCTAATGAATCGAGTATTCAAGGAGTTTATTGATAAGTTCGTCATAGTCTTCATTGATGATATCCTGGTCTATTCAAAGTCTCAGGAAGAATATGACGAACATCTGAGGGTAGTATTGAAGACCCTACAGTAGTAGAAGTTATATGCCAAGTTTTCAAGTGTGAATTTTATCTTGACCGAGTGGCTTTCCTAGGCCACATCATTTCCAAGGAATGTATTATGGTAGACCCAGCCAAGATTGAAGCAGTTAGTAACTGGGGTCGACCAAGGAATGCCAGTGAGATCAGAAGCTTTCTGAGATTAGCAGGATATTACAGAAGATTCGTGGAGGACTTTTCGAAGATAGCTTCTCCACTAACATCCCTTACCAGGAAGAACAAGAAGTATGAGTGGACTAAAGATTGTGAGTAGAGTTTTATCGAGCTAAAGAAAAGATTGACAAGTTCTCCCATTCTTACAGTTCCAGAAAGTTATAGAAGTTTTGACATATACAGTGATGCCTCAAAGTTGGAACTTGGACCCGTAGTCATGCAAGAAGGCAAGGTCATTGTTTATGCCTCCAGGCAACTCAAAGATTATGAAAAGAACTACCCTACTCATGATCTTGAGTTAGCAGCAGTACGCTCTCAAGATGTGGAGACATTACCTGTACCGAGTCCAGTGCAGGATTTACACAGATCACCAGAGTCTGAAGTATTTCTTCACTCAGAAGGACCTGAATATGAGACAGCGATGGTGGTTGGAGTTAGTTAAAGATTATGACTGTGAAATCCTCTACCACCCAGGAAAAGCAAATAAAGTGGCTGATGTGTTAAGTAGAAAGACTTGCGCAACCTTGATGTCCCTCTCATCACTGTCACCACCACTGCAGAAAGAGATAGTAGATTATGGAGTTGAGATCATAGATGGGCATCTATCAGTATTGACACTAGAGTCAACTCTGCTTGAGGATATACAGAAAAAGAAAGATCAAGATTCTGATATTCAAAAGATCAAGCAAGAGATGCAAGAAGGAGAAAGTAAAGAGTTTATAGTATCTGATAGTGGGATACTCTATTATGGAGACCGTCTATGTGTTCCTAACAGCGAGGAGCTAAGAAGGAAGATTCTTGAAGAAGCCCGTAGAACTCCCTATTCTATACACGCTGGTTCTACCAAAATGTATCAGGATTTGAAAAGAAGATTTTGGTGGTCTAGAATGAAAAGAGATGTAGCTAAGTATGTCAGTACCTGCCTGACATGCCAAAGAATGAAGGCAAAATACCAGAGGCTGGGGGGAGTCCTACAACCCCTACAGATTCCAAAATGGAAATGGGAAGACATAGCCATGGACTTCATTGTTGGTCTACCAAAGACAACAAATGACTATGATGTTATCTGGGTAATTATAGATAGATTGACCAAGGTTGCCCATTTCTTGGCAATCAAAGTATCTTACTCAATAGAAAGACTAGCCCAGTTATATGTTCAGGAAGTGATTCAACTGCACGGAGTTTCGAAGGCCATTATCTCCGATAGAGATGGTCGTTTCACTTTGCATTTTTGGGAATGTGCATAGACAGCACTTGGCACCAAACTGAAGTTAGCACAGCTTTCCATCCTCAGACTGATGGGCAGATAGAAAGAGTAAACCAAGTTTTAGAAGATATGCTCAGAGCTTGTGCATTAGATTTCAAGGGCAGTTGGTGCAAGTACTTATGTTTAGCTGAGTTCGCTTATAATAACAATTACCAAGCTACTATTAGTATGACGCCTTATGAAGCTCTTTATGGTAGAAGATGTAGATCTCCTATCTGTTGGTATGAAATTAGTGAGAAGAAGGAAATGGGATATCAGACTGACCTTATTAATGATACCACAGAAGCTATAAAGAGCATTCTCCAAAGGATAGAAACCGCTCAGAGTAGGCAAAAGAGTTATGCAGAGATGCGGCGTAGAACGCTAGAGTTCGAAGTTGGGGATACAGTTTTCCTCAAAGTAGCCCCCATAAAAGGAGTAATGAGATTTGGGAAGAAAGGCAAGCTAAGTTCTCGTTACATAGGGTCCTACCTAGTAACGAAAAGAGTTGGCAAGGTAGCTTATGAGTTAGAGGTACCTCCAGAGATGTCAGTTATTCACAATGTGTTCCATGTCTCAATGCTAAAGAAATATGTTCCCGATGCCAACCAAGTGATTGAGCCACAAACGGTATAATTTCAAGAAGGTCTTAGTTATGAAAGTCGACCTATTCAAATAATAGATCGAGCAGTCAAGAAACTGAGGAACAAAGAGGTACCCCTAGTAATGGTTCTATGGCTAAACCAAAAGTTTGAGGAGGCAACTTGGGAAACAGAAGATAGCATGAGGCAAAAGTATCCGGAGCTATTCTAAGTTCGAGGACGAACTTTCCATAAGATAGGAAGGATTGTAACACCTGAATTTTTCAGAATTTTTTTCAAAATAAACAAAAAGAAACTAAAATTTTCTTTTAAAGGAGTCAGAGCAAAGGCTCGAGCCCGTGACCCGCGGTTGATTTCAAGTTTCCATTAGGGATAGTAATCATCTCGTTAGAATATGCAACCGATATTAGATAAGTAATAGTAAGCGTCTTTTATGGGAGATGGTTCAACTTCCACTTAATATATAAAGGATGGAAAGGAGAGAAAACCAAGGGTTTTCTCCTCCTTCTTCTTCCCTGTGAAAACTAAGAGAGGAGAGTTAGGGTTTCTTACTGTTAGGATGTATACTAAAAGCTTTGCCTTTTGGTTAGGATACATCTGTATTTTAAAGAGAATCAGAAAATCACACAGTGTATGTTTATATTAGTATGTGCACAAAATGTCTGATACTTGGCACTGTAGATAACATGGTGCATGGTGTCGCACAGAAGATCATGTTATCAGGTTCCTTTCCGAAGTATAAGAAAGAGGCTCACAACCGAGATGGAGTTGGACAAACCATCAGGATGGTTGTAGTGTAATTAGGTGTGGTTTATCTTAATCATAGAATTACACTAGTGTACTTTGTGTACATTGAGTAGGACCAAAAGAGAGGTCATCCAATTTTTGTACTGACTTCGTAAATTGGATTAGACCTCGGATAATATTATGGAGTACAATCTCCTAATCCTGAAATAATGAAGGGCAAATATTATTAATTATTATCTCTTTGATTTACCAATGGGCGAGATCTATTCTGTTAGATCGATAGGCCCGGTAAGTTGGGATATAATATTAATAATATGATGTATCGTTGATTATTGACAGAATCCGTGTCCCGGTATGTCGGGATGATGATGCCCCCTTGGTGAGCTCAAAAAGGTCATCATGTCAAATCTTGCAAGTGGACTATGGTCCGGCATGATGAAGAGGTTTAGTAGTACTAATCAAGGATCAAGAAGATAATTAATTTAATTATCAGTAAATTAAATTAATTATCGGGCATACGATATCTTAAACATAGGGAGATGGACGACTCATAATGCGGAGCCCATATGAAAATATGGGGGTTGGTGAGGAAGTACCATGGGATCCTTTAGTGGAATGGATCGCCATTAATGGATCGAGTTTGGATCCATTAGCGGGCCAAGAACTAACTCCTCCTCATGGTCCCTATCTTAGCCCTATAAATACCCTATAGGAGTCATGATACAAGGAGGGATGAATTAATTGAGACTTAATTTGGATTAATCACCAAAAACCCACAAAACCCTTATTTCCTACACCCTCTCTCTCTCCTAGGTCAAGAGGCGCCGGGGAGAAGGAGGAGGAAGAAGAGGAGGTTTCTCCTCATCTTCAGCTCATCCTTTGGGCGTGTAGGATCGACAGGAGAGGGAGGAGCACGCTGGTGCTCGGCTTGGAGCAGAGGTGCAGGCGAAAGCTCGCAGGCGGCGGGTTTTATCAACCTTGCGGCGCCGGCGGCAAGAAGCAAGGAAACTTGAGTTTTCCTTCCTTCTTCCTCCTTGTTCTCATCTCCTTCCCTCACGGTGGTCTTCTCCTCTATGTGCGCAAGCAAGGAGCAGGAAGGAGGAGTCTCCGGTGGCCAGAAAACAGATGTTTGTCCTCTTGTTTTGGCGTCGGCGGTGAAGGAGAAGGGCTAGGGTTTTCCGGCGGGTTTTGGGGAAGAAGAAGGAGCTTGCTCGGCTTTTTCCTCCCTTTTTTCATCTTCCTAGAAGCCTCTTAGTGCTGCCACTTGGACGGCTGGAGCTGGGAGCCGGTGGTGGTCGGTGGCGAGAGGAGGAGAGGCAACAAGGTGGTGGCCGAAAACCTTAGCTAGGGTTTTTTGCTACCAAAAAGGGAAGAGGCTTGAAAAAGGTGATTTTGGCGTGCCTTGGTAACTCCATGACTTGGTAGATCATCCACCACATGACGTCCAGGAAGGGTGGGTCATAAGGTAGAAAACTGCGAGGTAAACGACGAGGTATAATTCTCCCGAGTTCCAGTTTTATTTTGCTATGCTTTAATTGTGCCATATTACTTTGCTTCATCATTTCATGTATGTTGGTTGTTATTTTGATTTGCTATCATAGATAATAATTAACTAACTAGACCCCGAAGATAAACACAAAAACCGATGATCCAAATCGTCGTCTTTTCCACGGTTATTTAATCCGGAAAGTTACAAGCCCTTAACCTCAGTTTTGGCTAAGTTGTAACTTGGATTAATTAACACGACGACGAGTCAGTCGTTAGAGGGACGGGTCTCTATTCGGATTAAATTTTTAATCTGTAGCCATAGAGAGGTCTCTTAGATATGACCCCGTGGTTGTCTTGGAAACCGCCAAGTCATACCAACAATTGGTATCAGAGCGAGGTTTCTGGCTTTGTGTTTTTAGGATTCGGTTATTTTTCTACACATTATCGTGTACATTATTTTGCTGGATAATATTTGGATGTGCGTAGGCTAACTTTATGTTGCAGACACTAGATTCCAACTATTATGGCTATTGTGTTATTTGTATGTGATTGATTGTGTTTGATGTAAATTAATTGAATCCTCGGGGTTGACGAGGCTAGATAAGTTATTTAATTTTTGTAATTAAATATGACACTTGTTTAGCCAAGCTTTCTATTTACTTTTGATCTAGATGACATGTACACTCCTTTGTGGAGTATAGGATCAATGGATGTAAATAAGTAAGCTAGTCATCTCAGCTCAAGGAATCCTTCATGGTGGCTTGCGCATGGATAGGATGGAGTGAACGAGGTGACGACACGACCAGAGATGCATTGGAGACCAAGGCCATAATAGTTGAAAAAATCTAGGATTTTTTTCATAGCTCTATTATTTGGTTTATGTGCTTGTTGTGTGTGTGCATGTGAAAAACCTCAAACGCAAATAACTAAGTGGGAAAGGGACCCTAAGGGTCCCATGGCCTCCATTACAATCTGATAAGTGATGCGAACAAGTCTACGCGTCGGCTCTGAGTGCCTTCCTCCCCATCGGATGGGCTTGTTCTACGGATCACTAGGTCAGAAAAGACTATAGAAAAGTATTGAAGAGTGTGTGTACTTCCCCATCGAAAGACACATAATCGTAATTAATTTTTCTTAGTGTCGTGTAATGATAAACACTTAGATACAAATAATAGTATCCTCCCCATCGGAGTCACTGCTATTATTTGTAGGGTCGAAGAGGACTAGCTATTAATTTTACTTGTCAGAAAGTTAAGATGACAAGATAGTATAATTAATGGGTAAAACCTCCTCTCACAAATATAGAATTCGTATACATCCACACCATCGTGGCATGCGAAATTCTCGGTGTTTTGAGGTGTTGGTAGATTTTGTAATAAATTATTTTGAGGTATCAATTTATTTCTAAAATCTAAAGTGTGTGATTATTATGATTCTCAGGTGCTTTAAAATGGATCTAGACCCAGTTGACCTAATTCAAAGAGAAAACCAATTAAATGCCCCTAGTGATAAAATGGATTGGGAATTAAATATGAATTTTGTCTCTACTGTCGAGGAACCTAAGTGTGATCTTGTCGAGTTCTGTACCGAAAAGCCTAATGAGATTAATACCGAAGAGGAGTTTGAATATTTTAGGAAATCGCTAGAAGCAGACGAGACGACCGAAGGTCATCAAAATCAGACTTCTTCCATTACCAGTGAAAAAAAATCCAAACTCGATGAACTCTTTGGTCAAAGTAATCGAGCCGCTAGGCAGAAGGTAATGAAGAACTTGACTACAACCATCTTGGTTGAGGGTATGCCCGTAAGGGAACATGTCCTCAAAATGATGGCTTGGCTGAAGGAGATAGAAATCCTTAGAGCTCAGATCGATGGGGAAACCCAGGTCGATCGTATCCTCCAATCTCTACCAGTGAGTTTTGAGAAGTTTCGCCTAAGCTACAATATGGACAAGCGTTCATATTCATGGGTAGATCTTTTGACAGAACTCGAGGTGGCAGAGGCAGTTTCTCTTCAGGGTTCACAAACTTTTATTACTCAAGAAGTTTCTACTTCTAAACCGATAGGAAAGAAGAAGAAGAAACGTTCTGAGGCAAAGAAAGTAGCAGGATTACAGGGACCTCAGGGATGCTTAAAGAAGCCGAAAGGCAAGTGCTTTGTGTGCAAGTAGTCAGGGCATTGGAAGACGGATTGTCCCCGTCGCCATAGTAGTACCACAGGTATATTTTCTTCTTTGTCATTGTAATATGTTTAACGGTGATATCTACCGGTACCTGGTGAGTAGATACGGATGCCACTAATCATATTTGCATTTTTGTGCAAGGGTTCCAAGAAACCCGACGGCTAGCTGAGGAGGATATCACTGACTACATGGATGGGCTATGGAGATGACTTTTTGCAGTGGGAGTTTTGTCTATTTCATTTATGTCTTTAGCATAGGCTGACATAGTTTTGGCTTTATAGAGATTGCCTTTATGTACTTAGTATTTTTGGAAAGAACATTGTTCAGTTTCTGGAATAAGATAATTTCTATTGCTTTTATTTGTTAAAAGTGGAATAGAAGGGATATCTATTGAAGTACATAGATAGGCAATTAGTACATAAAATCAAAAACTCCTATGATGCAATTAATAGTTTATCATCTTAACTAATGTAAGAGAAAGGTTCCTTCCAAGTAGAACCAAACATATATTTTGTCTCTAAGGATTGGTTTGTTAAACTCTAGTGGGATTCAAAAGTGATCAACTAATAAGCCTTAGGGTTCATTGGTTATGGAAGACTTGTCTTCCTTAAGATGCTTTTGACTCTTACTAGAGAAGTAACAAACCCAAATAAGCTTGTTCTAAGCCTAGGGGCATAGAGCCAATAATATGTAGGAATTGGTTCAACCTGATAAGTATAAATCCTAATCTATCTAGAATAGAGGTACCCTTGAATCCTTTGTTTATTTGATAAACAAATATTTAACGGAAAATAGTATATTTACTTGATTTTCTGCAAGACTGAATACTTTGATGAGATCAAAGAGTACAAGTCTGATGTAGAAGAAACATCAAAGTAAAAGTTTTATGACACTATGATTAGATCATGATGCCAAGTACCTCTAAGGATAATTGTAGGACTTACTTATCAAAGAATTGAGATTTGATCCCAATTCACTACACCTGGTACGCCCCAACAGAATGGTGCAACACATGGAAGGAAGAAGGTCTCTTAAGTTAATAGGTTAAGAAGATGATAAGCCTCTCCTAGATTAGCAAAATTTGTTCAAAGGGATATGTCCTAGATACGAAGGTGTATATGATTGATTTTGTCTAGGTCAGTAGTCTCTTAAAAACTATAGAGATGTGGACTAAGTGAAAGCTTAAGTCTAATGCATGTTCAGATTATGAGTAGTTCAGCACTTGTACTAAAAAGAGACACTGACAAGTTGGAATTTAGTGCATATGTTCGTAGGATATCCTAAGGGAACAATAAGGTGGTTTAATAGTTCAAAGGATTGGAGGGCATTCGTTGGACGAATGTCTGATTCTTAGGAAGAGGACTATGTAATAAACCACAAGTCTAGGTGTAGAGTTACTCTGAGCAAATTAGATAAAGGGACATTCTGATCTTAGTACCAACTGTAACAAGAGGTTATACCACAGGACACTGCAACTCGTGTCATAGAAGATACACAAAGGGTACCTTATCATAGTGGGAGGGTTGTTAGACAACCTGAAAGTCTCATGTTCTTGGAGAGTATATGGACTGGGTCCTAAGTGAACATGAACCAAATCCCTAGACCTATGACAAGGATCATCCGCTTTGAAGAGATAAATCTAGTTGTATAGATTTGTTTAAAGGACGGATGATATTGTGTATATAAAATGTGACAAAACGAAGTGGTATTCTTGTACTATACGTAGATAATATTCTGTTAGTTGGCGACAATGATGAAATACTGTCAGACGTAAGGATATGGTTGTCCACACAATTATGAAGGACATGAGAGAAGTAAAACACTTCCTTAGGATCAAAGATGTGAGGAATCTCCAGACAAGGATGAAGTGTTTATCTCAAGCTTCATATAAAACATTATCCTAGCTCATTCTAGCATGGATACCTCTAAAGGAAAGTTTTGTACCTTTTAGTTTTGGAGCTACTCTATCTAAGAGATATGTTTGGATTATCAAAGGTGATAGAGTAGGTAAAGATGGTTTCTCTAGCATCGACTAGAGGAAGTCTCTTGTATGCTAGAAATTAGCCTAGATATCTGTTGTGCCGTGGGCATGGGTAACAAACATCGGAGTAACCTAGGTCAAGAAAATTGGAATGCGGTAAAAGCATGTATTAGTGCCTGAAAAGGACTAAGGACTATATGTTGATTTACCGGGCAAACCAATTTCCTGTAGGTTATATGGATCCTGAATTCCAATCTAACTAGGGGCATATATAAATATTCCTTGGGTTTTGTGTTTACTTTTAGGACGTAGAACAATTGTTTAGTAGAGTGTTGCGCAGTGTCTGCGTGATGGACCCTACTATGGAGGCTGGATATTCTGGCAGCCTGCAAGGCAGTCAATATAGCTACATGGTTTAGAAAACTCAAGATGGACTTTAATGTGATTCCAGGTTTGCTAGAACTATCACATTTGATGTGATTAAAATGGTGCAGTTGCAAACTCGAAGGAATCATGAATCCATAAGGCAAGTAAACACATAGAGCGCAAGTACCACCCAGAAAAGGAATAGCTGTCGTTGCCTAGATTGCATCAGATGATGACCTAGGTGGATCATTTCACTAAGGCCTTGGTAGCGAGAGCTTTTAGGCATGTGAAGGATCTAGAGGTCAGATGTATGATATTTTGAAAACAGTAAAGTCTTTGAGTATAAGTGGGAGATTGTTAGGATGTATACTAAAAGACTTGCCTTTTGGTTAGGATACATCTGTATTTTAAAGAGAATCAGAAAATCACACAGTGCATGTTTATATTAGTACGTGCACAAAATGTCTGATACTTGGCACTATAGATAACATGGTGCATGGTGTCGCACAGAAGATCATGTTATCAGGTTCCTTACCGAAGTATAAGAAAGAGGCTCACAACCGAGATGAAGTTGGACAAACCATCAGGATGGTTGTAGTGTAATTAGGTGTGATTTATCTTAACCATAGAATTACACTAGTGTACTTTGTGTACATTGAGTAGGACCAAAAGGGAGGTCATCCAATTTTTGTACTGACTTTATAAATTGGATTAGACCTCGGATAATATTATGGAGTACGATCTCTTAATCCTGAAATAATGACGGACATATATTATTAATTATTATCTTTTTGATTTACCAATGGGCGAGATCTATTCTGTTAGATCGATAGGCCCGGTAAGTTGGGAGATAATATTAATAATATGATGTGTCGTTGATTATTGATTGAATCTGTGTCCTGGTAAGTCGAGATGATGATTCCCCCTTGGTGAGCTCAAAAAGGTCGTCATGTCAAATCTTGCAATGGACTATGGTCCGGCTTGATGAAAAGGTTGAGTGGTACTAATCAAGGATCAAGAAGATAATTAATTTAATTATCAGTAAATTAAATTAATTATTGGGCATATAATATCTTACACACGGGGAGATGGACGACTCGTAATATGCGGAACCCATATGAAATATGGGGGTTGATGAGGAAGTACAATGAGATCCTTTAGTGGAATGGATCGCCATTAATGGATCGGGTTTGGATCCATTAGCGGGCCAAGATCCAACTCCTCCTCATGGTCCCTATCTTAGCCATATAAATTACCCCATAGGAGTCATGATACATGGAGGGATGAATAAATTGAGAATTAATTCAGATTAATCACCAAAAACCCACAAAACCATTATTCCTAAACCCTCTCTCTCTCTCCTATGTCAAGAGGCGCGGCGAGAAGGAGGAGGAAGAAGTGGAGGTTTCTCCTCATCTTCAGCTCATCCTTTGGCGTGTAGGATCGGAAGGAGAGGGAGGAGCACGCTGGTGCTCAGCTTGGAGCAGAGGTGCAGGCGGATGCTCATCGGCGGCGAGTTTTATCAACCTTGCGGCGGCGCCGGCAAGAAGCACGGAAACTTGAGTTTTCCTTCCTTATTCCTCCTTGTTCTCATCTCCTTCCCTCACTGTGGTCTTCTCCTCTGTGTGCCCAAGCAAGGAGTAGGAAGGAGGAGTCTCTGGTGGCTGGAAAATAGAGGTTTGTCCTCTTGTTTTGGCGCCGGCAGTGAAGGAGAAGGGCTAGGGTTTTCCGGCGGGTTTTCGGGAAGAAGAAGGATCTTGCTCGGCTTCTTCCTCCCTTTCTTCATCTTCCTAGTAGCCTCTCAGTGCTTCCACTCGGCCGGCCAGAGCTAGGAGTCGGTGGTGGTCGGCGGCGAGAGGAGGAGAGGCAACAAGGTGGTGGCCGAAAACCCTAGCTAGGTTTTTTGCTATCAAAAAGGGAAGAGGCTTGAAGAAGGTGATTTTAGCGTGCCTTGGTAACACCACGACTTGGTAGATCGTCGCCCACACGACGTCCAGGAATGGTGGGTCATAAGGTAGAAGACTGCGAGGTAAACGGCGAGGTATAATTCTCCCGAGCTCCAGTTTTATTTGCTATGTTTTAATTGTGCCATATTACTTTGCTTCATCATTTCATGTATGTTAGTTGATATTTGATTTGCTATCATAGATAATAATTAACTAACTAGACCCCGAAGATAAACACAAAAATTGGCGATCCAAATCGTCGTCTTTTCCACGGTTAATTAATTCGGAAAGTTACAAGGCCTTAACCTCAGTTTTGGCTAAGTTGTAACTGGATTAATTAACACGATGACGAGTCGGTCGTTAGAGGGACGGGTCTCTATTCGGATTAAATTTTTAATCCGTAGCCATAGAGAGGTCTCTCAGATATGACCCCGTGGTTGTCTTGAAAACCGCCAAGCCATACCAACACTTACCAAGAGAAACTAGGGTTCTCTCCTATGGCCAAGGGTTGGAAGATCGCGTAAGGAAGAAGATTCTACGTCGGGTAGTAAGTTTGGAAGCACAAGGATGTAAGTAGATCACTCACCTTCAATAAAAGTAGTTTCCGTGTGATTCTAACATGATTCTAAGTCTTTGGATGATGTGATCTTAGTATAAGCAAAACCAAGGTTTTGATTTGCCAAAAAGCATGTTTTGGATTAGGGCACGCAAGGTGCTCGATAAAAGTTCAGAGTACGACCGGTGTCTTACTAAGCCCTAGAACGAGTTCTAGGACTAAGAAATGAGATAAGTACAAGACAAGGTTTGTTGTGTCCTAAAACAAGTTTTAGGAAAATTTCTTTCTATGTGCAAGATAGGTGCAAGTTAAGCATTTCAAGCACAAGCATGAGTACAAGTTTAAGTATATTACTTTTTTAAAGTGGCATGTATTGGGTCGAGACCCATAGAGATCTAGGCGAGCCTAGTAGAGACGCTCTAGTAGGGTTCGGTGGCTAGCTACCCCGCAACCTATTAGGGATGTGCACATTGGTACTATGTCGGGCCCAAAAGAGGATGTTTATTATTTTGAAGTATATGAAGTATAAGAAGATATGTTTCAAGTTTTCCATAGCAAGTACTTATTTTAAACAAGTTATGCATTTTTTAGTTCAAGCAATGTTTTCAAATGCAAGCAATTGTTACAAATCTATTCATAAGCATTTTCCATGTTAAAGAATAGCATTTTCAATTACACATGTTTTCAAGTGAGCATGAACATGTTTTATATCAAATGCATGTTTTGTGAGATAGGTATCTACTTACTAAATAATTTGCTTATAGTTTGCATCCTTTTATTGGAGATAAAGGTAAAGAAAGGATGTTAGTCAAAGAGGCCAAAGGATGGATGGTTGTGTCAGTGGCGGCGAAACAGTGGAATGAGATCCTTCGGGATGAGTTTGTTAATGTTCAAAGCTCTAAACAATAGAATGTTATGAGCTTTAGTTATGTTTATTCCGCAAGAGATATTAAGTTTAAAATGCATGCTAAATAGAGTATGATTGTGCCAATTATGATGGTTATATGATTATGAGTCATCTATTTGTTGTGTGGTCGAAATAGGGTGTATAAGTATACTTGATCAGTCTTTCTGAAATCTAGAAATTTCAGTTCCAGAGGTATCAGTCGACTGATTCAGATATCAGTCGACTGCCCTCATGAATTCGAGGGAACAGAAACATTGGTCGAGTGATTTCCAGACTGAGTCGACTGCACCAGTCGACTGACAAGGTCATCAGTCGACTGGTGCCAATGTAAAAGAGAAAGTGTTGTAGTACTGATTGTTAGTGCGTGGGTCTATCAAT
>JAGFNQ010001504.1:75562-163858 GCA_024364735.1 Boesenbergia rotunda
GAAGAAGACTCGTCAAGGGAGAAGCGAATTTGCGAGTTGGAAATGGAGCAAAGATTGCTATTGTTGCCATCGGAACATATTTGCTAAAGCTCCCTACTGGACTTGTCTTAGAATTGGATAATTGTTATTTTGTTCCCTCGTTAATAAAGAACATTGTATCTATTTCATGCTTGAATGAAAAGAGTTATCATTTAACTTTTAGTAACAATTGCTGTTACATAACATTAAATGGTGTTCTTTACGGGACCGGAACTTTATCCAATGGTATCTACACGTTAGATTTATCCGGTGACGTCTTCAATATCGAAGTTAGCAACAAACGTGCTTGAATAGATAATCAAATAGACTCCTATATGTGGCATTGTCGTCTTGGCCATGTAAGTAAGAAACACATGACCAAATTACACCGATGTGCAATTCTGGAATCATTTGAACCCGGTTCATTTGATACATGCGAATCATGCTTAAAAGGCTAGATGACCAAATTACCCTTTTCTAGAAAAGGTAAACCAGTGGGAGAATTGCTTGGTCTAATACATACTGATGTATGTGGACCAATGTCAACTCTTGCACAAGGAGGCTATAGCTACTTCATTACCTTATCGATGATCACTCACGATTCGGGTATGTGTTCTTAATGAAACACAAATCTGAAGCTTTTGAGAAATTCAACGAGTTCAGAAGTGAAGTAGAGAAACATCTTGGCAAAAGTATTAAGATACTTTGATCCGATCGGGGTGGTGAATACTTAAGTCAAGAGTTTCAAGATTATCTTAGGGACAATGGGATATTGTCTCAATAGACTCCGCCATATACACCACAGTATAATGGTGTATCTGAGAGGCATAACCGAACCTTGATGGACATGGTTAGATCTATGATGAATCATGCAATTCTTCCAAAATCCTTTTGGGCTATGCGCTTAAGACAGCTGTTTACTTACTAAACAGAGTCCCGACCAAGGTAGTCTCTACTACTCCACATGAGACGTGGAATACTAAGAAACCTCATTTATCTCACCTAAAGATATGGGGTTGTCCTGCTTATGTAAAGCGGGTTGTATCAGATAAATTAGATGCTGAGTCTGATAAATGTCTATTTATTGGATACCCTAAGGAAACGAAAGGTTACCAATTCTATCATCCCTTGGAACAAAAGGTGTTTGTTTCAAGGCATGCTGTATTTCTAGAAAAAGAATTTCTTTTACAAGAAAACAGTGGGAGTAGCATTGAACTTGAAGAAGTTCAAGAAACTCCAATAGACATTACAGAGACACCTAGTCTAGACCCACAACCAATATGAGCTATTAGTTGAACCTAAAACAACACCACTTCTTCGTAGGTCTGATAGGACATGCAATATTCTAGAGAGATACAGATTTCTCATAAGTGAATCGAACGACGTGTTACTCATTAACGATGACGAACCTATCAGTTATGAAGATGTTCTGAAAAATTCAGAAAGGGATAAATGGCTTGAAGCCATGAAGTCGGAAATGGATTCCATGTACAAAAATCAAGTATGGGACTTGGTTAACCCACCTGAAGGGATTAAGCCCATAGGGTGCAAGTGGGCTTTCAAGAAGAAAACCGACATGGAAGGTAATGTTATTACCTTTAAGGCTAGATTAGTGGCAAAGGATATCGTCAGAAACAAGAAATTGATTATGACGAAACCTATTCGCCAGTAGCTATGCTTAAATCCATTCGGATGCTCCTGGCCATAGCAGCTCATTATGATTATGAGATATGACAAATGGATGTGAAAACAGCTTTCCTTAATGGAAACCTGCTTGAGGATGTATACATGATACAACCTGAAGGTTTCACATCGGTTAATAAAATCAAAGTATGTAAGCTTCGACGATCCATATATGGACTAAAGCAAGCATCCAGAAGCTGGAACATCCGTTTTGATGAGACAATCAAAGAGTTTGATTTCTCACAAAATCCTGACGAACCTTGTGTGTAAAAGAAGGTTAGTGGGAGTGCAGTCGTATTTCTAGTGTTATATGTCGATGACATAGGAAACGATATATCAGTCTTACAGTCAGTTAAAATTTGGTTGTCCAAAACTTTCTCCATGAAAGACCTGGGAGAAGCAACCTATATCCTTGGGATTAGAATCTATAGAGATAGATCAAAACGATTGCTTGGTCTTTCGCAGTCTACATATATAGACCGAGTGCTAGAAAGGTTTAGCATATCGGAATCCAAGAAAGGTAACCTTCCCATCAGGCATGGGATCAACCTTTCGAAGTCTATGTGTCCGCGCACAGAAAATGAGAGGATTTGCATGAATAATATTCCTTATGCATCCGCGATAGGATCTATCATGTATGCTATGTTATGTACTAGGCCCGATGTATCGTATGCTCTGAGCGTCACAAGCAGATACCAGCCTGATCCAGGAATGGATCATTGGGGGGCTGTCAAGACAATCCTCAAGTACTTAAGAAGCACTAAGGATGTGTTCCTAATATATGGAGAAGGTGATATGGAAATACATGGGTATACAGATGCCAGTTTCCAGACAGATAAGGATGACTCCAAATCTCAGTCCGGATACGTATTTATTTTGAATGGAGGCGCAATAAGTTGGAAGAGTTCCAAGCAAGACACCGTAGCGGATTCTACCACGGAAGAGGAATATATTATAGCTTCGGAAGCAGCAAAGGAAGTAGTCTAGATCAAGAAGTTTATCTCAGAACCTGGTGTGGTTCCAACCATTGATGAAGCAATACCGGTTTACTGCGACAACAATGGAGCTATTGCACAAGCGAAGGAACCAAGGTCTCATCAGCGATCCAAACATGTGCTTTGCCGCTATCATCTGATCAGAGAGATTATAAGTAGGAATGATATACAAATTGAGAAAATTCCCACTGAAAGTAATTTAGCGGATCCTTTAACTAAGGCCTTGCCTCAAAGCAAGTTTGAGGGTCATGTTAGAGCCTGTGGTATTGGGTACCGTAGCGATTGACATTAGGCCAAGTGGGAGTTTGTTAGTGATATGAGAGAAGTGTCCTAAGGCAATCGCCTTATGATTGTAATCATTTATTTTAATAAATGAATATTCACTATTTGAGTATACATGTTTGTGTATTTGATTGAGATCTTAAACTCATTTACTGAATGTCCGCAATACAATTCACAGCATGAGAGAATTTGTGATGAATTCATAACTAGTGATTATCTCTACATGTGCAATTGTGAAGTATTGAAATTGTCCCTAGTCGATGAATTGATAAATACGGACACTATCAATTCTGTTGAGACTAGGATGGGTTATTCTCTAATCGGCTGATTCTCACTGGCTAGTGACATTGAGATGTCCAGAGATAAACATGAATGCTAGTTAAGGGAACTAGTTCATTGGAGTGACTGGCTGTAAAACTTCATATGGTAGTCTACATATAGATATGTCAGTGAAGTTCTTATTGCAGCTTAAGTGCGATGTTCCTTTGACTTGCGGTGTTCAAGTCATCTTGGTCATGGAGACTTATACTTTGACATCTTAAGCAAGCATCTCCAAGGAGGTGTGGACCCAGGATGATTGGGTATAAGCCGAAGTGCCCGAAGATGTTTGAACAACCTACAAAGGATTCACCACTCCTTGCGAGGAGATGTATACCCAAGGCCCATCGTCAGATTGTTACTCGAAGCCTCTAGCCAGAGCATGACATGTTCGGAGTATGAATCTCTTAGATACATGAGAGTAATTAGAATCCGTAGGACGAGAAAACGTTACTTGGGCTAGGTGTGATGTAGTCAGCCTAGTGGGGACTGACACACATAGACCATGTCCTGAACCAAGTGGGTATAAGATGGTGAAGGGAATGGGGCACGATTCATTATAGCTGCTGAAGGATTTCAGAATTGTTTCTGATGTCATCCGTTGATCTTTCGATTAATTGGGGATCATGATGTACTACTAGGTGCCACTCATGATCGTTCTATAATTAATTAATTAATTATCGATGGCCAACATAAATCGAAAGCCTATTTAGTCACACGCACTACGATTAATCCGAGGGATTTAAAACGAGTTGAAAATTGGATTTTCCAATCAAGAGAGATTAGGTTTGGTTGAGCCAAACGATAAGTCGAATCTGAATTTTTTCAGAGACGCATCGGAAGCGTAAAATGGCTAAGTCTTTTGAAGACTTAATAGATGAATTAAATAAGTTTAATTCATTGGGGCTTGGCTTGGATGGGCCGGCCAAAGAGGGGCTCCATCCTCTTTGCTTGGCCGGCCACAACAAAGGGAGAGAACCAAGGTTTTGGTTCAATTTATAAAATAAACCAAGTGTGGTTTATTTTATAAAATTATGGATGATATAAATTTTTATATAATAAACCAAGGTTTGGTTTATTTTTCATGGAAATTAAAATGAACCATGGATTGGTTTATTTTATAAAATCAATCATGGATTGATTTACCATGATAAGAAAATTTATTCCATAGGAGGGAAGAGACTTGATTGATTTTTATCATGAATTAAAATATGATTTTAACCATGATATAAAATCAAACTTGGCATGATGGAATAAGTTATTCCATATTTGAGAGGCTTGATGGTTGAGAGACCACTATATAAAGGACCCAAGGGAAGGCTTGGGTGATAATCGAAGAGACGAAGGCATAGGCTCTCTCCCTCTCTTTCTCTCCTTCTCTTCTCCCCTTCTTGCCATGCGCCAACCAACCCCAAGAAGGAGCACCAGCCGACCATCCTTTTGTGGTTAGTCTTCCGACTTCTTTCTTGGTTTTTCTTGTCGCGTTCCCAGAGAATCTAGTAGTTCTCGAGAACACGAAACTCGTGGCTTTGCGAAGTCATCCCGAAGATACTCGGCGTGGACGCGAATAGAGGCGGAGCTTCCAAGGGACGCTTATGGTTGGATCTCGTCCCTTCCTTCGAGTTACGCGAGGTAATACGTAAATTAGTTTATGTTTCTGCAAAATTTTAAATATATGATCATGTCTACACAAGATAAAATTGCATGCTTAGATGTGTGGTTAAATGATTTAGAGAAATTATTTATGCTAAACCTTCCGCTGCACGTAATTAATTTTAAAATTATGAACCCGCATCCATGTCAACATGCACCCGGTCCCAACAATTGGGGCCACTAAGTTTGTTTTCCTTAAGTATTGTAGCTAGTGGGTTAAAGACTATTTTGAAAATCCTAAGAATCACAACATACACTACTTTAGAAATCGAAAATAAATTGATTCCTCAAAATAATTAATTTTCGAATTTCACCAACACCCCTATACACCGAGAAATTCGCATGCTACGATCGTGTGGACGTATACGAATCCCTACATTCGTAAGAGGAGGTTTTTGCCATTGATCTTACTATCTTGTCAACCTATTTTTTTGACAAGTATGATCAATAGTTGGTTTCCTTTGGCTCTGTAAAATAATAGCAGTGACTCCGATGGGGAGGATACTATTATTCGCATCTAAGTGTGCACCATTACACGACACTAAGAGAATTATCTCCGATTATGTGCCTTCTGATGGGGAAGTACACACGCTCTTTAATAATTTTCTATAGTCTTTTTCAATCCAGTGATCCGCAAAACAAGTCCATCCGATGGGGAGGAAGACACTCAAAGCCGACGCGCAGACTTGTTCGCATCACTTATCGAATTGTAATGGAAGCCGTGGGACCCTTAGGGTCCCTCTCCCACTTAGTAATTTATCTCGAGGAATTTTCTAGCACTACCACACAACCAAGCACACAACCAACAACATGAAAATAAAAATAGTGAAAAATCCTAGATTTTTCCAACTTTCATGGCCCCTTGGTCTCTCATGTGCCTCCAGTCGTGTCGTCACTTCGTCCACTCCTCCCTGCCTTCTCCGCATGCTACCTTGAGGGATCTCCGAGCCGAAATGAAGAGCTAATTATTTACATCATTGATCCTATACTCCACGAAGGAGTGTACATGAAATCTAGATCAACTGTAAATAAAAAACTCGGCTAAACATGTGCCGTATTTAATTATAAAAATTAAATACCTAGCCTCGTCAACCCCGAAGATTAATTAATTACAAAAATTGCAAACAATCACGCAAACATTATTTTGGCCATGAAGTTGGAATCTCGTGCCTGCAACACAGAGTTAGCTTACACACATCCACGCATCATCAAAATAAAAATGTATGAAAAATTGCAAAATTAACCAATCCTAAACACACAAAGCCGGAAACCTCAGCTCTGATACCATTTTTTGGATATAGCTTGGCGGGTTTCCTAAGCGAATACCTAGTCGATCCGAGAAACCTCTCCATGCCTATGGATTAAAATTTAATATGAATGGAGAGCAGTCTCCCATCGACCGTCTCATGCCGTATCGAACGATCGAAATTGCAACTTAGCCAATTTCCAAAATTGGCCTTGCAATTTACTCGACCGTTCGACCGCGGAAAAGGCGACGAGTTGATCATCGACTTTTGTGTTTATGGTCGGGGTCCAGTTAATAAATTACTCATCATGATACAATATCAAAATAATAAATTAACAAACGTAAAATGACGAGACGATGAATAAGGCACAAAATAAGAACATAAGGAGCCAAGGAAGAATATACCTTCCGTTACCTTACGATCTTCTACCGTATGACCCTCCCCTCTTGGACGTCGTGTGGGCGACGATCTACCAAGTGTTAGTAGGAGCCCTAGAGCCAATTATGTGATGATTGACTAGGGACATTTTGTATCATATTCTATCATTAATAAAGACATGTTTGGTTATTATACTTACTTAGTAGGAGACTAGCACACGTGAACATGAAGAATATCCGGAAGTTGGCCAACAAGGGATTAGTTCGTGGCTTACCAAGCATCAAGTATGAAAAGGACAAACTTTGTGATGCATGTCAAATGGGTAAGCAAACAAAATCTGCACATAAAGGTAAAAGCACTGTAAGTACTTCTACCGCATTGGATTTACTTCACATGGACTTGTTTGATTGTAGAACTATTATATCCTTGAATGGTAGTAGATATTGTTTTGTTATCATTGATGATTTTACTAGATATACATGGACCTATTTTCTAAAATATAAGGACCAAACCTTAGATGTTTTCATTTCTTTTTGTAGAAGAGTTGAAAACGAAAAATCATCAACGATTAAAACAATAAGAAGTGATCATGGAGGCGAATTCCAAAATCAAAGATTTTTAGAGTTTTGTCAAGATAGAGGGTATAGACACGAGTTCTCTACTCCTAGAACACCACAACAAAATGGTGTTGTGGAGAGGAAGAACCGGGTCTTACAAGAGGCCGTACGAAGCATGCTCAATGAGTACTCATTACCAGGGTACTTGTGGGCCGAAGCTGTGAACACAGCTTGCTACGTGCAAAACCGAGTCCTCATCCATAGATTCTTAGGAAAGACTCCCCATGAACTTTGGTTTGGAAAACCACCTACAGTTAAACACCTTAGGGTGTTTGGTTGTAAGGTGTTTATTCTAAACACCAAGGATCATCTTGGAAAGTTCACGACAAAAGCTGATGAAGGGATACTGGTCGGGTACTTCCTCGTTAGCAAAGCATACCGAGTCTATAACAGGAAGTCTAGACTAGTTGAAGAGTCTTCTGATGTTGTTTTTGAAGAAATTCCAAAAGCAAATGATCAACCAGAAGAAGCAAGTATGGGACCCTGAGGCTGAGCTTGTGTCTAGTGAAACCATCCAAGAAGCACCACCAACTCCAAGGCAAACTAGGTTAGCCTCTAGCCATCCCCAATACCAAATTATTAGAGATATCCACCATGGGGTTAGGACTAGATCATTCTTTAGGAATGAGGCTAATGAAGTTGCCCTAATTTTCGAAATTGAACCTAGAAAAATTGGTGAAGTATTAAATGATCCCGATTGGATCATTGTCATGCAAGATGAACTAGGTCAATTCGAAAGAAGTCAAGTATGGGACTTAGTCCCTAGACCTAAGAAGACCACCATTATTGGAACCAAATGGGCCTTCAAAAATAAATTGAATCATAAGGGAGAAATCATAAGAAACAAGGCACGCTTAGTAGCCAAGGGCTACAGTCAAGTAGAATGCCTTGATTATGATGAGACCTATGCTCCCGTGGCACGATTAGAGTCCATCCGATTGATGCTTGCATTTGCAGCACATCGTGGTTTTAAACTTTATCAAATGGATGTCAAATCGGCCTTTCTAAATGGTTTAATAAGAGAAGAGGTCTATGTCGAACAACCTCCGGGGTTTGAGAGTACCGAATTCCCAAACCACGTGTTCAAGCTCAAGAAGGCACTCTACGGCCTTAAACAAGCACCCCGAGCTTAGTATGAGCGGTTATCGACATTCCTCATAGAGAAAGGTTTTGTTAGAGGACAAATAGACCCTACACTATTTCTATGAAAAGATGGTGATGATATATTTATAGCCCAAGTGTATGTCGATGACATAATTTGTGGCTCAAACAATAAGGGTTATTTGAATGAATTCATTGGCCACATGGAGAGTGAATTTGAGATGAGTCTAGTGGGAGAGTTGACTTTCTTCCTTGGACTCGAAATCAAGAAAACTCGTGACGGAATTCATGTGCACCAATCGAAGTACACTCAAGAGATGCTCTGAAAATTTAACATGAGTGATTCGAAAGAGGTAACCACTCCCATGGCTACAAACACACGATTAGACAATGATGAGAGTGGTAAACCTGTTGACCTAACTCAATATCGGAGCATGATTGGTAGTCTGTTATAGCTCACAGCTAGTCGACCTGATATACTTTTTGCTGTGGGTATGTGCACTAGGTATCAAGTCTGTGCCAAGGAATCTCATCTAATTGCTGTTAAACGAATTTTGAGATACCTTAAGGGCACAATCAGAGTTGGTCTTTGGTACCCCCGTACCGAATCATTTGACCTAATCGACTACACCAATTCCGACTATGCTGGATGCAAGTTGGATCGGAAAAGCACAAGTAGGGGCTGCCAATTCTTAGGATCATCATTAGTTAGTTGGTCAAGTCGGAAGCAACATTGTGTTGCTCTCTCAACGACCGAGACAGAATATATCGCCATGGGAGAGAGTGTATCGCAATTGTTGTGGATGATTCATACATTAGAGGACTATGGATTAACCTACGAGGGTGTGCAAGTGTTGTGTGATAACATAAGCACCAGCAACTTAACAAAGAATTCAGTCCATCATTCTAGGACCAAGCATATTGAAGTGCGTCACCACTTCATTAGAGATCATGTTGCTAGAGGAGATATTGTACTCTCACATGTAGAGTCCAAATCAAACCTAGCGGACATTTTCACTAAACCACTCCCCGAGAATGAATTTAGTTTCTTACGAAGGGAGTTGGGAATATGTCGTGCTACATAGAAATTAAAGAGCATTCAAAATCCTTCACGATCAATTCAATTGTTGGGAATAATTGGGTAACTTGGGAACATCTCACACAAACTATAAGGTTTACCAAAATATTTTTGTTTGCTAGAAATGGGGTGAGATGCTAGGATCAACTTAATTTCTCAAAATGTCAATGCATCCCTTGAGAAATTAGGTTGACGAGACAATAATCACTAAGTTGACCAAGTATGGGGAAAACCAATGCATAACATATGTGTACTTGGCTCCATGATCATACTTGGACATTCCAATCAAGGAAACTTGATTGGAGACTTTTTCTTGATACAAACTTGGTTGGAAATTGATTGAATGTTTGTGATTGAATTTGACTTCACTTGGGTGGAGTAAATTGATTTGTTAGACTCATAAGGATCTTTAATCCTTGTTCAAGGATCAATTATAGTCAGGGGATCACTTCCAAGATCGATAATTTTCATCTGATCTTATCAGAAATCGATAGGGAGTCTGAAACTGAAATTTCAGATCGTATCAGAAAATTCAGGGAGCCTGATCGGTCACCGGACCGATCAGGAGTATGTCTGATCGGTCCAAGGGACCGATCAAGCTGCTTCATGATTAATCACAGAAATCTCTCTGTGTTAGCCTGGATCGGTCTGTTGGGTTCTCCCGGCACCAAAACATAAAAACGCAGCGGAAACAAGAACCCCTCGAGCGATCCATGCGAAAGAAAACTCGTACGAAGTTATCTATCTAATAGATTTATCTACTGTTTATACCTTTGAAGCGTGCCCTTCGTTTATCCCGCTCATCCAAGATGCGCCGGATCTCTTGCACGTTCAAGCGTCCGTGCCTCTATTCGTATCCACACGGACACAATCTCTCAACTTCGGGAGAGCTACCTTAGTTGTGATAGCAACTTGAGGTAGCTCGCAGAACACCAAGAACCTTACAATAAGGTTTCGGCCAAAAAGGGAGGAGAGGAAGAATAGAGGAAGGGAAGGGGAAAAGCTAAGGCAAGAAGACCTCATCCAAAGTCACAAGGCCCTCTTTTATAATCATCCCATGAATATGAAGAGGTTTGTGTCTCTTTGACTTCCTTCATTAATACGAATAAAGAGCACATCTTTTAATGTGGCTCTTCATCTTTTCCCATGCAAGAAAAGAATCTTTTCATCTAATGAAGAGAGACTTTTCTCTTTCCTTCATGCAATTCTGACCGGGCCACTCGGGCTTCCGACTCGATCTCCCGACCAAGTCTCCCGAGCAAGTCACCGAGCTCCCGACCAAGTCTGCCGAGCTCCGACCCAGTCTGCCGAGCTCCGACTCGGTCTGCCGAGCTTCGACTCGGTCTGCCGAGCTCCGACTCGGTCTGCCGAGCTCCGACTCGGTCTGTCGAGCTCCGACTCGGTCTGCCGAGCTCCGACTCAGTCAGCCGAGCTCCAACTCGGTCTACTGAGCTCCGACCCGCACTCTCGAGTTCCCAACTCTCGCTCCCGAACTGACCTCCCGAGTTCCCAACTCGGGCTCAGATCTCCCGAGTTCCCAACTCAGGCTCAGATATGCCGATCAACTTTCCCGAAGCATTGTGTCCTTTGTGTGCGACCCAATAGGTTCTCGTGACGTTGGCAATGTGCCTAAACACTTTAGACACATAAGCAATGAGCGGCATCTAGCAATGCATCATTGCTACCCAAGTAACAAGAAAAGTCGAGATCCGACTAAACCTTCGTGACTATGATAATGTATGACCTTGTCCTTCTATCCTTGATATCTAGATTGACCAATGAGGCATAGACCATGTCATCCTCAGTCAATCTTGTGTTTCTTGATCCCCGAGTAGACTCACTTAAACAAATGAGCTCAATATCTCATATTGACTCATTCGAGCATGACCATGCGTTTTAGTAGTCCTACTCGATCAAGGGGCCCACAGATATCACTCCCATCATATGGGAGGGATAGATCCCATCTACATCACTCACATCCCTCCCCATAATTCATTACATACCCAGTGATCGCCTTTATAGTCCACCCTGTTACGGGTGACGTTTGACGATACCAAAGTACATAACTCCTTATGTAGGGAACCGTAGTGACTTCAGGTCTAAGGACTATTCATACAAATAGTCACATGAGAAAGTTTATGACACTCATATGACAATCTATGAAACTTTCTCATGGCGGGTCAATTCAGTACACATTCTCCAATGTATACCCATGTGTCAACTTGATATCACATATCCATGACTTGTGAGCTTAAGTCATCAGTTGACCTATATGCTAGTCTCCATGCATTAATATTGTCCATGAATATTAATGCTCGACTAGGAATAGTTTAGTGTAGTGTTCTCTACATCATCTCACTATCGATTCAACCAATCGATATGATATAGATAAGAACCTACTATACAAGGACATTATTATACTTAGTTATTTGGCACAAATACAAAGTAAGTATAATAACCAAACATGCCTTTATTAATGATAGAATATGATACAAAATATCCCTAGTCAATCATCACATAATTGGCTCTAGGGCTCCCACTAACACGGTCCACAGACCAATCTGGTACCGTATGGTGATCGGTCCACAGACCGATCAGGAGGCTCACAGAAAACCTCCCAAACCCACTGTTCGCTCCTTGATCAATCAGCCGATCGACCAGGAGCCTGCCTGATCGGTCACCCGACCAATCAGGACCAGGCCAGACCGATCAGGATGGGGCCTGATCGGTCTGGGTGCTCCCAGATCGAACGGTGATCCGTTCGATCACATTAAATTACGGTTGGTGGACCGATCCACCAACCTATTAACTCCCTCTAAACCTTACCTTCCCAAGCCCTAGTGCCGAAACCCCTCATCCTCCCTCTTGCGCGTGCGATCTTCTTCCTGAGCCTCTTCTCCCTGTGTGTGTGACTTCTTTCTCCTGCGTGAAACCTTCTCCCATTCCCTGTGAAGTCGCGGTTTCTCCATCTGCGAGTGCTGTTGGAGTTCCTCCCTTGCTCCCGAGATCTCTCTTGCTGCGATCAGATCCTCTCGTGCGCAAGTCTTCAACAAATCTCACCCAAATGGCACCAAAGTGAGTGTTTTGCTTCCAATCTTTCCTTACTGCTTACTTCTTAAGATTTGTGATGTTTAGGCTAACCATGTTTTTTTTTTCTTGTGGTTTCTTTTTGTGTTGTGACCCTACTCTTGTCGTGACCTTTCATTACCATGACATGGATCTTATTGATTAAACCTAACTTCATTTGATTATTTTCTATTATGATCAATGTCTTAAACTTCAAATTTCTTTTCTTGTGTAGTGATTTGATCCATTCAATTTGGTGTCGTGACCTTACCATGACCTTACCCTACTGATTAAACCTAATTCTGTGTCTTGATCTTGTGATCATTATTTTGATTAAATTGCACTCTTATTCCAACCTTTAGAAAATCCACTAAGGGCAAGGAACCCACTGAAGGGTCCTCCAAGGGCAAAGGCCCTTCATCATCTGCCCTTTCTCGAAGGCCTCAGCCTTCTTCGAGTTCCCGATTCCCTAACGCTGCTTGTGAGCAAGCATTCCTGTCCCGAACTTTCAAGTTGCTTTCTTGTTGGTTCATTGATGGACCTTTCCTGTCTGAGCATTGCCCCTCCACTATGGAGGTGATTACCTTCTACAACCTCGGCTTTCTCCTTTCCCTTGAGCGGACAATCAACTATGATCTCGTGTCCGAATTCTACAATAACTTGCAACAAGGACCTCAAGGGGGATTTGATTTCATGACCCGAGTAGCCAAGAGGAATCTTGACTTTTTTTATGACATCTTGTCAGAGTATCTGGGCGGTCGTCAATCGCCTAATTTTTATTCTATCTACCCAGAGCTTCCTGACCCTTTATTGGCTCCATTTACGGGCGTCACCCCCGATGACATATATCAGCACTTCTTTGGCCATCCTCGACCAGCTGGTCTTGATGAGTTAGGGCCTGACTTTCCGACCTTTGCGGCCCTCCGTCTTTCCCCTACTGATTACGTTCTGTTCAAGATAATCACCAACTGCATTTTGTCGATCACCTCAAAACCCTTAACTGAGATCCGACCTTATCACTGTCTTTCTCAAATTATTTAACCACACATCTAAGCATGCAACCTTATGTTGTGTAGACATGATCATATATTTAAAATTTTGCAGAAACGTAAACTAATTTACTTGTTACCTCGCGTAACTCGAAGAAAGGGACGAGATCCAACCGTAAGCGTCCCTCGGAAGCTCCGCATCTATTCGCGTCCACGCCGAGTATCTTCGGGATGACTTCGCAAAGCTACGAGTTTCGTGTTCTTGAGAACTACTAGATTCTCCGAGAACGCGACAAAAACCAAGAGAGAAGTAATCACATCGGAAAAACTCACCACCAAGGTTGGCCGGAATCACAATTCCGGCGAGAAGGAGGAAGATGACTTGCGCCCAATCCCAAGGTGATGATGGCCGGAGAGGAAGATCGTCCCAACGGAAGAACTTCGTCGCCTCGGTGATTCTCCTTGTGCTCACGGCAAGAAGAAGGGGGAGAGGCTTGTGGCCGGCCAAGAGGAAGAAGGGAGGAGAGGGAGAGAGCCCAAGCAAGAATACTTGGATTATTTCGAATGAATTCCAAGCCTTGCCTTAGGTCCTTTATATAGTGGCCTCTCAACCGCCAAGTCTCTTTTTTCTTATGGAATAAATTTTCATAAGAAATTTATCATATAAATTTTCTATGACTTATTCCATCATGCCAAGTCTTGATTTTATATCATTGTTAAAATCATATTTTAATTCATGATAAAAATCAGCCAAGTCTCTTTTTTCTTATGGAATAAATTTTCATAAGAAATTTATCATATAAATTTGTTTATATAAATTTCTTCATATAAATTTCTTTATCATGGTAAATCAATCCATGATTGATTTTATAAAATAAAATAAACCAATCTATGGTTCATTTTAATTTCCATGAAAAATAAATTTCTTTATATAAATTTCTTTATCATGGTAAATCAATCCATGATTGATTTTATAAAATAAAATAAACCAATCTATGGTTCATTTTAATTTTCATGAAAAATAAACCAAACCTTGGTTTGTATAAAAAATTTATATCATCCATAATTTTATAAAACAAACCACACTTGATTTATTTTATAAATTGAACCAAATAATTTGGTTCCCTCCCTTTGTTGTGGCCGGCTAAGCAAAGAGGGTGGGGACCCTCTTTGGCCGGCCTATCCAGGCCACGCCCCAATGAATTAAACTCATTTAATTCATCTATTAAGTCTTCAAAAGACTTAGCCATTTTACGCTTTCGATGCGTCTCTGAAAAATTCAGATTCGACTTATCGTTTGGCTCAACCAAACCTAATCTCTCTTGATTGGAAAATCCAATTTTCAACTCAATTTAAATCCCTCGGATTACTCATAGTGCGTGTGACTAAATAGGCATCCGATTTATGTTGGTCGTCTATAATTAACCAATTATAGAACGATCATGAGTAGCACCTAGTAGTACATCATGATCCCCAATTAATCGAAAGATCAACGGTTGACCTGAGAAACAATTCTGAAACCCTTCAGCAGCTATAATGAATCGTGCCCCATTCCCTTCACCATCTTATACCCACTTGGTTCAGGACATGGTCTATGTGTGTCAGTCCCCACTAGGCTGACTACGTCACACCTAGCCCAAGTAATGTTTTCTCGTCCTATGGATTCTAATTACTCTCATGTATCTAAGAGATTCATACTCTGAACATGTCATGCTCTAGCCAGAGGCTTCGAGTAACAATCCGACGATAGGCCTTGGGTATACATCTCCTCGCAAGGAGTGGTGAATCCTTTGTAGGTTGTTCAAACATCTTCGGGTACTTCGGCTTATACCCAATCATCCTGGGTCCACACCTCCTTGGAGATGCTTGCTTAAGATGTCAAAGTATAAGTCTCCATGACCAAGATGACTTGAACACCGCAAGTCAAAGGAACATCACACTTAAGCTGCAGTAAGAACTTCACTGAGATGTCTATATGTAGACTAACATATGAAGTTTTACAGCCAGTCACTCCAATGAACTAGTTCCCTTAACTAGCATTCATATTTATATCCGGACATCCCAATGTCACCAGCCAGTGAGAATCAGCTGATTAGAGAATAACCCATGCTAGTCTCAACAGAATTGATAGTGTCCGTATTTATCAATTCATCGACTAGGGACAATTTCAATACTTCACAATTGCACATGTAGAGATAATCACTAGTTGTGAATTCGTCACAAATTCTCTCATGCTGTGAATTGTATTGCGGACATTCAGTAAATGAGTTTAAGATCTCAATCAAATACTTAAACATGTATACTCAAATAGTGAATATTCATTTATTAAAATAAATGATTACAATCATAAGGCGATTGCCTTAGGACACTTCTCTCATATTACTAGCATTCTCTTTCTCAAGTTTTTCAACTTGAGTAGAGGTTCCTTCTTGAACCTTCTCAGTTAAGGATACAGAGCCAGCTCCCTCTTTCAGGAGTTTTACTTCCTGTCGGAGAGATTCGACTTGGAGTTTGGCTTTGCCAAGTCTCGAGAAAGATAAGCAATTAATTCATTTAACTGATTTCTAGAAAAGCCACTTACAGTAATTTCGCCTTCCTCTGAAAACGTGAGTCTGCCATCGTCCGGTTCTGATTCTGACTCGGTCTCAATTTCTTCTGAGGCGGTCAGTGCGATCAGGTTCGACTGTGGGACCTCTTCTTCTTCTTCGGAGGAGGACTCGTCCCACGTTGCCTGAAGTGCTTTCTTCTTTCTTGTCTTCTTTGTTTCCTTCAGAGTAGTACATTCAGTCTTGTAGTGACCCTTCTTTTTGCACTCGTAACAGGTCACATTTGGTTTGTTCTTCTCATTTGAAGGTTCAGCTAGTTCTTCCTTTCTTCGGCTGACTTTCCTTCTGTTGGTTTGATTTTTTAGTTCTTTGTAGAAGTCCCGAGCTAGCCGAACCAGCTTAGGTCGATCTCCCTTGCTTTCTTCTCAGTCTGAGTCTGAATCAGACTCGGGTGCAGGTTGAGGCTTTTTCTTGGTTATCTTTCCAGTTTTACCTGCAACAAAAGCGATGTCTTTCTCGGCCAAGGTGCAGTTAGTCTGCTCATGCAATTCTAATTCAGAAAATAGTTCATCTAACTTGATCTTAGAAAGATCCCTTGAAACTTTGTACGCATCTACCATAGATGCCCACAAAGTATTTCTAGGGAACGCGTTAAGAGCATACATGATTAGGTCACGATTCTCTACCTTGTGACCGATGGTGTGAAGACCGTTCATCAGCTCCTGAATTCTGGCGTGGAGCTGAGCTGCAGATTTGTTGTCGTTCATCTTGATGGTATACAACTTGTTCAGTAGCAGGTCCCTCTTACTGATTCGGGTGTCGGAGGTTCCTTCGTGTAATTCAATTAGTTCAATTAGCTTACCCCATAGTTCCTTTGCGCTGTTGAATGGACCCACCCGGTTCAGCTCTTCCTTGGTTAGGCCGCATTGAAGTGTTTGCGTTGCTTTGGCGTTAGCTTCAATTTTTCTTTTGAGGGCGGTATCCCATTCGGTGTAGGATTGTTGTACTCCGTCAGCATTCTTCGGAATTTCTAGTCCGGACTGGATTATTATCCACATGTCCACCTGAGTTTTTAGGTGGACTTCCATCCTACTCTTCCAGTAGGAGAAATCCTCCCCACTGAAGAGCGGTGGTCTGGCGGTGCTGAAGCCTTCTTGCATAGCGATTTAGAGTTTACTGAAAAGAGAGAGAAACGAGAAAAAAATGTCCCAAGACTTGGTCTTAGATTAGCAGTGCGGGAAAAAGAGAAAACAATTTCGAATGGTGTTGTACCAACCTCGATTTACGATAAAATTTCGATAAAAGAAATAAAAATAATTCGAAGAAAATCCGAAAAATTCTCAAATTGGTGGTTGCTCCAAATTTGAGCTTCCCTGCTCTGATACCACTTGTTCGATCGAGAGAATACGATAGAGGGGGGGGTGAAGATCGTAAAACTTTTTTGGATAAAACTTTAAGAGAATAAGCAGCAGAAATTAAAACAATCAAACGCGAACACAAGGATTTACTTGGTTCGGAGTCGCGGTCGGCTCCTACTCCAAGGCCCACGGTCCTTGACCGTTTACTGCGGGCAATTCTATAATGCGCAAAGTGTTTTACAAAGAATTGTACAGTAATATTGCAGTAAAAGAAAACAGAGTTACTCTTCGAAATCGACACCCGGTATGAATCGTACTTTGATGCGGAGGGTCGTCGTCGGCGCTTAGAATCTCGAGATCTGAGGTTTCCGGAGCAGAGCGCTTGAGTCGAAGAGCGTAGAGGCGTTTGGAAAGTTGTTGCAGAAGCCTTGGGGGTCGATGTTGGGACCGGGTGCATGTTGACATGGATGCGGGTTCGTAATTTTAAAATTAATTACGTGCAGCGGAAGGTTTAGCATAAATAATTTCTCAAATTATTTAACCACACATCTAAGCATGCAACTTTATCTTGTGTAGACATGATCATATATTTAAAATTTTGCAGAAACGTAAACTAATTTACGTATTACCTCGCGTAACTCGAAGGAAGGGACGAGATCCAACCGTAAGCGTCCCTCGGAAGCTCCGCCTCTATTCGCGTCCACGCCGAGTATCTTCGGGATGACTTTACAAAGCCACGAGTTTTGTGTTCTCGAGAACTACTAGATTCTCCGAGAACGCGACAAGAAAAACCAAGAGAAAAGTAATCACATCGGAAAAACTCACCACCAAGGTTGGCCGGAATCACAATTCCGGCGAGAAGGAGGAAGATGACTTGCGCCCAATCCCAAGGTGATAATGGCCGGAGAGGAAGATCGTCCCAACGGAAGAACTTTGTCACCTCGGTGCTTCTCCTTATGCTCACGGCAAGAAGAAGGGAGAAGAGCCTTGTGGCTGGCCAAGAGAAAGAAGGGAGGAGAGGGAGAGAGCCCAGGCAAGAAACTTGGATTATTTCGAATGAATTCCAAGTCTTGCCTTAGGTCCTTTATATAGTGGTCTCTCAACCGCCAAGTCTCTTTTTTTCTTATGGAATAAATTTTCATAAGAAATTTATCATATAAATTTTCTATGACTTAATCCATCATGCCAAGTCTTGATTTTATATCATGGTTAAAATCATATTTTAATTCATGATAAAAATCAACCAAGTCTCTTTTTTCTTATGGAATAAATTTTCATAAGAAATTTATCATATAAATTTCTTTATCATGGTAAATCAATCCATGATTGATTTTATAAAATAAAATAAACTAATCCATGGTTCATTTTAATTTCCATGAAAAATAAATTTCTTTATATAAATTTCTTTATCATGGTAAATCAATCCATGATTGATTTTATAAAATAAAATAAACCAATCCATAGTTCATTTTAATTTTCATGAAAATAAACCAAACCTTGGTTTATATATATAAAATTTATATCATCCATAATTTTATAAAACAAACCACACTTGATTTATTTTATAAATTGAACCAAACAATTTGGTTCCCTCCCTTTGTTGTGGCCGGTCAAGCAAAGAGGGTGGGGACACTCTTTGGCCGGCCTATCCAAGCCACGCCCCAATGAATTAAACTCATTTAATTCATCTATTAAGTCTTCAAAAGACTTAGCCATTTTACGCTTCCGATGCGTCTCTGAAAAATTCAGATTCGACTTATCGTTTGGCTCAACCAAACCTAATCTCTCTTGATTGGAAAATCCAATTTCTATATGTAGACTACCATATGAAGTTTTACAGCCAGTCACTCCAATGAACTAGTTCCCTTAACTAGCATTCATGTTTATCTCCGGACATCCCAATGTCACCAGCCAGTGAGAATCAGCTGATTAGAGAATAACCCATGCTAGTCTCAACAGAATTGATAGTGTCCGTTTTTATCAATTCATCGACTAGGGACAATTTCAATACTTCACAATTGCACATGTAGAGATAATCACTAGTTGTGAATTCATCACAAATTCTCTCATGCTGTGAATTGTATTGCGGACATTCAGTAAATGAGTTTAAGATCTCAATCAAATACATAAACATGTATACTCAAATAGTAAATATTCATTTATTAAAATAAATGATTACAATCATAAGGCGATTGCCTTAGGACACTTCTCTCATATCACTAACAGTCGAGCCCCTTATATAGTGCACCTGGGGGCGCCCTGGACGTCGGGGGCGCCCTCCGCGTGTCACACGATCCGTAAACATCTCGGTCAGCCCTTATCCCTCTAGGATCGGGCTCGAGGTTTGACGGGGGCGTCCGGGAAGCAGGGGGCGCCCAGGTTGACTTGGTCTGCTGGCTTATCGCTGGCTTATCGCTGGCTTGAACTCTATCTGCTTCGGTGGCTTGGACATAGGGCGCCCGAGGCATCCGGGGCGCCCGGGAGCAGTGAGCTTCCGAAGCGTTTTCTTGCTAACTCTTGTTTGGCTTTGACTTAGGGCGCTCGGGACCTCCCGGGCGCCCAACCCAGCTGCTGCCCCTCTCCTTTGGGGCGTTCTGAGCTACAGAAACTCGTTCCTTCGGTCCTGCATCCAGGGTTAGTCCAAACGAAACAACGCAAGCTTGTTAGTGAATTTTACAACCGTAGCTGTCTTGGTTCTGACTTTGGGTCTCCAAAATGGAACCCTAGGTCGAACCGACGCCTACTGTTCCCTCGACGGGGAACGCGTCCACACCTACTCCTCTCGGGAGAATTTACCTGTTGCCAACCGGCTCCTCCGATTGGACTTTTTCCCAGCAGTCCTTCGCCAGGTGCCCAGCAATCCTTCGCCAGGTCTTCAGTACCAAGCAGTCCTTCGCCTGGTGCCTAGCAGTCCTTCGCTAGGTCTTCGGTTCCAAGCAGTCTTTCGCTTGGTGCCTAGCAATCCTTCGCCAGGTCTTAGTCTCCTAGCAGTCCTTCGCTAGGTGCCCAGCAGCCCTTCGCTAGGTCTTAAGGTTTCGATGCCTAGCAGTCCTTCGTTAGGTGCCTAACATTCCTTCGCTAGGACTTTAATCTGCACACTTAATTAACATGTTAGATAAACATAACATCTTAACTTTTGAACCCTTTGCCATTATCAAAACCAAGGTTCGACTTGGGTGTTGTCTGCACCAACAAGTGGGAGATTATTAGGATGTATACTAAAAGCCTTGCCTTTTCTGTATGAATATCTACATTTTGAAAGAGAATCACAACATCACTGTTGCTTGTTTATATTAGTATGTGCATAACTATATGATACTTTGTATTGTAGATAACATGGTGTGTGGTGACACACAGAAGATCATGTTATCAGTCCCTTGCAGAGTATAAGTAGAGGCTCACAACCGAGATGGAGTTGGACAAACCATCGGGATGGTTGTAGTGTAATTTGGTATTGGTTTATCTTGACCAATGAATTACGCTAGTGCACTTTGTGTGTATTGAGCAGGAACGACATAGAGGTGAACCGATTTATACTAACTTTATAATTGGATCGAACCTTGGTTTATTATGGAGTACATGCTCTGAATCCTGATATAATAACGGGCACATGTACTTAGTATTTATTTCATTGATTTACCAATGGACGAGATTTATTCTGCTAAATCGATAAGTCCAGTAAATTGGGAAAAATATTATTTACATAGTGTGCCGTTGATTATAGACGAAATTTGTGCCCTGGTGAGTCGGGATGTTGATGCCCCCTTGATGAGCACATAAGGTTCATCATGTTAAATCCTACAAGTGGACTTGGTCCAACATGATGATAAGGATGAGTGGTACTAGTCAAGGAGTTAGAGGTTGATTAATTAAAATTGTCAGTAATTTAAATTAATCAACGGACATTCGATATCTTAAACACAGGGAGAAATTGTACTCATAATAGGTGGAACCCATATGAAAATATGGGGGTTGGTAGGGTAGTTCAATAGAGAACCTTTAGTGGAATGGTTCTTCATTAATGGATTGGGTTTGAATCCATTAACAGGCCAAGACCCAACTCCTCCTCATGGTCCCTATTGTAGCCCTTAAATACCACATGGAGTCATGAAACCAAGTATTCCAATTCATCCAACCCCAAGCCTCTTCTATCATCCTCTCTCTCTCCCTTCTCTCTCCTAGGTCAACCGGCCGGCACCAAAAGAAGAGAGGAATCTCTTCCTCTTTTCTTCACATCCTCTTCTCCACCTCTTGGCTGAAAGTCACCAGGACAAGGAGGAGTCTTCCTCTTCCTTTTGTGGTGCTCGACAGCAAGAAGAAGTAGAGGAAGCGCCCGGGTTGTTGAGAAGAAACTCCTTCTCTTGGTGAAGGTGGCGCCGCAAGCAAGGGAGGAGAAAAGGGGATAGGCGGCTGGGTTTTGGTGAAGAAGAGACTTGTTTCTCTTCTTCTTCTTCTTCCTCTCCGGTGTTTCCTTGTGGTTGGCGGGCTTGGGAAGCTCCTTGTGGCTGGCGGCAAGCCCTAGTGGCTAGGGTTGGTTGGCGCATGAAGAAATGGTTGATTGGAAGGCCTTGGTGATTCCGGTTCTTGGTAGATCATCGCCCACACGACGTCCAAAAGGGGAGGGTCATATGATAGAAGATCGTGAGGTAACGGGAAGGTATAATCTCTTCCATGGCACTTTGATTCTATCATTGCATGTGGTGATTAATTAATTGTCATGTTCTTAATTATTTGATAATTATTGTTGATAATTAATTATTTTGGCGATAATAAATACAAAAACTGGTGATCCTCTCGTCGTCTTTTCCACGACCAATTGGTTAGGTGAGTTACAAGGCTCGAACTTTGAGTTTGGCTAAGTTCGAATGGAGACCCGTCTCCCAACGACCATCTCGTCGTCGTATCGTTCGGTACGAATTACAACTCGCCCAATCACAAAGATTGAGCCTTGTAATTCTCCTTACCGAACGACCGCGGAAAAGGCGACTAGTGGATCGCCGATTCTTGTGTTTACGGTCGGGGTCCAATTAATTAATTATTAGCTATGATTCGCAATCAAAACAATTAATTAAAACACATAAATTGATGAAGCAAAGTAATAAGACACATAAGAACATAAGGAGCGTAGGGAGAGATTTATACCTTCCCTTTACCTCGCGGCCTTCTACCTTATATCCCTCCCCTTCTCGGACGTCGTGTGGGCAATGAGCTATTGGGAACCGAGATCACCAAGGCACTTGAATTGATTGCTTCTTCTTGCCTAGCTAAACCCTAGCCTTAGGGTTTGCTACCGCCGCCTCCTTCCCTTCCAATCCGAGCGTCGCCGACCACCAAGGGCGTGCTAAACATGCCGGCCACAAGGTGAGCTTTGAGGGGAAGTTGAGGAAGAAGAAGAAGGAGAGAGGAAACTCCCCTTCACCTACACCAACCGGCCGAAACCCTCTTCCCTTGCTCGTGGCGCCGTCGGCCACCGAGGCCCTTTCTCCACCGCCGCCCGACCACTTCTCCCTCTCTTCTTGCCGCACCACAAAAGGAGAAGAGTTCTCCTCCTTGTCCTTGTGGTGTCCGGTCACCAAGAGTGAAGAAGAGAAGAGAAAAGGAGAAGAGGAGATGAGGATCTCCTCCTCTTGTCATCGGCGCTCTAGGTGAGAGAAAGAGAGAGAGGAGAGGAGAGAGCCTAGGGTGTGATCAATTCTTGGATTAAGCCTTGGTTTCATGATCCCATGGGATATTTATAGGGCTAAGGTAGGGACCAAGAGGAGGAGTTGGATCTTGGCCCGCTAATGGATCTAAACCCGATCCATTAATTAAGATCCATTCCACTAAAGGATTTTAATTGAACTTCGTCACCAACCCCCATATTTTCATATGACCTCCACATATTATGAGTCGTCCATCCCCCCATGTTTAAGATATCGAATGCCCGTTAATTAATTAAATTACTGACAATTTAAATTAATCAACTTCTGGATCCTTCATTAGTACCACTCAACCTTATCATCATGTTGGATTAAATCCACCTGCAGGGTTTAACATGATGAACCTTTTGACCTCATCAAGGAGGCATCATCATCCCGACTCACCAGGACATGGATTCCGTCAATAATCAACGACACACCTTATAATTAATATTATCTCCCAACTTACCGGGCCTATCGATCTAACAGAATAGATCTCGCCCTTTGGTAAATAAAAATAATAATAATTAATAATATGTGCCCGTTATTATATCGGGATTTAAGGATCGTATTTCATAATAAAATCTAAGGTCCTATCCAATTATCAAGCCAGTACAAATTGGATAACCTTTGGTTTTGGTCCTGCTCAATATACTCGAAGCACACTAGTGTAATTCTATGGTCAAGACCAACCACACCTAATTACACTACAACCATCTCGATGATTTGTCCAATTCCATATCGGCTGTGAGCCTCTACTTATACTAGGCAAGGAATTGATAACATAATCTTCTGTGTGTCACCACACACCATGTTATCTACAATGCAAAGTAAAGGACTTTTATGCATGTACTAATATAATCAAGCACCTAGTGTTGTTGTGATTCTCTTTTTCAAAATAAAGATGATCTTATATATAAAAGAGCAAATCTTTTAGTATACACATCTATCAATCTCCCACTTATACTCAAAGATTTTGTTGTTCTCTCACTGCCATACGTCGGACTCCCATATCATCCACATGCCGATCAAAAGCTCTAGCTGGAAGAGCTTTAGTGAAAGGATCCGCCAGGTTGTCCTCTGATGCAATCTTAGCGACAACCACTTCTCCTTGCTTTACGATTTCTCGTATCAGGTGGTACTTGCGCTCTATGTGTTTACTCGCCTTATGGGCGCGTGGTTCCCTTGAGTTTGCAACTGCACCACTATTATTACAAAAGATTATGATAGATCTAGGCAAACCAGAAATCACATCTAAATCCATGATAAAGTTCCTGAGCCATATAGCATCCTTGGCTGCCTTTGAGGCTGCCACATACTCAGCTTCCATGGTGGAGTCCGCCATACATTTCTTCTTGACACTCCTCCAAACAATGGCTCCACCTCCTAAAGTATACACAAACCCCGAGGTAGACTTACTCTTGTCCCTGTCTGACTGGAAATCTGAATCCGTATAACCCACAGAGACTAATTGGTCTGCCCGGTAAACCAGCATATAATCCCTAGTCCGTCTCAGGTGTTTCAATATATGCTTTACCGCAGTCCAATGTCCCTATCTAGGGTTACTCTAATATCTGCTAACCATGCCCACAGTAAAATAGATATCTGGTCTCGTGCATAACATACTATACATGAGACTTCCTACTGTCGATGCATAAGGAACTGCCTTCATTTCCTCTATCTCCTTTGTTGTTTTCAGACACATCTTGTAACGCCCCAAAATTTCCATTTTTAGTTCTTAAAGTCCTTAGAATTATTTAAAAATGGTTTAGAAATATTCTAGATATTTTTAGGAATTTTTAGAATATTTTTATGGAATTTTCCGAGTCCGTTTGGTATTTTAGAAAAAGGAGAAAGAAATAAAAAAGGAAAAAAATTAAAGGGGCAGCTGGGGGGATTGAACCCGCGACCACAGGGAGGAAGGGAAGCCAGCGAACCAGCTGGGCTAGGTATCAAGCACAGAAAAAGAAGGAGAGAAATTATGTTATCGTTGAGTTAGGCTTTTTCATGAAAGGGTATATCAACTCCCGCTTAAGTCGCGTGAAGCCGATTAGGTTTTCGGGAGGAAGACAGAGGAGGCGCGTGGGGAGGGCTGCGAAACCAAAGGAAAATCAAAGGATCTCTTCCTTCTTCTTCTTCCTCTTGAGTAGAAGCATCTAGGGTTCCTTCCTAGGGCTAAAGGTGGAAGCTTTTCACAAGGAGGAGGGGAAAGGATTTCGTTAGGGAGTTTTCTCCCTGTTTTTGTGAGTTTTCTTCAAGACCGATGTAAGTAAATCGCTCACCTGCAATAGGAGTAGTTTCGTTTCGAAATTCTCATTGTAGAACCCTAGTTTTCGAAAAGTAGAAGCATGGTGAAGAGAATTTTGCTATTCTATGTTTTAGCTATTAAAATTGCATGTTTTATCATGTTAGAAATTCAATTTGTTTGTATTGAATGTATGTAGGCCAAGCATGATGAGTTTTCATACTTATGAAAAGACCTAAAAGTGAATTTGAGTTAAGAAGCACACAAGGTGCTCGATGGAAAGTTAAAGTGAGAAAAGTAAAGGTTTTTAGCATGCAAATATATGCAAAAACAAGTAAAGTGATAAGTTTAAGTATGGTAGTAAGAAAAGTATTTTACTTTGAGAAAGAGACATGTACCGGGCAAATGTAAGGCCCATCGAAAGTTAGAAAGTAAAGTTCTAATAGGGTGCGGTGGCTAGCTACCTCGCAACCTATTAGAAAAGCGCGCAGTTGGTACACTGATACCATGGTACAATGTCAAGGCCTAAGAGAAAGTTGATTATTTATTTTCAAGTATATAAGTATGATCAAGTAGTTTCTTTTTTTGAGGAAGTGTTTAATTATTATATGTGTACCTTGTTACAATGCAAGCATGATAAAGTAGTTCAAGTAGTAAGCATGGTTAGTTGTGTACCTTGATACATTAACAAGCATGATAAAGTGTTTCAAGTTGTAAGCATGTTTAGTTGTAAGTTTTGAAGTAAGTAAAGTTTTAAATCATTCTTCGAAATGAGCATATTTAGTATTGACATCATGATTTTGTGAGTAGGGATTTACTTACTAAGCATTGTGCTTATTAGTTGCATTTTCCTTCTATTGCAGATAAAGGAAAAGAGAAAGCGTAAGTTGGGAGGCGACAGGACTTGCATTGATGTTCAGAGGAGGTGGAACCGGGGTAAAAGATCCGTTGGGTTGAGTATGAGTAGAGTTGGGTATTTAGAAACATTTAATTTTATGTTTTGAATAGTAAAGAGTGAACCAATGTGTTTAATTTCCGCATAGAGTAAGAAGTTGATACAACTTGAAGATGTTTACTTATGTTTTTCCATATGCTTGGTTAGTTTGGTTAAGTTCCGTATTAGTTTCAATTTCAAGAGTTTGGATTGGTTTTGAGTTGCCAATGTGCCAAATAAACTAGTATATATGATAGATTTGAAGTTATATCTTAATGCGAAGTGATAGTGTGTGATTTGTGGATGTTTGAAAGGGATTTTCAGGTCTGAAATTTGCAGTTTCAGGCGTGCCAGTCGACTGGCTCAGATACCAGTCGACTGCTATATCGAACAGAACCTTCTGTTCGATATGGCAGTCGACTGACCATATACCAGTCGACTGACACCAGTCGACTGATATAATAGCAGTCGACTGCTACCATTAAAGAAAAACTGTGTAGAGCAGCTGGTTAGTGCTTTAGTGTTACAACTAAGAGGTCTAGGGGTCAAATCCTGGCAAAGCAAATAAGATGAAAGTTGTTTTGTTTTTTTTTGAAAAAAAAAGAAGGAAGAAAAAAAAAATTCAGAGCAAGTTAAGGGGACTCAAGTAGGTGTAACCTAAGGCTAAGGATAAGGTAAAGTTAAGGTCCAGTAAATGTGGCGCCCGCCTTAAGAGAGAAAGTTAAGAGAAGTCTGGTCGTCACAGAGTGGGCTCCTGTATTGTTCGTTAAGAAGAAAGATGGATCTATGCGAATGTGCATAGATTATCGAGCCTTGAATAAAGTAACCATCAAGAATAGATATCCTTTGCCAAGGATCGATGATTTGTTTGATCAGCTGAAGGGAGCTACAGTGTTCTCCAAGATAGATCTGCGATCAGGTTACCATCAGCTCAGAGTGAAGGAGAGTGATGTGCCAAGGACTGCTTTCAGTACAAGATATGGGCACTATGAGTTTGTGGTTATGCCCTTTGGAGTGACAAACGCCCCTGCGACGTTTATGGATCTAATGAATAGAGTGTTCAAGGATTTTCTGGACAAGTTCGTCATTGTCTTCATTGATGATATCCTAGTGTATTCAAAGACTCAGAAAGAACATGAAGAACACCTGAAGATAGTGTTGCAAACCTTACACCAAAAGGAGTTGTACGCCAAATTCTCAAAGTGTGAGTTTTGGCTTGATCAGGTGGCCTTCCTAGGCCACATTATTTCCAAGGAAGGTATTATGGTAGACCCAGCCAAGATTGAAGCAGTCAGTAACTGGAGTCAACCAAAGAATGCTAGTGAGATCAGAAGTTTTCTGGGTTTGGCAGGGTACTACAGAAGGTTTGTGGAGGACTTTTCAAAGATAGCTTCTCCACTTACAGCCCTTACTAGAAAGAATAAGAAGTATGAGTGGACTAAAGACTGTGAGCAGAGTTTCCTTGAGTTGAAGAAGAGACTGACCAGCGCTCCTATTCTTACAGTACCCGAAGGTGATAAGAGCTTTGATATATACAGTGATGCATCAAAGCTAGGACTTGGAGCAGTCCTTATGCAAGAAGGTAGAGTCATAGCTTATGCTTCCAGGCAACTCAAGGACTATGAAAAGAATTACCCCACTCATGATCTGGAGTTGGCAGCTGTAGTCTTTGCTCTAAAGATATGGAGGCATTACTTGTATGGAGTACAGTGTAAGATTTATACAGATCACCAGAGTCTGAAATATTTCTTCACTCAGAAAGACCTCAATATGAGACAGCGAAGGTGGCTCGAGTTAGTGAAGGACTATGACTGTGAGATTCTTTACCACCCTGGTAAGGCAAATAGAGTAGCAGATGCACTGAGTAGAAAAACTTGTGCCACTTTGATGTCCTTATCATCATTGGCACCACCATTACAGAAGGAGATAGTAGATTATGGAGTGGAGATTATTGATGGGCAGCTAGCTCTATTGACACTAGAGTCGACTTTGCTTGAAGAGATACAGAAAGAGCAAGCTGAGGATTCTGATATCCAAAGGATCAAGCAAGAGGTGCAAGAAGAAGAGAGTAAAGGGTTTAGAGTATCTGACAGTGGGATACTCTACTATGGTGACCGTTTATGTGTCCCCAATCATGAAGAGCTGAGAAAGAAGATTCTTGAAGAAGCCCATGGAACTCCCTACTCAATGCATCCTGGTTCCACTAAGATGTATCAGGATTTGAAAAGAAGATTTTGGTGGTCAGGGATGAAGAGAGACATAGCTAAGTATGTCAGCACCTGCCTGACATGTCAGAGAGTTAAAGCAGAACACCAGAGACCAGGAGGTGTCCTACAGCCCATTCAGATTCCAGAGTGGAAATGGGAAGACATAGCCATGGATTTCATAGTTGGTCTACCAAAGACAACTAATGGCTATGATGCTATTTGGGTGATAGTAGACAGATTGACCAAGTCTGCCCACTTTTTGGCAATCAGAGTGTCTTACTCAATTGAGAAGTTAGCCCAATTATATGTGCAGGAAGTGATCCGACTACACGGAGTCCCGAAGACCATTATCTCTGATAGGGATGGTCGTTTCACATCACACTTTTGGGAGTGTGTACAGACAGCGTTAGGCACCAAACTGAAATTCAGCACAGCATTCCATCCCCAGACCGATGGACAGACAGAGAGAGTGAATCAGGTACTAGAAGATATGCTCAGAGCTTGTGCATTGGACTTCAAGGGCAGTTGGTGCAAGTATTTATGTTTAGCTGAGTTTGCCTACAACAACAGTTACCAAGCCACTATTGGTATGGCACCCTATGAAGCTCTTTATGGTAGGAAGTGCAGATCTCCCCTCTGTTGGTATGAAGGTAGTGAGAAGAAAGAAATGGGATCTCAGACTGATCTTATAGAGGATACCACAGAAGCAATCAGGAGCATCCGCCAGAGGATAGAGACTGCTCAGAGTAGGCAGAAGAGTTATGCAGATGTACGTCGTAGGCCGTTAGAGTTTGAAGTTGGGGATACAGTTTTCCTCAAAGTAGCACCCATGAAGGGAGTGATGAGATTTGGTAAGAAAGGTAAGCTAAGTCCTCGATACGTAGGACCTTACCCAGTGATAAAGAGAGTTGGTAAAGTAGCTTATGAGTTGGAGCTACCTTCAGAAATGTCAGCAATACATAACGTATTTCATGTTTCAATGTTAAAGAAGCATATCCCAGATGCCAACCAAGTGATTGAGCCACAGATGGTACAAGTGCAAGAAGATCTCAGTTATGAAAGTCGACCTATTCAGATAATAGATCGAGCAAATAAGAAGCTGAGGAACAAAGTGGTACCATTAGTGAAAGTCTTATGGCTGAATCAGAAGTATGAAGAGGCAACTTGGGAATCAGAAGAGAGCATGAGGCAAAGGTATCCAGAGCTGTTCTAAGTTCGAGGACGAACTTTTTATAAGGTAGGGAGGATTGTAACGCCCCAAAATTTCCATTTTTAGTTCTTAAAGTCCTTAGAATTATTTAAAAATGGTTTAGAAATATTCTAGATATTTTTAGGAATTTTTAGAATATTTTTATGGAATTTTCCGAGTCCGTTTGGTATTTTAGAAAAAGGAGAAAGAAATAAAAAAGGAAAAAAATTAAAGGGGCAGCTGGGGGGATTGAACCCGCGACCACAGGGAGGAAGGGAAGCCAGCGAACCAGCTGGGCTAGGTATCAAGCACAGAAAAAGAAGGAGAGAAATTATGTTATCGTTGAGTTAGGCTTTTTCATGAAAGGGTATATCAACTCCCGCTTAAGTCGCGTGAAGCCGATTAGGTTTTCGGGAGGAAGACAGAGGAGGCGCGTGGGGAGGGCTGCGAAACCAAAGGAAAATCAAAGGATCTCTTCCTTCTTCTTCTTCCTCTTGAGTAGAAGCATCTAGGGTTCCTTCCTAGGGCTAAAGGTGGAAGCTTTTCACAAGGAGGAGGGGAAAGGATTTCGTTAGGGAGTTTTCTCCCTGTTTTTGTGAGTTTTCTTCAAGACCGATGTAAGTAAATCGCTCACCTGCAATAGGAGTAGTTTCGTTTCGAAATTCTCATTGTAGAACCCTAGTTTTCGAAAAGTAGAAGCATGGTGAAGAGAATTTTGCTATTCTATGTTTTAGCTATTAAAATTGCATGTTTTATCATGTTAGAAATTCAATTTGTTTGTATTGAATGTATGTAGGCCAAGCATGATGAGTTTTCATACTTATGAAAAGACCTAAAAGTGAATTTGAGTTAAGAAGCACACAAGGTGCTCGATGGAAAGTTAAAGTGAGAAAAGTAAAGGTTTTTAGCATGCAAATATATGCAAAAACAAGTAAAGTGATAAGTTTAAGTATGGTAGTAAGAAAAGTATTTTACTTTGAGAAAGAGACATGTACCGGGCAAATGTAAGGCCCATCGAAAGTTAGAAAGTAAAGTTCTAATAGGGTGCGGTGGCTAGCTACCTCGCAACCTATTAGAAAAGCGCGCAGTTGGTACACTGATACCATGGTACAATGTCAAGGCCTAAGAGAAAGTTGATTATTTATTTTCAAGTATATAAGTATGATCAAGTAGTTTCTTTTTTTGAGGAAGTGTTTAATTATTATATGTGTACCTTGTTACAATGCAAGCATGATAAAGTAGTTCAAGTAGTAAGCATGGTTAGTTGTGTACCTTGATACATTAACAAGCATGATAAAGTGTTTCAAGTTGTAAGCATGTTTAGTTGTAAGTTTTGAAGTAAGTAAAGTTTTAAATCATTCTTCGAAATGAGCATATTTAGTATTGACATCATGATTTTGTGAGTAGGGATTTACTTACTAAGCATTGTGCTTATTAGTTGCATTTTCCTTCTATTGCAGATAAAGGAAAAGAGAAAGCGTAAGTTGGGAGGCGACAGGACTTGCATTGATGTTCAGAGGAGGTGGAACCGGGGTAAAAGATCCGTTGGGTTGAGTATGAGTAGAGTTGGGTATTTAGAAACATTTAATTTTATGTTTTGAATAGTAAAGAGTGAACCAATGTGTTTAATTTCCGCATAGAGTAAGAAGTTGATACAACTTGAAGATGTTTACTTATGTTTTTCCATATGCTTGGTTAGTTTGGTTAAGTTCCGTATTAGTTTCAATTTCAAGAGTTTGGATTGGTTTTGAGTTGCCAATGTGCCAAATAAACTAGTATATATGATAGATTTGAAGTTATATCTTAATGCGAAGTGATAGTGTGTGATTTGTGGATGTTTGAAAGGGATTTTCAGGTCTGAAATTTGCAGTTTCAGGCGTGCCAGTCGACTGGCTCAGATACCAGTCGACTGCTATATCGAACAGAACCTTCTGTTCGATATGGCAGTCGACTGACCATATACCAGTCGACTGACACCAGTCGACTGATATAATAGCAGTCGACTGCTACCATTAAAGAAAAACTGTGTAGAGCAGCTGGTTAGTGCTTTAGTGTTACAACTAAGAGGTCTAGGGGTCAAATCCTGGCAAAGCAAATAAGATGAAAGTTGTTTTGTTTTTTTTTGAAAAAAAAAGAAGGAAGAAAAAAAAAAATTCAGAGCAAGTTAAGGGGACTCAAGTAGGTGTAACCTAAGGCTAAGGATAAGGTAAAGTTAAGGTCCAGTAAATGTGGCGCCCGCCTTAAGAGAGAAAGTTAAGAGAAGTCTGGTCGTCACACATCTCCTTGAATAGAGGAACCCCATGCCTGAAGGGTAGAAAACCCTTCTTGGAGTTTTCCATGCTAAAATGAGCTATGACAATGTCTCTGTATGAAGCTTGGGATAAGCACAACATCCTTCTCTGGTGATCCCGTAGAACTTTGATCGCCAAGGATGTGTCCTACTTTTCCTAAGTCATTCATATCGACTGTTTGGACAACCATACCTTTACGTCTGATAATACTTTGTCATTGTTGCCAAACAACAAAATATTATCTACGTATAGTACAAGAATACTACTATGTTTCTGTCACATTTCTTACATACACAAATCTCATCCGTCCTTTGAACAAATCCATATGACTGGATTATCGCTTCAAAGCGGATGTTCCTCGTCATAGGTCCCAGGATCTTGATTCATGGTCGCCAGGGACCGAGTCCGAAGACTCTCCCAAGAACATGAATCTTTCTGGTTGACTAACAACCCTCCCACTACGACGAGGCGCCACCTATGTATCTTCTGTGACACGCGGTGCAGTGACTTGTGGTATATCTTCTTATACAGTTGGTACTAAGGTCAGAGCGTCCCCTCTAAATTCTTCAAGAACTAGTCTACTCATGGGCTTATGGTTCCTCACATAGTCTTCCTCTAAGAATCGGGCATTCATGCCAACGATTACCCTTTAATCCTTAGGACTATAGAACCACCTTTCGTTCCTCTAGGATAACCTACGAACAAGTGCACGAGATTCCAACTTATCAGTACCCCCTCTCAGCACATGTTTTGAGTTACCCCAAATTCAAATATGTCTTAGACTTAGGCTTTCATCCAGTCCACACTTCTATGGGAGTTGTAGGTACTGACCTAGATGGTATCAAGTGTGTACGCTGTCATTTCCAGAGCATATCCCTAGAACGAATTCGACAATTCGGAGTAGCTCATCATTGTCCTAACCATATCCGTAAGAGACCTTTTCCTTCGATCTGCAGCACCGTTCTGTTGGGGCGTACCGGGTGCAGTCAATTGGTATTAAATCCCAGTCTCTGATAAGTAAGTCCTAAACTCTCCCAAGAGGTACCCATTACTACGATCCAATCATAGTGTCTTGATACTTTTACCTTGATATTTCTCCACATCAGTCTTGAATTCCTTGAACTAATCAAATATTCAGACTTGCGGCCATCAAGTAAACACATCCATACCTTTGAATATTCGTCTCACGAAGTATTCAAAGCTACCTCTTTCCTGGATAGGCATAGGACCACACAAATCAGAATAAACCAATTCTAACATATCTTTGGCTCTATACCCCTCGGCCTTGAAATACCTCTTGGTCATCTTACTTTCCAAGCAAGACTCAAAGGTTGGGAAGTCTCCCACCACCAATGTACGCGGGGCCCATCGGCTATTGACCTTTGAATCGTACTTAGGTCAGTATGACCAAGCCTTAGATGCCAAAGATATGTTTGGTTCATCTTGGAAGAAACCTTTTTCTTATTTTGGTTAGATGATGAGCTATTAACTACTATTTGCATCATGGGAGACTTTGGTTCTAATTGCTTAAATTGCTTATCCATGTTCCTAAATAGATAATCTTTCTATTCCACTTTTCATAACAAAAGCAATAGAATATCCATCATTTCAAAAACTGAACCAGAGTTCTTTCTAAAATTAGGTACATAAAAGCAATCCTCTTAAAATCAAAACTTTATTTTCCTATCTAAAGACAAATAACTCCCACTGCAATAGAAGCCACCTCCGTAGTATATCCCATGTAGACGGTAATCTCTTCCTTAGCTAGTCGTTGGGCTTCCTGGAACCCTTCCAAAGAATTGCAGACATGTTTAGTGGCATCCGTATCTACACACCAAGTACCGGTAGATAACACCGCTAAACATGTTACAATGACAAAAGAAAAAGATATACCTTTCTCTTGACGATGGGGACTGTTCGCCTTCCAATGTCTAGTCTGCTGGCTCGTGAAGAACTTGTCTTTCGACTTCTTCACACCAGCCTAAAGTCCCTGCGATCCTGCTACCTTCTTGAACCCTCCTTGTTTCTTCTTCTTCCTGTCTTTCAGCACAGAAGCAGAAACCCTTTGAGTCACTAAGGCCTGCGAACTTTGACGAAACAACCCCTCTGCCGCCTGGAGTTCTCCCAGGAGTTCCCCAACGTATACTCATGGTTATTCATGTTATAGTTGAGCCGGAACTGCTCAAAACTCCTAGGCAGAGATTGGAGTATTATATTAACCTGGATTTCCCCATCGATTTATCCTCCAAGAACCTCAATCTCATTGAGGTGAGCCATTATTTTCAGGACATGATCCCTCATGGGTATCCCTTCGACCATAGTGGTCGTCATCAGGTTCTTCATCGCAACCTGCCTAGCGGCCTGACCCTGGTGCCCGAAGAGCTCCTTGAGGTTTAGCATCATGCCACTAGGAGTGGGCATGGCCTGATGCTGATGTTGCAATACATTCAGCAGAATGTAACACCGCGCCATCTCATCTGCCTTGATCCACTTCTTGTAACACTCCCTCTACGCTTCAACAGAGCTCTCGCTAGGCTTTTCAGGACATTCTTCAAAGAGCTCATATTTGTACTCTTCAGCAGTAAGGACAATGTCTAGGTTTCTTTTCCAGTCTATGTAATTGGGTCCAGTAAGTTTATTCTCCTTAAGTATTGTTGCTAGTGGGTTAAAGGTCATTTTGAAAATCCTGAGAATCACAACATACACTACTTTAGAAATCGAAAATAAATTGATTCCTCAAAATAATAAGATTTTGAAATCAACCAACACCCCTACACAACGAGAAATTCACATGCCACGATGGTGTGGACGTATACAAATTTCTACATTCGTAAGAGGAGGTTTTACCTATTAATCTTACTATCTCGTCAACTTAACTTTTTGACAAGTAAGATTAATAGTTGGTTAACTTCGGCCCTGCAAAATAATAGCAGTGACTCCAATGGGGAGAATATTATTATTCGCATCTAAGTGTTTACCATTACACGACACTAAGAACATTACATTCTCAATGCACACAAAGTGCACTAGTGTAATTCTATGATCAAGACAAACCAACACCAAATTACACTACAAGCATCCTGATGGTTTGTCCAACTCCATGTCGGTTGTGAGCCTCTACTTATACTCTATAATGAAATGATAACATGATCTTCTGTGCGACACCACGCACCATGTAATCTACAGTGTAAAGTATTAAACATTTTGCACATACTAATTTAAACATGCAACAGTGATCTTGTGATTCTCTTTCAAAATGTAGACGCTTATACAGAAAAGGCAAGGCATTTAGTATACATCCTAACAATCTCCCACTTATACTCAAGGACTCTGCTGTCCTCACAATGTCTTACATCTGACTCCCATATCCTCCACATGCCGATCAAAAGCTCTCGTCGGAAGGGCCTTAGTGAAAGGATCCGCCAGGTTGTCCTCCGATTCAATCTTGGCGACAGCGACTTCTCCTCACTTTATGATTTCTCGTATCAGGTGGTACTTGGGCTCTATGTGTTTACTCGCCTTATAGGCTCGTGGTTCCTTCGAGTTTGCAACTGCACCACTGTTATCACAATAAATTGTGACAGATCTGGGCAAACCAGGAATCACATCCAAGTCCATTATGAAGTTCCTGATCCATACAGTTTCCTTGGTTGCCTCTGAGGCTGCCACATACTCAGCTTCCATGGTGGAGTCTGCAACGCATTTCTGCTTGACACTCCTCTATACTATGGCTCCACCTCCTAAAGTAAACACAAACCCCGAGGTAGACTTATTTTTGTCCCTATCTGATTGGAAGTCTGAATCCGTATAACCCACAGGGAGTAATTGGTCTGCCCAGTAAACCAGCATATAATCCCTAGTCCTTCTCAGGCAAAATATCATCTACGTATAGTACAAGAAATACCATGACGTTTCTATCACATCCCTTATATACGCATGACTCGTCCGGACTTTGAATAAATGCATATGATTGGATTATCTCATCAAAGCGGATGTTCCAAGATCTTGAAGCTTGCTTCAATCCATAAATGGACCGATTAAGCTTGTACATAAGATGCTCTTTGCCCTTCGCAATGAATCCCTCTTGTTGCTTCATATAGATGGTCTCCTCAAGACTTCCGTTAAGGAAAGTTATCTTGATGTCCACCTGTCATACCTCATAATCCATATGAGCGTCAATAGATAAGAGAATCCGGATAGACTTAAACATGGCTACCGGCGAAAAGGTCTCCTCATAATCGATATCCTCTTTCTGAGTATACACTTTCGCAACAAGCCTAGATTTGAAGGTCTCAACCTTCCCGTCTGCTCCTCTCTTTCTTTTGTAGATCAACTTGCATCCAATAGCTTTTACACCATTGGGTTGTTCTACTAGCTCCCAGACATTATTAGAATCCACAGATTCTATCTCAGAATTCATTATCCTTTGCCAAGAATCTGCATTTGGAGTGCCTCGTCATAGGTCCAGGGATTCGGTTCATATTCGCCAGTGACCAAGTTCGAAGACTCTCCCATGAACATGAATCTTTCAGGCTGTCTAACAACCCTCCTACTATGATGAGGTACCACCTGTGTATCTTCTGTGACACACGGTGCAGTGACTTGTGGTATATCCTCTTGTACCGTTGGTACTAAGGTCGAAACATCCCCTCTTAATTCCTCAAGAACAAGTGTACTCATGGGCATGTGGTTCATCACATAGTCTTCTTCTAAGATTCGGGCATTCGTGCTAACGATTACCTTCTAATCCTTAGGACTATAGAATAGACCACCTTTTGTCCCTCTAGGATAACCTACGAACAAACGCACTTCTGTACGAGATTCTAACTTATCAGTATCTCCCTTCAGCACATGTGCTCGACTACCCCAAATCTGAATATGTCTTAGACTAGGCTATTGCCCAGTCCACAATTCTGTGGGAGTAGAGGGTACTGACTTAGATGGTACCAAGTTCAGTATGTACGCTGTTGTTTCTAGAGCATATCCCCAGAATGAATCCTGCAACTCAGAGTAGCTCATCATTGACCTAACCATCTCCATAAGAGTCCTATTCCTTCTTTCTGCTACACCGTTCTATTGGGGCATACCGGGTGCAGACAATTGGGATTGAATCCCAACCTCTGATAAGTAAGTCCTAAACTCTTCCAAGAGGTACTCACCACCACGATCTGATCGTAATGTTTTGATACTTTTACCTCGATGTTTCTTCACATTAGCCTTGAATTCTTTGAACTTATCAAAGCATTCAGACTTGCGATGCATCAGGTAAATGTACTCATACCTTGAATAATCGTCTATAAAAGAGACGCTGTATTCAAAGCCACCTCTAGGCTGGATAGTCATAGGACCACACAAATCAGAATGAACCAGTTCCAACACATCTTTGGCCCTATACCCCTTGACCTTGAATGGCCTCTTGGTCATCTTACCTTCCAAGAAAGATTCACAGGTTGGGAAGTCTTCCACCACCAATGAACCCAAGGGCCCATCGGCTATCAACCTCTGAATCCTACTAAGGTTAATATGACCAAGCCTTAGATGCCAAAGATATGTTTGGTTCATACTAGATGGTTCCTTTCTCTTATTTTGGTTAGATGATGAGCTATTAACTTCTATTTGCATCATGGGAGATTTTGGTTCTAAAGTATACAAATTGCCAACCAATTTACCTGAATAGATAATCTCTCTATTACTTTTTATAACAACACGGTCATTAAAAGCAATAGAATATCCATTCTTTATTATTTTAGAAACCAAAACAAGGTTCTTTCTAAAAGTAGGTACATAAAGGTAATTATTTAAAACCAAAACTTTATTTTTCTCAAAAGATAAATAAATGTCTCCCACTGCAATAGCCGCCACCTCCGTAGCATTGCCTATATAGACGGTAATCTCTCTATCAACTAATCGTCGGGTTTCCTGGAACCCCATCAAAGAATTGCAGACATGATCAATGGCTCCCATATCTACACACCAGGAACCAGTAGATAACACCGCTAAGCATGTTTCAACAACTAAACAAAAAGATATACCTTTGTCTTGACGACGAGGACACTCCGCCTTCCTATGTCCAGTTTGCTTACACGTGAAGCACTTGCCTCTCGGCTTCTTCGCGCAAGTCCGAGGTGCCTAAAATCCTGCTGCCTTCTTTGCCCCTCCTTGTTTCTTCTTCTTCTTGCCTTTCGACACAGAAGTAGAAACCCTTTGAGTAACCAAGGCATGAGAATTCTGACAAAAAAGCCCCTCTGCAACCTGGAGTTCTGCCTGAAGTTCCCCCTACGTATATGTACGCTTGTTCATATTGTAGTTCAGGCTGAACTGCTCAAAACTCCTAGGCAGATACTGAAGAATGATATCGACCTGGGTCTTCTCATCGATCTCTGCTCCAAGGACTTCAATCTCATTCAGATGAGCCATCATTTTGAGAACATGATCCCTCACGGGTGTTCCCTCGATCATGGTAGTCATCATCCATTTCCTCATCACATCCTGCCTAGCGGCCCGATTCTGGTGTTCGAAGAGTTCCATGAGGTTGAGCATCATGTCATAAGCAGTGGGCATGACCTGATGCTGATGTTGCAATACATTTGACATAGAAGCCAAAATGTAACACCGCGTCATCTCATCTGCCTTAACCCACTTCTTATAATGCTCCTTCTCCTCTTCACTAGAATTCTCGCTAGGCTTTTCAAGACATTCCTCAAAGAGTACATACTTGTACTCCTCAGCAGTAAGGATAATGTCCAGGTTTTTTTTTCCAATCTATGAAATTAGGGACTGTAAGTTTATTTTCCTTAAGTATCACAGCTAGTGGGTTAAAGGCCATTTTGAAAATCCCTGAGAATCAAAACAATCACAACTTTAGATTTCAAAACATATTGATTCCTCAAAACAATAAATTTGAAATCAACCAACACCTCAAAACATCGAGAATTTTGCATGCCACGATGGTGTGGACGTATAAGAATTCTACATTTGTAAGAGGAGGTTTTATCCATTAATTTTATTATCTTGTCAACCTAACTTTTTGACAAATAAAATTAATAGTTGGTTCACTTCGGCCCTACAAATAATAGCAGTGACTCCGATGGGGAGGATATTATTATTTGCATCTAAGTGTTTATCATTACACGATACTAGAAAAATTATCTCAGATTATGTGTCGTCTGATGGGGAAAATCACACGCTCTTTAATAATTTTCTATAATCATGTCTGACCCAGTGATCCGCAAAACAAGCCCATCCGATGGGGAGGAAGACACTCAGAGCCACGCACAAGCTTGTTCGCATCACTTGTCAAATTAGTAATGGAGGTCGTGAGACCCTTAGGGCCCCTCTCCCACTTAGTTATTTATAATGAGGAATTTTCATGCACACACAACAAGCACATAAACTAAAATAATAAATAAGAAAAATTCTAAATTTTTCCAACTATCATGGCTTTAGTCTCCAATGCGCCTCCAGTCTTCGCCACCTTGTTCGCTCCTCCCTACACCATGCGCAAGCCACTATTGAAGGGATCTCCGAGCTGAGATGATAAGCTACTTATTTACATCCATCGATCTATACTCCACAAAGGAGTGTGCATAAAATCTAGATCGAAAGTAAATAAAAGCGCGACTAAACAGGTATCGTATTTAATTACAAAAATTAATTACTAATTTAGTCTCGTCAACCCCGAAGATTCAAATAATTACAACCATGCACAACCAATCACATACACACATTATTTAAGCCATAATTATTGGAATCTCGTGCCTGCAACAAAGAGAGTCTACGCACATCCTACTAGTATTCGACAAAAATAAAATACATGATAATGTGCAAAAAGTAACCAAATCCTAAACACACAAAATCGGAAACCTCAGCTCTGATACTAGTTGTTGGATAGCTTGGTGGGTTTCCTAAGCGAATACCTGGTCATCCACGAGAGACCTCTCCATGTCCATGGATTAAAAATTTTAATCTGAATGGAGACCTATCTCCTAAACAACCGTCTCGTCGTCGTACTAATTGATTCGAGTTACAACTTGGCCAAACATGAAGTTCAAGCCTTGTAACTCGCCTAACCAATTAGTCGTGGAAAAGACGATAAGCGGATTGCCAGTTTTTGTGTTTATTATCGGGGTCCAACATGATTAATTATCACAATTAATTATCGAATAATTAAGAATAAGAATAATTAATCAAGTCACATAAAATGATAGAAAATGAAGGGGTCATGAGAGAAAATATACCTCTCGTTACCTTACGATCTTCTTTTATATGACCCTTCCATCTTGGATGACGTGTGAGAGACGATCTACCAAGAACCAAAGTCACCAAACAAAAGCCTAGCACCACCTCTTTTCTTCCTTCTTGTGCCAACCAACCAAGGGATGCCCAAGTTGCCGCCGGCCACAAGGAAGTGGTTCTTCTTCTTCTCCTTCCATGCAAAATCCTTCTCCTCCTCCTACAGCTGCTGCCAACCTAAGGAGAAGGTAAGGAGAGGGATCTTTCTACTCCCACTGCCGCTGACCACCTTCCTTGAAGGTGGGCGGCGTTGGAACCCTAGGGCACCATGGAGCCGCCGCCGACCTCTTTCTCTCCCACCTAAGTTGCGCCCGGCCAAGAGGAAGAAGAGGGAGTCTTCTTCCTTCCTTGTGCCACGCCTCAAGTGGAGAGAACAAGGAGAGAAGAGAAAGAATCTTCTCTTCTTCCACACCGCCGGCCTCCCTAATCCTAGGGAAGAGAAGGAGAGAAGGAGAGAGAGAGAGAGGAAGAGAAAAATAAGAGGCTTCTTACTTCTCATGATGGCTTCATGGAGTATTTATAGGGCTACAATAGGGACCATGAGGAGGAGTTGGGTCTTGCCCTGCTAATGGATCTAAACCCCTTCCATTAATGAAGAACCATTCCACTGATGACTCTTCATTGAACTACCTCACCAACCCTCATATTTACATATGGGCTCCACCTTTTATGAGTACATAAATCTCTCCGTGTTTAAGATATTGAATGTCTGTTGATTAATTTAAATTACTGACAATTTTAATTAATCAACCTCTATCTCCTTGATTAGTACCACTCATCCTTATCATCATGTTGGACCAAGTCCACCTGCAGGATTTAAGATGATGAACCTTATGAGCTCATCAAGGGGGCATCATCATCCCGACTAACCAGAACACGGATTCCATCTATAATCAATGGCACACCATGTAAATAATATTATTTCTCAATTTACCGGGCCTATCGATTTAACAGAATAAATCTCGCCCATTGGTAAATCAAAGAAATAAATACTAAGTACATGTGCCCGTTATTATATCGGGATTCAGAGCATGTACTCCATAATAAATTGAGGTCTGATCCAATTACAAAGTTAGTATAAATTGGATCACCTCTATGTCGGTCCTGCTCAATGCACACAAAGTGCACTAGTGTAATTCTATAGTCAAGACAAACCAACACCTAATTGCACTACAACCATCCTGATGGTTTGTCCAACTCCATCTCGGTTGTGAGCCTCTACTTATACTCTATAAGGAACTGATAACATGATCTTCTGTGTGACACCACACACCATGTTATCTATAGAGTAAATTATTAGACATTTTGCACATACTAATTTAAACATGCAATAGTGATCTTGTGATTCTCTTTCAAAATGTAGATACTTATACAGAAAAGGTAAGACTTTTAGTATATATCCTAACATCACCTAGGGAGGTGGCTATGGCTAAGAGCTCAAGGGGAGCTCTAGGAGCCAAGTTAGGACCCATTGTCAATGGATCTAGGGAGGATTTCTCCCAAAAGTCTAGATGGACCATGGAGCGTGCCGAAGGATTTGGAGACGAATTTGAGTCTCAATCCTAGGGAGTTGGCACATTAGAATTGAGTGTTATGCATGAAAATATAACATGGGGTCATATTGCATGAAAATTGATTTTTGATGTATAGATGCCATATAAACCAATGCTAGGGATACATTAAGGATTGGTATGGGCAGATACATCAAGAGGAGGCCAAAACTAGGACAAGGTTCAATTGAACCATTTAGATAATTTTGGGTTTTGTATCAATCATAGGATTGGTGATAGATACATTTTTGAGTGTATTTTTTGCAAGTAGACACAGGTATCACAATCCTCTCCACAAAATTTTAGAATTTTTTGAGAATTATGGAATTATCAGCATATTTTTGAAATTGGGTTTAGAATGCTGAAAAGGATGATATTAGGGTATCAGCCGACTGATGCAGAGGGCAATCAACTGATAATTCTGTGAATTGAGTTTTTCAACTAAATCAGTTGACTACTGTTACTATGAGATCCCTTTTCGATGGGGATAAGTCAACTGGTAACTGTCTCAGTCGACTGATACAGCTGAAATTGTTTTCAATAAAATCGAAAGTGTCCTAATGATATCAAACTTGTGTATAATCTTATGGGGGTTAATATACAATGTTTATAGTCATTAGAGGTTAAAGGATCCAATAATTAGGATATTGTTGGAGTCATTTTGATGTGTGGTAAAGGGGGAGAAGTATTAGGTTTAAGTGGGAAACCAAATATGCCTTTGCAAGAAATCCTAGGTCACGGGGGAGCTTAGGTGAATGGGAAGCATTATTACTCATTCATTGGCAAAGGTAGAACTTTGTGAAAGGTTCTTAAAAAGCCTTTATTGATGAAAATCCTAACTCATTGGAGAGTTGAGGTGTGGGGATGCCTTGTGATAGGATCTATGCATGTTTGCATTGCATGATTGCATATACATTGACGGTATAAGTTCAAGGTGAAGCCTTGGCAACGTAAGTCCAAATATTAATTAGCATTTGTTATTTTCTATTTGTTTTTCCTAACTTAAACGTATTGCCAAACATCAAAAAAGGAAAGATTGTTGAAGCAATCTATGGTCCATGGGACCATATGTTTTGATGCTTGGTCAAAGGGATTAAGTTACGTTTACCCTTGTGTTTGATATGTGTATTTGAGTGTGCATGTTTGCAGGATACACATAGAGTTAGCTGGACGGTTTCGGGTTCGGTGAAGGATTGCATGAGGAGATGAGCCGTGGGCTTGTATGCATTCGAGGGACCATGGACAAGGTAGGAACGATGAGCCGAGGGAAGCACACTTCGAGGCATTCGCGAAGGAAGGTATGAGGACTAGTCGCGGGCTTGTATGCATCCAAGAGACCGTGGACAAGTCAAAAACGATGAGCTGAGGGAAGCACACTTCGAGATATATGCGAAGGATGTCATGAGGATGAGCCACGGGCTTGTATGCATCCGAGGGACTAGAGCCAAAGTCGAAGAAGGCTTAAAGGCAACAGGTCAAAGCTGCAAAGGAAGAGTCATCTAAGTTGTGAGGGTCCGAGTGTGAGAGAATTGTAATCGGGAAAGGAAACCCTGGGTTTAGGATTGGGCAGTCGAATTGTAATGCCCGCTCTTAATCCCCTAGGGATTCGGCGGCGCTACTTTAATTTTCGTACATTACAACTACACGCATGCATTCATATTTTTCTATCTAATCTATGCATGGGCATATGTATCATTTAAGCATGCAAGGTTCATGTAGCGAAAGCATGATTATTTTTATTCATCTTCAAACATAGCATGTATATAAAAAGAACATAATATGGGTTTAACATGACAAGTTCCAAAACTTGAAGCAACTAAAAGCAAGATCTTTTTTTATCCACCAGCACTATCACACACACACTTGCTCTTCTCCCGCAGCCTCCATAGCTTAGCGTCCTTTATCTGTAGCATAAGGGAAAACACTAAACGATAAGCAATAGCTTAGTAAGACCCTGTCCTACTCACAAAACCGGATATCATGAAAAGGTAAGAGAATATATCACATTCAAGCATGGTAAGCATTTAAGCATGTTTAAACATCTAAGCATGTTAACTTCATAGGAAGGTTCTTTTGAAAACATATAAACATAATACTTGAACATAGCATAATCATTAGGGCCCGGCTTGTACTTCATGTTTTGCGCGCGCCCCTGAATAGGAACGAGGTAGCTAATCCCGAACCACTAGGGTTTACTAGGCCTTCTCAAAAGTCCTTCAGCCTAGTATCATAATCATTTGACTCGCTTTAAGAGTCTATAGTACAAGCCCTTATAAAATAAAATAGTTATCATGTTCTTCATTTTCATAAAATATGCTCTTAGTCACAACCTTCTAGAGAAGCATTCTTTAGGCCCTAAGCCTTCTTCATTCATGCCCTAAAGGGCTCATTCTTATGCATATGTATGCATTCATAATCATGATAACTAGCATAGTATAAAGCATACATTTCATGGGAGCAACCAAGGCTAGGGTCCAAGAGTTCTCTCTTGGCCGAAAGTTGTAATTTGGCTAGCATGCATTCCAATCAACATATCAAGAATCACACAAGCATGTCATATCCTACACAAGATCATTATCATGCATGGTATTTATTAATCCAATCCCAAGTATAGGGCCCTTTGGCCGAAAGTTAAGGGTGGAGGTAGCTTAGGTTTTTGACATCAAACATCCCATACAAGTATCATATATATATACATCATGTATCATACTAAGCATAGCATACATCATGGGGTAATCAACCTTCATAAACCTAATGTTCCATGCTTTGGCCGAATATCACATGCTAGGGAAAAATTAAGTTTTCCAATCAAACATTCCATTTAAACATCACTTGCATATACATATCATCATCCCAAACATAAGCATATCTCATAAGGTACATCCCATACAATCATCACATATATATATATCATGTATCATACTAAGCATAGCATACATCATGGGGTAATCAACCTTCACAACCCTAACATTTTATGCCTTGGCCGAAAGTTAACCCTAGGGAAAGTTAAGTTTTCCAATCAAGCATTCCATTTAAACATCACATGCATATACATATCATCTTCCCAACATAAGCATATCTCATAGGGTAGTTTATCCATTACAAACCCTAACTTTAGGGTGTTGGCCGAATGGTGTAGGGTAGGGGGGATTAGGGTTTTTGGAAATCAAACCTTCACACAAACATTTACACAAACACCTCACATACATATCATGCAACATTATTAAACATGGATTTCATCATAGGTTAATCATGCACCCTAAACCCTAATTCTTCTAGGGTTGGCCGAAAGTGTAGGGTAGGGGGATTTAGGGTTTTTGAAATCAAACATTCACACAACCATTTATACAAACACCTTATCTACACTATCATGTCATACACTAACATAAGATACATCATAGAGTAATTCAACCCTTGAATCCCTAATTTTTCCATGTCTTGGCCGAAACTTGTAGGGGGTGCAAACCCTAATTTTTGTTATCACAACTTGAAGGAAATCAACATATAGGTATACCCTAAGTTCCAAGGGGTCTTCTCATGTATCAAAAAGTAACCAAGGATTTCCCTTAAGGGGTGGCCGAAACTTACCTAGGGCAAATCCCCATTTTCGCAAACTACAACAAGAAGGAAATCATACACAGCAATTATGCTACAGGTGAGGGACACTTACTTTTTTCGCTAAATATCCTTAAGGTATACCCTTAGTTCGCAGGGGATGTGCTTGTCCTTGCTCTTGAGGTTCTTGACTTCTTCTTGTCTTGCAAGAGATTCAAACCTTCAATGGGGTCTTGGGAGTGTCCCTTGGGATGAGACCCTTCCCTTGGATTTTCGAAAATCTCAAGGAGGAAGAGGAGTTTGAATTTCGAAAATTGAAGAGGGAGAAGGGAGTTAGGATTTCGAAAATTGAAGAGGGAGAAGGGAGTTTAGGATTTCGGCAACTTGAAGAGGGAGAGTGAGTGAGGGGTTTGCAACAATGATGGTTAGCCCCTTAGCACTCCCTCTTATTTATACTAAGGGAAGAGACAAAGTGCCTCTTCTCCAAGTGTCCCTTCACCAAGGGGTTTCTCATCAAGAGCCTCTTCCTCTACCCTTTCACATTCCCTAACCCTTAACAAGAATTTCCCTTCCTTCCTCTCAGCAATCCCCTGCTGGGTGAATTGGTTACTTCGTTGCTTTTCAAGGCTTTGCTTACCAAGAGTTCCAAGGTTCGATCCTCGGCAAGAGCATATTTTTGCTCCTCTTTGGTTTTCACTTTTGCAAAGCCCATTAGCCCAATTCACTCTCATATTCTCAAATCACATTTATGCAATCACATATTCCAATTCATGAAATCACATATTCTAATTTATGCAATTACATATTCCTAATCCTTTCTAATGAAATCACATAACATTAAATCATGAAATCACAAAAAGGTAATTTTATTCATTTATGAAATAAATGTCATACAATCTGATAATATATATCAACATTTTTGTGCCCTTTTTACAATCGAAAGCAAGCCCAAAATTTGGGGCGTTACACGAATGATGCTTGGATTAGTCGACTGGTAGTTGGCACTGATAGATCAGTCGACTGATCTTCTGTACAGTCGACTGGTGTCGAATGGGAATTCAAACGTTGGGTTGTAACGTTTGAATTCGGTTGGAACCAGTCGATTGGTGTTGGCACCAGTCGATTGGTAACGGCTAGTTTAGTCACGAGCTCTATTTAAGGGAGCTCGGTTTGGCTATCTTGGGTTGATAAAATTGGCTTTGATCAAAGGCCAATTAGTAGTCTTGGTGCTCAGGGTTTGTTGCAAGGATTGTAGCAAGGTTTTTCCACCCACAGGGAGTGATAAGAGCTAGCCAGAGGTCTTCCGGGGTCTAATCTACCGATGGATAGGGATCGTCCACCTCAAGGACATGCCGTGGAGTAGGAGTCTTATCTTCGAACCATGTAAACAGTTTGTGTTAGCATTGTTTCCATTTGTAGTTTATATATCCGCTTACACTTGCTAACACTTGTAAGAAGAAACGATCGATTGGGATCATTAAGCTATTCACCCTCCTCTAGCCGGTTCATCGATCCACAACACTCCAATGTACTTCTGGAGGGTTAATACCTGTACCTAGTTAGGATCTCTACATTAATATAAACATTGAGATTAGGACATGAATAATCCATAGAGCATCAACTAGCATTATAACGAAACTAAAATTCTAGATTCCACCCATCCAATCCTTCGCCTAAGATCAATCCTCTTTCTTGCTTCCTCTCTCACTCTCTTCTTCTTCTCTTCTCTCTTTTTCATAAGCTTTCATAGCCCCTAGGGCTATGGTACAGCGAAACAACGACTAGTTGTCATCATATGCATCCGCGGTCTGATCCCTAGTTACGACGTATTTTGCAAGAATTTTTCCTCCAAATGGAGCACGAACCCTGGGATGCTAGAATTTTTGACTGCCCGTCGCAAGCACTTACCGATTTACCTTAGCGGCCGGCAGAAGACTTCCGTGGGGTCGGGCCGGCGCCCGAGGTTGGAAAAATCTCGTTAATCATCTTTTTCATAAGCATTCACAAACAACTCTACGATCGTCTAGATAGCTTATTTTGTGGACTCGATTAGTGCTTGATCAATAGTCCCTATGAATTGATATGTTATTACTTGGCAATGTTTCCGTACATTTATGGATCCAACATCAAGTTTTTGACATCATTATCGGAGACTATTCACATTAACATTAGTTGATAAGCAATTTTGCTAGTCTGTATACTTTTTCTTTATTTTTATGTATAGCCCACTCTTTCATTTCTCCCTTTGATTTCTATATTTCTTTTCTTATTTTAAATTTTGTATTTTCCTTTTGAATATAGCTTGCTTTTCCATTTTTTTGCTTTTATTTCTGTATTTCTTTCCTAATTTTAATTCTACATTTTCTAACATAAAATTTATTGGGTGGCTTGGTTACTTTATATCATATATATCCATACATTTTGTTATGAGTACTGTGTTGGTGCCGGAAGCACCAAACTCAAATTATGTTTTGATAATGGCAAAGGGTTCAGAAGTTAAGGTTTTGTTGTGATCTAACAATGCTTGTTAAGTGTGCAGGAAAGTCCTAAGTACACTATGCACTAAGTCCTGGTTCTATGAATTAGGCACTAAGTCCTGGCCGAGGGCTGGGCACCGAAGACTTGGTGAGTAAAGCTGGGCACTAAGTCCCGCACTACTAATCCAAGACCAAGTCTTGGGATAATATTTTGTGTTGTTTTTTGTCATTTCAGAATTCTTAATGGCCATGCAAGAGGGTTTCAGCACAGTCAGACCACCACTCTTCAGTGGAGAGGACTTCTCCTACTTGAAAAGTCGGATGGAGGTCCACCTGAAAACTCAGGTGGACTTGTGGATCATATTCCAATCTAGTTGGAAATCCCAAAGAATGCTGAAGGAGTGGCACAGCCTTACACAGAATGGGATGCCTCGTTGAAAAAGAAGATCGAGGCTGATGCAAAGGCGACCCAGACACTTCAATGCGGACTAACCAAAGAAGAGCTGAACCGAGTGGGACCCTTCAACAGTGTGAAGGAACTCTGGAGTAAGTTGATCGAATTGCACGAAGGAACTTTCGACACCCGAATCAGCAAAAGGGACCTTCTGCTGAATAAATTGTACACCATCAAAATGAACGAAGGCGAGTCAGTAGCCCAGCTCCAGGCCAGGATCCAGGAGCTGATGAACGGTCTACATACAATCGGTCACAAGGTAGAAAACCGTGACCTTATCAGGTATACCCTAAACGCCTTTCCGAGAAATACTCTATGGGCATCTATGGTAGATGCTTACAAAGTTTCTAGGGACCTCTCCAAAATTAAATTAGATGAATTATTTTCTAAACTTGAATTACATGAGCAGACTAACTGCACCTTAGCCGAGAAAGGTATTGTCTTTTTTGCAGGAAAAACAGGAAAGATGGCCAAGAAAAAGCCTCAACTTGCACCCGAGTCTAACTCAGACTCAGACTTAGAAGACATCGAAGGGGATCGACCCAAACTGGTTCGGCTAGCCCGGGACTACTACAAGGAGCTGAAGCATCAGACCAACAGAAGAAAAGCCAGCCGGAAGAAGGAAGATCTAGCTGAACCATCAACGTCCAAGACCAAATCCAACGTAACCTGCTATGAATGCAACAAGAAAGGACACTACAAATCGGAGTGCCCCAATCTGAAAGAAGACAAGAAGACAAGAAAGAAGAAGGCCCTTCAAGCAATGTGGGACGAGTCTTCCTCCGAAGAAGAAGAAGAGGCCCCATAATCGAATCTGCTAGCCTTGACTGCTTCGGAAGACATCGACACCGGATCAGAATCGGAGCCGGACGATGGAAAGCTCACCATTTTGGAGGACGACAAAATAACTGTAAGTGGTTACTCTAAAGTTGAATTAGCAGAATTAATTGCTTACCTATCTAGTAACTTGGCGAAAGCCAAAATTCGAGTCGAGTCCCTCCAACAGGAAGTAAAATTCCTGAAAGAGGAAGCTGAATCTAGATCTTTGACGGAGAAGGTTCAAGAAGGAACCTCTGCTCAAGTTGAAAAGCTTGAGAAAGAGAACTCCTCCTTGAAAACTCAAGTCAAGGACCTTAGAACAGCTTTAGAACGATTCACTTCAGGTTCCAAGGGTCTTGACATGATCCTTGGAAAACAGAAGTCTATTCTAAATCGATCCGGGTTAGGGTATCGAACCAAGTCTAGACAAAGGTCATACTATGCTGTACTGAATCAATCTAGACCTAATGTTCAGACATGGGTACCCAAACTTTGCCTAAACAACCAAGCTGGACCAAACCAGTATTGGATCCCCAAGGACAAGATTCATATCTTGCCTAATCATTACCGTGGCTTTAGTCCAGGGGGAGCCAACTTAAAAATAATTTTTATAGTTAAATAAATTCTTTTCTTATTTTAAAAATTGCATGCTTGCTTGTTTATTTACTTTTTGTAATTTACCATGCTTAGACCTAGGACTGGTTAGATTAAGGACTAAATCGATTAACTGAAATTTTAACAACATAGTATTGGGTGGAGGTGAGATGATAGTACGTTAGGGAAGCCATTTTGGCAGAACTAGCTGAAGCTACCGATCCTAGACCCAAACTAGTTAGACCAAAATCTTTCAAGGAGTAACTTGAAGATGGATTTTCAATAAAAGTTTTTGTCAAGGAAAGGGTTGATGATCCAATAAGGCTACGGCTAAAGAAGGCCTAGTGCCTCGCCAAGACCTGGAAGCCGATTATTGAAAACCAAATTCATTTTACTATTGTCAGATTTGAATCTAACACAGATTTCAATTAATTTTAGATTCAACTTTTTTTTAAAAAAAATAACTTTAAAAGCATAATTAATTGTTTTAAAATTTTAATTTTTTTTTTTAAAAAATTTAATCATTATTTTCAAAATAAAATTTTAACATCTATTAAAACATGTCTCACAAAACTCATAAGGTTAACATGATTGATAACCATACATTGGGTGAGAAGGTTAGGATCTAATTAAAATTCATCTATTTTTGTACTAAAACATGCAAATTAGAGCTTAACTGACATAATTGTTAGTTAGTCAAAAGAGTCAAACCAGGTCAATACAGTCAAATCTGGTCAAATGGGCAAATTAGTCAATAGTTAAACTACTGTCAGATCAGGCGCCCGTGACTTGTCGGGTGCCCCGAGCTTTTGCTTCGACCGAGACAGCAAAAGCTGTCAACCCTGACCATCTGACCCGGGCGCCCGTGACCTATCGGGTGCCCAAGTCTGTCTCTTTATCCAAGGCAGTCAATTCTGCCGAAAAGTTACAGTCTGACTCGGGCGCCCGTGACCTTACGGGCGCCCCAATGAACTCAGGCGCCCGAGACCTCCCGGGCGCCCGGCCAACCCCTATATAAGGCCCCCGAGACTTCCATCACTTGCCACACCAAATCAAAACTCTCCTTCAACCCTCTTCTTCCCAAGGCGCCCGGACCTCCTTGCTAGTCTTCAAACGCTTGACTTCGAGAATGCCGCCTCGGTATCAATCTTTTTATGTTTCCTTTTGCAATTTCATTTTATCATTCATTAAATGCATCATTGCAATTTCATTTTCTTTAAATATCTAGAAAACGTCACATCTCCCAACCCAACCCCGTGGCCGAACCTAGCCCCGACCTGAGGTTTCCCAACCTAGAATTGTTCAATAAATTTGCACAAACAACCTACAAGCCTATAAAGACTAGTTTTCTGAATAGGCAATTCTTCACCCGATCCTGTCCCTTAGCAATAGACGCAATCAACTTTTACCAACTAGACCACCTAGTTTTCTGTACACATCCGGTAAACTCAACCCTATGTGCAAAATTTTATAACAACCTTGTCAAGATTGATGACCTACTCTTTACTACCACAGTACAAGGCACTCCCCTAACCATTTCTCCGACTTTGTTCAATCGATTTCTCGGACTTCGACAGTCACAGTCTACTTTCTCTTGTTATCCTCCGGCATACCCTCCCTTCGCACCCCCTATTCGCACATTACGTTAGACACGCTCTACTCCTATTTCTTTGAAGATGTGCGAAACCCGTTAGCTCGGCGATTTCAGTCGGTAGACCTCCGAGTTCAGGATTATGTCCTTTATCGAGTGATAGTCCGCTGTGTTCTCCCACTTACCACTCGAGATGTCGCGACCATGCGACCATTTCACACCTTCTTAATCTATGCCATGATTCATCAGCTTGACATCGACATAGGTCTCCACATATTCCGTACCATCATTTACGCCTCGAGTGTATCCACACGATCGAGTTCGTATGCCTTACTGCCATGTCATCACCGCTCTTCTTCACCACCACGGTCGTGACATCACTGCCGGAGAGATTATTTTGATGGCCGAGTTCGATGAGATAGGGATTAGAAACTTTTCTTTAGCGGGGATAGATGTATCGGCCACGGGGGTACTAGCGTGGAGACGAGAGAGAGCCAGACGACAAGACGACTTCGACGAGGAGGTGGAGGTAGACGTAGCTGATCTCGCAGCCGAGATCAACGAGCAGTTACAGGAGCCACCCCCACTGACTACCGACCAATGCATCACATCATTATAGATGGAGTTACACAGTCTTAGGGAGGAGGTCGAGGCCTATCACATCGAGGAGATGGACACCATCCGAGCCAATCAAGAGACGAGCGGCGTACGATACAACGAAATGATGTCGTTGTTTCGATCCTGGAAGCCTGGCCCATCCTACCATCCTGGCCCTTCCTCTTAGTTCAGATTGACATTTTCATCTGTACTGTTGACTATTTGACTACCCCTACTGAGTAGGGTTGACATGTATTTGATTATGGCTTGACTTGATTGGTCTTACTGCTGACCAGGTGATTCTTATCCATCTATCAGGTTTATTTGAGTTAGTTGTATGATGCCATTTTCAAATAGCATGCTTAGTCCATTGTAGGGTTATGCTTGGTAGAATAGGAATGCTCTACTTATGTTTCTTTTCAAAAAATTGCTTCATTTCTTATTTAATTTGAAAAATCATTTTATTATTTTGTTTATTTATTTAAAATAATTTTTCGACTTAATTTTCTCTAAACTTATCCCCTTCAAAACTAGGGTTTTTTCGCAAATGGACTTAGCCTAGGCCCTAACCCTAGAACTGCATGCACCTATAGATCTAGAAGCCAGCATCTCACAAGCACCTTAGGGTACTTTTTGATTGATAACCTATATTGGGTTGTGATGCTTAGGTCTATGCCTTGATTCAAGATGCTTTAAGTCAGTGCATCTGCAGTAATTGGGGCGATAAATACCAATAAAACAGTAATCAGGTTAAGTGTCAAGCTTAGAAAATCTAACTTGATCAGATCACTTAACATGACTAACCCTAGCGAAAGCTACTATTTATAACAGTTAGTAAGTAGTAAACTGGGTTAGACAGGACCCGAAAGAGGAAATTCAAATTGATTTGGTCCAGTTTAAACTTAGAATTGGTTCAGTACAGCACCTTACTTTGATTACTCATTTTTTTCCTATATTTTTTTTGATATATGACAAAGGGGGAGAGATTGGAAAGGAGAGAAAAGAAGATTTTAAAATTTAAAACCTTTTTCAAATTAAACTTTTTTAAAAAAAACTTTTATCTCCTTTTTTCAAAAAGTAAAGTTCTCTAAGTACTTAAGTTCTTTTTGAAAGATAATTTTTTGTCTTAAAAAATTCTAAGTACTTACTCTAAAAACTTATGGCTTAAATTTTTCTAAGTATTAAAACTGTTTAAATTTTTCTAAGTATTAAAACTGCTGGAAAATTTTCTAAGTATTAAAACTGCTGGAAATTTTTTTAAGTATTAAAACTACTTGATATCAATTTAGAAAATTTTTCTAAAGTGCAAAAACTAGTGTTTTGAAAATTATGTTAAGTAATTGCTCTCGAAATTATTTTAAGTACTTAACTCAAAAATTATTTTCAAAAATTATTCTAAGTACATACTCTACATTTTTCAGTGGAAAATTTTCTAAGTATAAATTTCAAAATTCTCCTGAAAATTTTCTAAGTACCCAATTCAAAAGATTTTGGAAAATGTTTCTAACTTAAAAATCTTTTTTTTTTGAAAATTTTCTAAGTATTGAAAACCTAAAAAACTTTTCAACAAAGACTTAGAAACTTTTTCAAAACCCCACGAATGTTTGAAAAACTCAGGGGAAGATTTCTTCTAGGGGGAGGAAATTAAAACTGTTAATTTACCTGTTGCTTAACTTAACTTTTTGAACCGGGTTGTCATAAATAAAAAGGGAGAGATTGTTGGTGCAGGCAGCACCTAAGTCAAACCTGGGTTTTGATAATGGCAAAGGGTTCAAGAGTTAAGATGTTATTGTGTTCTAATTTTGTTCACTAAGTGTGCAAGAAGAAGTCCTAGGTACACTAGGCAAAAAGTCCTAGTCGAGGACTGGGCTCGAAGTCCTGGAAAGGGGCTGGGCAAGAAGACCTGACCGGAAGTCGGGCAAAGAGGTCCTAGTCGAGGACTGGGCATGAAGTCCTGGCAAGGAGTTGGGCACCGAAGACCTGACCAGAAGTTGGGCACGAAGACCTGGTCAGGTGGATCGGGCAAAAGTCCAACCGGAGGAGTCGGTTGGCAAAAGGTAAACTCTCCTGAGAGGAGTAGGTGAGGCGAGTTCCCCGTCGAGGGAACAGTAGGTGTCGGTTCGACCTAGGATTCCATTTGGGAGACCCAAAGTCAGAACCAAGACAGCTACGGCTATAATTATTACTTACTATATTTTTGGGACTAACCTTAGTTGCAGGGTCGAAGGACTGATCGTCTGCAAGTGAAGGTTCTTCACTGGGCCTAGGCGCCCGAATGGAGTCAGGCGCCCGAGTAGGCCCAGGCGCCCGTAAGGATACGGGCGCCCAAGGGTGAAAGCAAAAACCAAAAACTAGCTGCGAAGCCACTGAACCAAGGCGGATCAGGCACCCGTGAGCTCACGGGCGCCCCCATCAGCTCAGTCGCCCAAGTGGGGAGGATAAGCGCTGACCGAGCCCACGGATAAGGATTTCCGGATCAAAGGGCACGTGTCAAGCGCCCCCAACCCATCAGGCACCCGATAGAGTACTATTAAAGGGGCTCGGCCCCAAGGCTTCAAGAAACACAATTTTCTAACGCTCCAAAACTTTTCGTTCAAGTGCTCCGCTCTGACAAACTCCGATTTTGAGATTCCAGCGCCGACGATGACCCTCTGCTCCGAAGTACGATCCACATCGGGCGTCGATAACGAAAAGTGTAGCTCTGTTCATTTACTGCAATATTCTTGTACTAAAATTTGTAAACCTTTTGCACGATTATAGAATTGCTCAAAGTAAACGGTCAAGGACCGTGGGCCTTGGAGTAGGAGTGAACCGCGACTCCGAACCAAGTAAAATACTTGTGTTTTGTGTGATTGTTTTGTTTCCACTGCAATTTCTCTTTCCTTAATCCGGAAAAGTTTTAACGATATTCACCCACCCCCCTCTATCGTTTTTCTCGATCCAACATGTATTCCCATTAACGCTCGTGTTGATCTCGTAGGGTGTGATCTACTTCCCTTCATCATTATCCCCGTGGGTTGTTCTCTGGTGACTCACCGTCCGCGTCGATTCCTTCCGAAACAAGTTTGGCAACGTCTCTAAGAAACTAAATCAAAGCACCAGAAGGAGCACCATGATGATAGATTCGACGGGACAACCAATAATTTTGATGAAAGAAGAATTGGATCGCCTTGTGGCCAACGCCTTTAAAGGAGCGCTCGAGCAACACCAAATCGAGCAAGTCGCCTCACGGCGAGCGGCCTCTGGGCAAGGTGAGATCCCCAGGATCTCCACCTCGCATCCCCACCACAGGAGATTTGTCTCACCACCGGTGGGACACGCCGGGACAACTCCCGCACACCGGCTAGATTCCCTAGGAGACTTGGAGAAGGCCAACTTCGTAGCTTCAAGCGCTCTAAGGCAGGAAGAAGGACCGGGGAAGAGAGAGGGACCCAAGGCCTTCCAGAAGGCACCCTCCACCGCTTTCTCGCTGGACATCGTAGAAGATCCCATGTCGAAGTAGTTTCGCAGGTCCAGAATTGCTGACTACGATGGGAAGCCGGATCCAGAGGATCATGTCTGTAAATTCGAAAACATGACCCTCTTGCACTAGTACACAGATGGTGTTAAGTGCCTAGTGTTCTTGAACACTCTGTCAGGAGCCGCCCAGAGATGGTTCCAGAGACTGCCCTAGGGTTTTATAAACTCCTTCCTGGAGTTTAGAACCGCGTTCTTGCATCACTTTGCCAACAACCATCGATATCAGAAGACGACTTTAAATTTGTTTGCCCTAAAGCAGAAGGCGAAGGAACCGCTGAAGGATTATATCCAATGGTTCAATCGGGTGGCGCAAGATGTGTCGACCGCAACATCAAAGTTCTTTGTTAGTGCCTTCACGTAGGGCCTCTCCGAAGGTGACTTCTTCCGGTCATTGGTGAAGAAGCCGCCAATCAGTTTCGATGACTTGTTGGGGTGCTCGGTCAAGCACGTAAACGTTGAGGAAGTACAACATGATCGCCGCAAAGAACCAGCCGGTGCCCCTGTACAGACCACGATACGACCTGAAAGAAGGGAGCCACCAACACCGGCCCGTGCGAAAGACCCTCGTTCTGGGAAGGATCACTGGGCTGGTAAGAGAAGGCTAGTAGAAATAGTTGACACCCAAGAACCAGAGCCACCGAAGAAGTACTGCGATTTCCATGGCAGTACCACGCGCTCTACGGAAGAGTGCCACGCCTTGAAGAAAAGGTTGTCGGAAGAAGCAGATAACCAACCCCGGAAGCGGTGGAAGAAATCGGGGTATCTCTGGAGATCTCCACGGCAGAGTCTTTCTCCCCGCAAGCGGCAGTCAGGAGAAGAAAGAACCCGAAGGCGATCTCGGTCACAATCTAAGGGGAGGAGTCGGGAGGTGGCACCTCATCAATCTCTCTCTCCTGAACGAGACCCCAAGAAAGGCAAGGCTCCTATCCGAGGTCCCCCTTCGGTCCATGTGAGAGTGATCTCCGGAGGCCCTACTGGAGGAGACACTAATCAGGCAAGGAAGACCCACACTTGGCAACTGGAGAACTATTCCATCGGAATAAGCAGTAGCTAGCGCAGAGGCCTAATCATCTCATTCGGCCCAGATGACATAGATGACATGGAGACCCCTCATGAGGGCGCCCTAGTAATTCTTGCATGCATAGCTAATTATGAAGTTAAGCGTGTCTTCATGGATACAGGTAGTTCTATGAACATTCTGTATAAGGTGGCCCTAGACTAGATGCAGATCAATGAGGACAAGCTGTGTCTGGTCTCTACTCCCCTCTTCGGCTTCACTGGAAATCGAGTGCAGCTAATAGGGAAAATCTCCCTATCCCTGTCATTGGGAGATGACATGATAGAGAGGACGAGGAGGACCCCTTTCCTGGTCGTGGATGCACCCTCGTCCTAGAACGCTATCCTTGGATGCTCAGCACTCAGCGTATTCCAAGCGGTGGTCTCAGCCTACCACCAAAAAATCAAGTTCCCGATAGGTGAGATGGTGGTCGAGGTCAAGGGGGATCAATTGGCTTCCCGGCGATGCTACAGTGGTGAGGTCAGGTCTGAAGCCCGCAAGAACCCCAGGGCCGATGAAACTCTACAAATCGACCTTGCCAACCCATGAGAGGAGGAAGGGCCCAAAGAAGAACGGAGGGAGGTCGAGAGTGAAGAAGTTCAGATACACCCTCAACAGATGGGGGGGTTACAAGGATTGCTGCTGACCTCCCACCGGAGCTGAGAATCCGTCTAATCGCCTGCTTGTAAAACCATCGGGATGTGTTTGCGTGGGCTACCGAGGAGATCAAAGGAGTCCCGCCAGCCTTGGCCATGCACCGCTTGCATGTGACCGGGGCTCGGAAGACATTTTGCGCCCGAGCAGGACAAAGCTATCAGAGAGGAGGTCGCCAAGTTGCTGAAGGTTGGGCACATAAGAGAAGTTCAATTCCCAAATTGGTTGGCTAATGTAGTACTTGTCCCTAAGCCTGGGGGTAAATGGCGGGTTTGTATTGACTTTAGAGATTTAAATAAGCCTGCCCTAAAGACTGCTACCCCCTGCCTCGGATTGATAGATTGGTAGATTCCACCTCTGGTTGTGAGTTTATTTCCATGCTGGACGCCTACCAAGGGTATCACCAAGTTCCTCTCACACCGGAAGATCAAGAAAAGGTCAGCTTTGTGACGGTAGAGAGACAGCTATTGCTATAACATCATGCCTCTCGGGTTGCATAACGCTGGGGCAACCTACCAACGGATGATGGACAAAGTCTTCAAACATTAGATCGGGAGGAACATTGAAGTCTATGTAGATGACATCTTGGTCAAGACAGGCAAGGGGAAAGATATGATAGCCGATGTAACGACCCGAAAAATTCTCTTAATATTTTCTTAAAATATTGAGCATGTCTAGATAATTTTCCGAAGGGCCCAGAAATAATTATGTAAAATTGGGCCTAGAAATCCATGTTTTCTCATTTAAATTGAGAAAACTAAGTAGAAGTGAGCTTTAAATGGGCTCCAAAAATAGGTATTAATTAGGGAAAAATTTATATAAATTAGGTAAAATTAATATAAATATAAAAGAATTTTATTTAGGAATATTAGCATAATTATGGGTGATTTTAGGGGGGAATTTTCAGAATTATAAAAAAAATAATAAAATAAATGAAATAAAAAATAAATGTGCATGAGCCAAGGATTAAACCTTGGACCTCTTGTACAACAATGAATGCTTTAACCAACTCACCTAGCAAGGAATTCTTGTGAGGAAAGGAAGTGAATGGTAGTTAAATGGTAGAAGAAGATGAAGGGCCATGGAAAACTCTTCATTCACCACCTTAATGGTGGATTAATAAGGGGGTTTGGGAGTTTCATTCTTCATGCCATCAATTGCATTTGCTCCTCTCTTCTTTCTCCATTCTTGCCGAGCACACAAGGAGGAATTCTCCCTTGAGAAAACTCCACAAAAGGTCTCCTTCTCCAAGATCTAAGGTCTTCTCAAGGTTCTAAGGGCTAGGTGTGGTCAAGTCTTCTTTCTTCTTTCCATCCAAGGTCTAAAAATCAAGAAATCTAAGGTAAGACTCCCTCACCTGTGGTATAATAGTTACCTATGATTTCCATGATTTTTGGCATGATATATGGGTTAGTTTCGGATTTAATGTTGAAGGGAAACAAAATCAAGGTTCCTATGTTCAAAGGTTTCGGCCAGCATGTTTTAAAGGTCCATAATTATGCTAAAAATCATGATAATATTATTTGATGTTCCCTTATGATGTTTAGAAGTTAAGTGTAATTTTTGGGGATTTTTGGAGTACCCTAGGACACCCTAGGGTCTCGGCCAACATGAAAGAAGCAAAACCCAGAACCTTAAGTTAAAGGGTTTCGGTCACCATGTTTTAAATGTCTAGAAATATGTTAAAAATCATGATAATATTATTTTATGTTCCCTTATGATGTTTAGAAGTTAAGTGTAATTTTTGGGGATTTTTGGAGTACCCTAGGACACCCTAGGGTCTCGGCCAACATGAAAGAAGCAAAACCCAGAACCTTAAGTTCAAGGGTTTCGGCCACCATGTTTTAAATGTCTAGAAATATGTTAAAAATCATGATAATATTATTTTATGTTCCCTTATGATGTTTATAAGTTAAGTGTAATTTTTGGGGATTTTTGGAGTACCCTAGGACACCCTAGGGTCTCGGCCAACATGAAAGAAGCAAAACCCAGAACCTTAAGTTCAAGGGTTTCGGCCACCATGTTTTAAATGTCTAGAAATATGTTAAAAATCATGATAATATTATTTGATGTTCCCTTATGATGTTTAGAAGTTAAGTGTAATTTTTGGGGATTTTTGGAGTACCGTAGGACACCCTAGGGTCTCGGCCAACATGAAAGAAGCAAAACCCAGAACCTTAAGTTCAAGGGTTTCGGCCACCATGTTTTAAATGTCTAGAAATATGTTAAAAATCATGATAATGTTATTTTATGTTCCCTTATGATGTTTAGAAGTTAACTGAAATTTTTGGGAATTTTTGGAGTACCCTAGGACACTCTAGGGTTTCGGCCAACATGAAAGGGACAAAACCAAGGTCCCTATGTTTATGGGTTTCGGCCACCATGATTTAAATGTCTATAAATATGTTAAAAATCATGATAATGTTATTTAATGTTCCCTGATGATGTTTAAAAGTTAAGTATAAATTTTGGGAATTTTTGGAACACCCTATAGGCCTCATATGGTTCAGCCAACCCCAAGGACCCAAGGGTTAGGGTTGAGTCTTTAACTTCAACTTATGTTTATGTGTTGCCATTGTTGGATCGAGAAATGCGAGAGAGGGGGGGGGGTGAATGTCGCAATTCGTTCGGATTTAAAAGAGCGGGTGCACAGCGGAAATAAAAGAGAACACAACAACGCAAACACAGCCGGTTTACTTGGTTCGGAGCCTGGGTCGACTCCTACTCCAAGGCCCACGGTCGTTGACCGTTTTCTGCGGGCAATTCTATAAGTTCGCAAAAGTTTACACACAAATAATAATAAAAATATTCTCGTAAACTTAAATACAACTCTTGTTACCGACGTCCGGTGAAGATTGAAGTTCTGGAGCAGCGGGACGTCGTCGGCTTGAGTTGGCAGCTTTCTGGAGCGTGTCGTGGAAGCAGAAGAGCGTAGAATTGTCGAAGGAATTGGTTTTTCAAGAATAGGGTCGAGGCCCTCTTTATATAGGGCAGGGGGCGCCCGACATGCTCGGGGCGCCCCCCACGTGGCTCTTGATCCGGTGAGCCCTCTGGTCAAGGCTGATCTCTTCATCTTCGGGATCAGCTTTGACCGGGGCGCTCGACGCACGCGGGGCGCCCGGTTGACCGGTCAAAGCGTCATCTTCAGGGCTTCGCGAGAGTGAGCTGCAGCAGCCTTCAGTGGCGTGGCACAGTGGGCGCCCGAGACACGCGGGGCGCCCGACATGCGGGGCGCCCGACATGCGGGGCGCCCCCAATTGCGCTGCTGTTGGGGCGTTTACCTCTCTGCTGACTTTGGGTTGACTCTGGGGCGCCCGACACATCCGGGGCGCCCTGCTCAGCTACGGCCTCACTCCTTTGAGGCTCTCTGAGCTGTAGAAACACAGTCCTTCGGTCCTGCATCCAGGGTTAGTCCAAAACAGCAAATAATAAGTTAGTTAAAACAGCCTTAGCTGTCTTGGTTCTGACTTTGGGTCTCCAAAATGGAGCCCTAGGTCGAACCGACGCCTAATGTTCCCTCAAGGGGAACGCGTCCTCACCTACTCCTCTCGGGAGAATTTACCTGGTGCCAACCGGATCCTCCAGTTGGACTTTTGTCCGGCAGCCCTTCACCAGGTCTTGGTTTTCGCCTAGCAGCCCTTCGCCAGGACTTGGTTTTCGCCTAGCAGCCCTTCGCCAGGACTTGGTTTTCGCCTAGCAACCCTTCGCCAGGACTTGGTTTCCTGACAGCCCATCGTCAGGTGCCTAGCAGCCCTTCGCTAGGACTTTGTTTCCTGCACTCTCAAGCAGCATTGTTAGATACCAAACAACCCTTAACTTTGAATCCTTTGCCAATATCAAAACAAGGTTCGATCTGGTGCTTCCTGCACCAACAATCTCCCCCTTTTTGATTATGGCAACACAATTCAAAGTTAAGGAAAAAATTACAACAGTTAAGAGCATAAGGTAAACAGTGAAGCATAACTGAAGCATAACTGTAGAGTTAAAAAAAATTCTTTATTTTTCATACTCCCCCTAAAACCCTGAATACTTGTGTTATAAAATACTTAACATACTTAACTTTGACCTTTCCTCCCCCTTTGACATATATCAAAAGCATACATGGGTTAGTAAGGTTTCTAATGGGGAGTTTTGAGTTCTACCAAAAATAAGTTTTTGACAAAGTATTTTTCAAAAAGAGCAAAAGTATTTATATCCATAGACACTTTTGAAAAGCAAGTTTAAACTTTGTTAAAAACCCCCTTTTTTTTTCTTTTCAGACAAATTTTGATTACTAAGGAAAATTTTATTTAGAAAAACATGCACTAAAAATAACTTTGAACCACTTAGAAATGCTTAAAATTTTGAAATAGCTTAAAAATAAAATTCCCTTTCTCTCCCCCTTAATGTAAAACTCTTCTCCTTATGTTTTAGACCATTTTCAAGTCTAATATAAAAATATTTTGAGAGAAGTTTTAAGGAGAGCGTTTGTGTATCAGAGCCTATGAGTTTTGAAAGCATAAAAATACTTAGTATAATTCTTGAAAGTATAGCAAAAAGTTTTAAATTGTACCAACAAAACTTTATTTGGAAAAGTATTGAAAAGATATTTTATATTTGTAGGCCAATCTTTTAGAAAATTCACGCACTTAGAACAATATTGCCTTGAAAAATATTTATACTTTTGAAAACATTATTGCAGTACTTTTTGACAGATATTTTGAAGATATAAGTGCTTTTGAATCTTCAAAAGTACTTTTGAAATAAATATTATGCATTTTTGAAAAATCTAAGTACTTTTGAAATAAATTAAGATTTGAAACACATAAGTACTTTTTTAAAAAAGTATTTAGACTTTGAAAGATATAAGTAATTTTGAAAAGACTTAGACTTTGAAAAGTATAAGTAATTTTTGAAGAGAATTAGACTTTGAAAACAAAATATTTTACTTGACTAGGTTTCTTTTCCAGTCTGACACAATCCTAGGAAACCTTGTTGACTACAAGGACATTTTCCTAAGTGTCCTGGAAAATTTTCTCCAACCCAAGTAAATATTATAAAATTAATTTCATAAGCCACAAGAATTTTGTAAAATAATAGTATTTTGACAGAAAAATTATTTAAGTTTTCAAAAGGATTTTGAACTTGCAGTGCATGAAAACATATAATTTTGAAAATGTTCAATAATTCTTTTAATTTCATCTCCCCCTAAACTTGACCCAGTCCTAGGAAGCTTGTTGACTACAAGCGATCTTCCTCTGAGTTTTAGGGTTTGATTTAAATTATAAGAATTATCTAATAACTTCAAAACAAATAATTACCAAAAAAATTTTTCAAAAATTCTTCTTTTGAATCAAACTCCCCCTAAATTTGACACATCCTAGGAGTCCTAGTAGATCATGAAGTGGACCTTCCTCTGTGTCTTTAGGGTTTATCAAAAACAAAAGAATAATTTTGAATAATCTTCTGAGTATGAAACTTTCAAGGAGATAAATTTTTGACACCTCAATTTGAAGTAATAATAATAACACAGTTTTAAAAAAATATTTTGAAATAATTTTTCAAAGAGATAGTAATATACCAAGAATTTTGAGTAATTTTTGAAGGCCTTATTCTGAAATGATACTAAATTTTAGAGCATCAGGTTTTGAGAATAAATCTAAAAAGAACTCCCCTTGTATTCGACTTGTCTTAACTTTTTCTAAGTGCTTGAAGGGTCTTTAGCATTAACTAGGTTTGACCATGTTTGACTCAGTTGACTAAGGTTTAACCATGTTAATCATGGTTTGACTATGTTGAAATTATTCTCTGAATGAAAACACAACATAAAAGAAATTTTAATTTGAACTTAATTTTCCTGTCTCACCCAATCTAGGGTTTTCAAACAGTTAGCCTTAAAAGTTCTTGTGAGACAGGTTTGAAGGTAAAAATTAATTTTGAAAAGAAATTTTCATTTATTTTAAAAAAAAATTATTTAATTTTGAAAACAGATTTAAAAAAAATAAGTGTAGAAAGCAGAAATTTTGAACACTGATTAAGTGATTTTTGAAACAGAATAAGTTTGAAAAATAGAAATTTTGAAAACAGATTAGAATCTATAATTATTTGAAATTTGTGTTAGATTCGAATTTGACAAAAGATAATTTGAATTTGAATTTCAGAAATTGGCTTCCAGGTCTTGGCGAGGCACTAGGCCTTCTTTGGCCGTAGCCTTATGGGATCATCCACCCTTTCCTTGACAAAGCCTTTTAATGAAATTTCATTTTCAAATTAAATTAGGTCATTTTCTGGTCTAACTAGCTTGGGTCTTGGATCGGTAGCTTCGGCTGGTTTCACCAGTCTAAAGAGACCAAGTAGACTTGATCTTATTAGAGTTGGTTTCCCCAACGTACTATCATCTCACCTCCTCCCAATACTATGTTTTCAAATTTCAAGTAATTGGTTAAGTCCTTAAGCTATCTAGTCCTATGAATAGCCAAAACAAAACTTCAGATAATGTCATAGTGAGGAGAAATTTCTGGATTTTCTACGTTTGCAAAATTATTAATCAGTTTTTCTTGCATATCAATTTTAATTTTCAAAGTCTCATTTTCTTGTTTTAACATTTTGAATTTTGACTTTGCTAATATACATGATTTCATCAAGTTATCTAAGCATGCATCCATATCTAAATTTGACCAAGGGAGATTAATTAAACTATCAGTATTCAAGGTAAAGAGTTGATTTGGATGTAAATTACAGTTACCCATTTTGGTTGGTTGCCCTGGATCTTTGTAACGTTTATCTGTGCATTCCTCTTTGTAATGCCCAAACTCCTGACACTTGAAGCATTGAATGTGACTCTTGTTCTTTCGTGCTTTTGGAGCTCGTTTCTTTGTTGCCGTCGGTGGTATTGTTTGAATCTTACAAGTAGGACACTTAGTTTGGTAGTGCCCTCTCTCCCTGCATATGTAACAAATTATATGATTTTTAAAATTCAAATTTGTAATTTTACCTTTTGATTCCTTATTAGGAATCTCCCCCTTAATTGTTGCTGTCTCGGATCTAAATTCATCTTCTGGTTCCGTGTCTGAGTCGGACTTGGGTACCGGTTGAAGCTCCTTCTTTGGTAGTTGTTTAGGAGATTTCCCTGCAATAGAAATTATACCTTCCTCGACCATTATAGTATCTGTTTGATTATTTAATTCTAATTTTGAAAAGCATTTAAAATTACTTACCATCCCTGTCAGTTCGTCGTTTGATTCTGGTTCAGACTCTGACTCGGCTGTTTGTGCTTGGACCGAAAAGGCAAGATAATTTACCTGATCTTCTTCTTCATCTGAGATCTCTTGATGAAGGTTAATCAGTTTTTCCCAGATTTCTCTAGCACATCTGAATGGACCTACTAGTTTGAGTTGCTCGTTGGTTAGACCACATTGCAAGATTACTGTTGCCTTAGCATCAGTCTCGATCTTCCTCAGAGTTGGTTCGTCCAATTTCTCCCAAGCGATCGACATTCCATCTTCTACGGGAAAAGAAAATCCCGTTTGGATGATTAGCCATAGGTCTATGTGGGCTTTTAGAAGCGACTCCATTTGACTTCTCCAAGAGTTGAAGTTCTTGCCGGAGAAGAGTGGTGGACGGGTACTGTTCCATTCTTGATTGGCCATTAAGAACAAATCTTGCACACAAAAAGAAAAATAGAAATGTACCAAGACTTGGTCTTGGATTAGTAGTGCGGGAGCAACAAAAAAATATTGCACGAATTTCGAGGGAAAATATTAAAATAATAATAAAAATTTTATGACAAATTTTCACAAATTGATTCTTTTATCAATTCTGACTTATGGTGAAAAAATGAGAATTCAGAATTGAAAAAGGCGTAAGGATATTTTAAATACACTCACAGATATTATTTATTTAAAAAAGAAAAAAAAATCCGAAAAGAAATTTCAAAGTGGTGGTTGCACCAACTTTGAATAACCCCGCTCTGATACCACTTGTTGGATCGAGAAATGCGAGAGAGGGGGGGGGTGAATGTCGCAATTCGTTCGGATTTAAAAGAGCGGGTGCGCAGCGGAAATAAAAGAGAACACAACAACGCAAACACAGCCGGTTTACTTGGTTCGGAGCCTGGGTCGACTCCTACTCCAAGGCCCACGGTCGTTGACCGTTTTCTGCGGGCAATTCTATAAGTTCGCAAAAGTTTACACACAAATAATAATAAAAATATTCTCGTAAACTTAAATACAACTCTTGTTACCGACGTCCAGTGAAGATTGAAGTTCTGGAGCAGCGGGACGTCGTCGGCTTGAGTTGGCAGCTTTCTGGAGCGTGTCGTGGAAGCAGAAGAGCGTAGAATTGTCGAAGGAATTGGTTTTTCAAGAATAGGGTCGAGGCCCTCTTTATATAGGGCAGGGGGCGCCCGACATGCTCGGGGCGCCCCCCACGTGGCTCTTGATCCGGCGAGCCCTCTGGTCAAGGCTGATCTCTTCATCTTCGGGATCAGCTTTGACCGGGGCGCTCGACGCGCGCGGGGCGCCCGGTTGACCGGTCAAAGCGTCATCTTCAGGGCTTCGCGAGAGTGAGCTGCAGCAGCCTTCAGTGGCGTGGCACAGTGGGCGCCCGAGACACGCGGGGCGCCCGACATGCGGGGCGCCCGACATGCGGGGCGCCCGACATGCGGGGCGCCCCCAATTGCGCTGCTGTTGGGGCGTTTACCTCTCTGCTGACTTTGGGTTGACTCTGGGGCGCCTGACACATCCGGGGCGCCCTGCTCAGCTACGGCCTCACTCCTTTGAGGCTCTCTGAGCTGCAGAAACACAGTCCTTCGGTCCTGCATCCAGGGTTAGTCCAAAACAGCAAATAATAAGTTAGTTAAAACAGCCTTAGCTGTCTTGGTTCTGACTTTGGGTCTCCAAAATGGAGCCCTAGGTCGAACCGACGCCTAATGTTCCCTCAAGGGGAACGCGTCCTCACCTACTCCTCTCGGGAGAATTTACCTGGTGCCAACCGGATCCTCCAGTTGGACTTTTGCCCGGCAGCCCTTCACCAGGTCTTGGTTTTCGCCTAGCAGCCCTTCGCCAGGACTTGGTTTTCGCCTAGCAGCCCTTCGCCAGGACTTGGTTTTCGCCTAGCAGCCCTTCGCCAGGACTTGGTTTTCGCCTAGCAACCCTTCGCCAGGACTTGGTTTCCTGACAGCCCATCGTCAGGTGCCTAGCAGCCCTTCGCTAGGACTTTGTTTCCTGCACTCTCAAGCAGCATTGTTAGATACCAAACAACCCTTAACTTTGAATCCTTTGCCAATATCAAAACAAGGTTCGATCTGGTGCTTCCTGCACCAACAGCCATGATATAAGGATGATGGATGGTGATTGTGTGAATTTTCACATGGCCATGGGACTTCATAAGTTTCGGCCAATAAGGGTTAATAGGATAAGAGTTAAGATTTATTCCAAGTAAGGGTCCCAATGGCCTTATGGTAAGATGTGATTTATGTTTATGAATGATATGCTATGTTATGAATGATATGTCATGCTTACGAATGATATGCCATGTTTATGAATGATATGCCATGGTTATACATGATATGCTATGCTTATGAATGATATGCTATGTTATGAATGATATGCCATGCTTACGAATGATATGCCATGTTTATGAATGATATGCCATGGTTATACATGATATGCTATGCTTATGAATGATATGTCATGTTATGAATGATATGCCATGTTTACGAATGATATGCCATGTTTATGAATGATATGCCATGGTTATGCATGATAAGAATGATGTTACGACAAGTATGTTATGATCATGTTCATGATAAGAATGATGCCATGATAAGTATGCTATGAATGACTTATGAATGATGAAGCATGAAAAGTATTTTTACTTTATGTATGGGCTTGTACCGGACCGAAGTATGGGTCCAAGGGATGGGCACCTTAAGAACGCCCCGGTTATGGACTACCGCAGCTGTCCACGGTTTTGGCACTACCGGAGCTGTGCAACAGGGATGGGCTCCTTAAGAAGCGCCTCGGTTCGGGGACTACCGATTATGCTGTCCTTACCCTAGTAGGTCGGGGCTAGCTACCTCGGATTTACTAGGGATGCGCGCTATGATGTATGTATGTGGTACAAGCCGGGGACCCCAAATGATGTTATGATGATTATGTTTAAGAAATGAAAAGTATGTTTTTAAAAGATTAAGCATCCTTATGATATATATGCATTGCCCATGCATTCATTATGGAAAAGTATGTTTATGAAAAGTATGTTCATGAAAAGTATGATTTTAAACTAAGCATCCATATACGTATATGCATTCCACCCATGCATCCATTCATGTTATGCATTATGCTATGATGATAAGATTTTATGCTTACGTTTCATGTTAAGAAGTATGAATGATTTATGTCATGAAAGATGCCATGCTACTATGTTTATGATTTATGCCATGAAAGATGCCATGCTACTATGTTTATGATTTATGCCATGAAAGATGTCATGCTACTATATTTATGATTTATGCCATGAAAGATGTCATGCTACTATGTTTATGATTTATGCCATGAAAGATGTCATGCTACTATGTTTATGATTTATGCCATGAAAGATGCCATGCTACTATATTTATGATTTATGCCATGAAAGATGCCATGCTACTATGATTATGCCATGCTTAGAATGTTTACCATGTTTATGTGCATGTCATGCTAAAGTGATTTAAGATGTTATGCTTTAAGTAGAGCACCAAGTATGTTAAAGTTTATGTATGACAAATGTTTTAGTGAGTAGGAAAGAGTCTTACTAAGCCTGTGTGCTTATAGTCTTCTTTCCTTATACCGCAGATCATGCAAGGGGATAACGAGGAAGCAGCAGGAGGGCCTGAAGTATGTGTGTGTTGGTGACTTGGCCCATGAAATCGAATGTGTTAACCGTTTATGCTAAGAAATTTATTTTGCTACCTATATGCTCGAATAGTGACTTATGGAACTTTATGATAAGATGTCCAGTATGATATGATATGAACCTGATGGTATGATGTTAAGCATGTTATGATATGATGATTAAGCATGATGTTCATATGTGAAGTTCCATGTCATTATATTAGGGATGGTAGTAGGGGCATGTATATGTAATGTTTAAGTTATTCCGCTGCAGTATGATGTTACATGCCTTCAGTATGTTAGCGTAACGCCACTTTAGGAAAAAAAAAAGCGGGCGTTATAGCCGACCTGGAAGAGACCTTCGCCACCCTGAGGGCCAACAGGCTGAAGTTGAACCCAGCCAAGTGTCTGTTCGGAGTGAAGAGTGGTCGGTTCTTAGGGTATATGGTGATAGAGAGGGGGATTGAGGCCAATTTAGAAAAAGTGAAGGTCGTTCTCGATATTCCCTCTCCTCGCAACGTCAAGGAGGTATAGAGGTTGAATGACAAGATTACAGCCTTGTCCAAGTTGATTTCCAAGTCTGTCGACAGGACCCTGCCATTCTTTAAGATTCTGAGAAAGACAGTCAAGTTCGACTAGGACGACCAATGTGAGAGGGCGTTTAATGATCCGAAATCCTATCTTGCCGAGCTCTCCATCCTTTACAAGCTAGTGGAAGGGGAAACATTGTTCATTTACCTGTCCGCAGCTAAACAAGCAATGGGATCTGCACTCATCCGAGAAGAAGGCACTGTGCAGTACCCGGTCTACTTCTCGAACACCTCCTGAAGGATGCAGAGACATGCTACACCACAATGGAGAAGTTGACCTATGCTTTGGTATTAATGGCCCGGAGGCTCAGGCCATACTTCTTAGCACACCCTATCGTGGTTCTCACCAATAGCCCGCTGGGACGAGTTCTCACCAATCCAGAAGCCTCGGGTCGACTGATCAAATGGACAGCAGAGCAGAGTGAGTACAAGATTGAGTAGCAGCCCCGTACTACCATCAAGGCACAAGCCCTTTTGGATTTCAAGCTCGAAGCTGTTCCAGAGCCCGAAGCTGGAGTCGGAGTGCTAATGGTTTCCGCCAGGGGAGATACGCTGCATTTATCTATCCGACTCCACTTCTGGGCCACTAACAATGAAGGTGAGTATGAGGCGATACTAGCAGGTCTACAAGCAGCCAAGTACATGGAAGCTGATCGAGTCATCTGGCATTCAGACTCCCAGCTCGTGGCACAACAAATAAAGGGCGACTTTGAAATAAAGTGCGACCGCTTGCAGAGGTATGTAGCCATTTACAAGCAGCTGAAATCCTCTTTCACAGAGGTTATCCTGTAGAAGATTTCCCGAGCGGACAATGTCAAGGCGGACGAACTAGCCAAGTTGACTAGCTCTATTTCTGTATGGCAGCTGGACGAGCCCAATACCACCAAAGAGACTGTAGCTCAGATTGAAGAAGAAGTTGAAGGCAATACATTAACTGATTGGGGTGATCCATATGTAGAGTTCCTACGCAGTGGAAATACGCTAGTCGGTGATTAAGGAATCCGACTATTCCGCAGCCGAGCTTCCAAATTTACACTAGTCAAAGATCAACTATACAACAGAGTCTTCGCCCAGCCACTCCTTAAGTGTGTCGGGCCAGAGGAAGCCAACTATGTCATGAGAGAAGTTCACGAAGGCATTTATGGAATCCACATTGGGGGAAGGTCTCTGTCTAAGAAAATTATCCTGGCAGGGTACTTTTGGCCAACGTTGCAGACCGACGCCCTCAAGTTCATAGCAGGATGTGAGGTCTGCCAGAGATATCAGCATATAACTCACCGGCCGACTGAGCTGCTGCGAGTCTCCACAGCCTCCTGCCCATTTGATCAGAGGGGAATGGACATTGTGGGTCCATTTCCAATCGGACCCTAACAGAAGAAGTGTTTGCTGGTTCTGGTGGACTATTTTTCCAAATGGGTGGAAGTTGAGCCTCTTGCACACATCACGGAGGTCATAGTGATGAAGATCCTATGGAAGGACATCGTCTGTAGGTATGACATCCCTCACAAATTAGTGTTGGATAATGACAGATAGTTTGCAGGGTGCAAACTCAAAGAATGGTGTGAGGGATTGGGTATTCAACAAGCCTTCACTTCGGTGGCATACCCCCAAGGCAATGGCCAAGCAGAGGTCATCAACTGGGAGATCATCAGAGGACTCAAGATAAAGTTGGATCATGTTGGAGGTGATGGATAGCTTGGCGGGCTTCTTAAGCGAATGCTGGGTCGCTCATGGGAAACCTCTCCATGTCCATGGATTAAAAAATTTAATTCGAATGGAGACTTATCTCCCAAACGACCGTCTCGTCGCCGTACTAATTGATTCGAGTTACAACTTGGCCAAACTTGATGTTCAAACCTTGTAACTTGCCTAACCAATTAGTCACGGAAAAGACGACGAGTGAATCGCCGATTTTTGTGTTTATCATCGGGGTCCAACATGATTAATTATCACAATTAATTATCGAATAATCAACGACAAGAATAATTAATCAATCCACATGAAATGATAAGATCAAAGGAGCTAAAGAGAAGGTTATACCTTTTCTTTTACCTCGCGATCTTCTATTGTATGACCCTCCCCTATTGAACGTCGTGTGGGCGACGATCTATCAAGAATCGGAGTCACCAAGGCCTTCCAATATCACCTTCTTCTTTGCGCCAACCAAACCCTAGCCATTAGGGTTGTCGTCGGCCACCTTCTTCCTCTCCTCCTTGCGCCGCCGGCCACACAAGGCCTTCAAAGCCCGCCGACCACAAGGAAGCACCGGAGAGGAAGCTAAGGAAGAAGATGGAGAAGAAAAGAGCTCTCCTTCTCTAACCCTACCCGATCGAAAACCACCTCTTCTTCTTGCTTGCGGCGCCGCTGGCCACCAAGAAGAAAGCCTTCTTCTCCTACTCTAGCCGCCCACTTTTCTCCCTCTTTTCGCCGCACCACAAAAGGAGGAGTAGTCTCCTCCTTGTCCTTTTGAACGCTGACCAACAAGAGTGTAGAGGAAGGGAAGAAAATAGGAGGAAGGAGGTGAACTCCTCCTTGCCACCGGGTGCCCTAGTAGAGAGAAGGAGAGGGAGAGCAGAGAAAAGCCAAGCGTTTGATGATTAATTGGATTCCTTGGCTTCATGATACCATGGGGTATTTATAGGGCTACAATAGGGACCATGAGGAGGAGTTGGGTCTTTGCCACCTAATGGATCAAGGCCCGATCCATTAATGAAGAACCATTCCACTAAAGGTTCTTCATTGAACTACCTCACCAACCCCCATATTTACATATGGGCTCCACCTATTATGAGTACAACTATCTCCCCGTATTTAAGATATCGAATGCCCATTGATTAATTTAAATTACTAATAATTTTAATTAATCAACATATAACACCCTGATTAGTATCACTCATCTTTATCATCATGTTGGACTAAGTCCACTTGCAGGATTTAACATGATGAACCATAAAGTTCATCAAGGGGGCATCATCATCCCGACTCACCAGGACACGATTTTCGTCTATAATCAATGGCACACCATGTAAATAATATTATTTCCCAACTTACTGGGCCTATCTATTTAATAGAATAAATCTCACCCATTGGTAAATCAATGAAATAACTATTAAGTACATGTGCCCGTTATTATATCGGGATTCATAGCATGTACTCCATAATAAACTGAGGTCTGATTTAATTATATAGTCAGTATAAATTGGATCACCTCTATGTCGGTCCTGCTCAATACACACAAAGTGTACTAGTGTAATTCTATGGTCTAGACAAATCAACACCAAATTACACTACAACCATCACGATGGTTTGTCCAAATCTATCTCGGTTGTGAGCCTCTACTTATACTCTATAAGGAACTGATAACATGATCTTCTGTGCGACACCATACACCATGTTATCTACAATGTAAAGTATTAGACAATATGCACATACATCCTAACAATCTCCCACTTATAACAGGATCTGTTAATAATATGAGAGAAGTGTCCTAAGGCAATCGCCTTATGATTGTAAACATTTATTTTAATAAATGATAATTCACTATTTGAGTATACATGTTTGTGTATTTGATTGGGATCTTAAACTCATTTACTGAATGTCCGCAATACAATTCACAGCATGAGAGAATTTGTGATGAATTCACAACTAGTGATTATCTCTACATGTGCAATTGTGAAGTATTGAAATTGTCCCTAGTCGATGAATTGATAAACACGGACACTATCAATTCTGTTGAGACTAGCATGGGTTATTCTCTAATCAGCTGATTCTCACTGGCTGGTGACATTGGGATGTCCGGAGATAAACATGAATGCTAGTTAAGGGAACTAGTTCATTGGAGTGACTGGCTGTAAAACTTCACATGGTAGTCTATATATAGACATGTCAGTGAAGTTCTTACCGCAGCTTAAGTGCGATGTTCCTTTGACTTGCGGTGTTCAAGTCATCTTGGTCATGGAGACTTATACTTTAACATCTTAAGCAAGCATCTCCAAAGAGGTGTGGACCCAGGATGATTGGGTATAAGCCGAATTGCCCGAAGATGTTTGAACAGCCTACAAAGGATTCACCACTCCTTGCGAGGAGATGTATACCCAGGCCTATCGTCGGATTGTTACTCAAAGCCTCTGGCCAAAGCATGTCATGTTTAGAGTATGAGTCTTTTAAATACATGAGAGTAATTAGAAATCCAAAGGACGAGAGAACGTTACTTGGGCTAGGTGTGATGTAGTCAGCCTAGTGGGGACTGACACACACAGACCATGTCCTGAACCAAGTGGGTATAAGATGGTGAAGGGAATGAGGCACGATTCATTAGAGCTGCTGAAGGGTTTCAGAATTATTTCTGAGGTCAACCGTTGATCTTTCGATTAATTGGGGGTCATGATGTACTACTAGGTGCCACTCATGATCGTTCTATAATTGGTTGATTATAGACGGCCAACATAAATCGAAAGCCTATTTAGTCACACACACTACGAGTAATCCGAGGGATTTAAAACGAGTTGAAAATTAGATTTTCCGATCAAGAGAAATAAGTCGAATCTGAATTTGTCAGAGGCGCATCTGAAGCTTAAAATGGCTAAGTCTTTTGAAGGCTTATTGGGCGAATTAAATGAGTTTAATTCGCGAGGAGAATGGCTTGGTGTGGCCGGCCCACCCTCTTTGGTTTGGCTGGCCACAATAAAGAGGGAAACCAATTTATTTGGTTTAAATTATAAAATAAATCAAGTGCGATTTGTTTTATAAAATTATGGATAAATAAATTGATATAAAGAAATTTATATAAAGAAATTTATAGAAATTTATTCTTTTATGGAAATTAAAATGACTCATGGATTGGTTTATTTTATTTTATAAAATCAATTATGAATTGATTTTTCCATGATAAGAAAAATTTATATAATAAATTTCTTATAAATTTTATTCCATAATAAAAAGAGAGATGAGTTTGTTTTATTATAAATTTAGTTATAATAAAACTTGGCATAACGGAATAATTCATAAGAAAATTTATAAGATAAATTTCTTATGAAAATTTATAGGATAAATTTCTTATGAAAATTTATTCCGTTAAGAGGAGACTTGGCAATGGAGAGGCTACTATATAAAGGAACCAAGGCAAGCCTTGAATTCAAATTAATCAAGAGATTAAGAAGCTCTCTCTCTCTCATTCTCTCCCTCTCTCTCTCTAGGGCCGGCGCCCACCCTATCTCTCTCTAGGGCCGGCGCCCACCCTATCTCTCTCTAGGGCCGACGCCCCTTCTCTCTCTAGGGTCGGCGCCCCCTTTCTCCCTCTAGGGCCGGCGCCTCCTCCCTTGCCGTGAGCCACCACCAAGACGAAGCGGGTCGTGACTCCTTCTTCCCTTCACGGAATCTTGATTCCGTTATTTGGTGGTTAGTTTCTATCTCTCTCTCTTGATCTTCTAGTTCTGCCTTTAGAGAATCTAGTAGTTCTCGTCGGCACAAAACTCATAGCTTTGCGAAGTCATCCCGAAGAGAACTCGGCGTGGACGCGAATAGAGGCGGAGCTTCCAAGGGACGCTACGGTTGGATCTCGTCCCTTACTTCGAGTTACGCGAGGTATTGAGTAAATTAATTTACTTTCTGCAAAATTTTAATTTATGATCATGTCCACACATCATAAGGTCGCATGCTAGATACGTGGTTAAAAATAATTTAAGAAATTATTTATGCTAATTCTTCCGCTGCACGTAAATATTTTAAAATTTACGAACTCGTATCCTTGTCAACATGCACCCGGTCCCAACAGTGGTATCAGAGCCGGTTAGTGTTCGACATAATCATATAATTGTTTTGCGGAAAACTTTGTCATAATCTCAATTTTGGAAAAATTTTCAATTATGGAAATTTTCCAATTATTATAAATTTTAGATTTAGGAATTTCAAAGTTTGGAAATCCTCATGAAATTTCGCAAACGTTTGAAATATCCTAGTTTCTAAAACTTTATGATAATTGTGAAAACTTCCCATCTTTGGAAACTTTCCAATTTTGGAAATTTTCTATTTTGGAAATTTTCCAATTTTGGAAATATGTAAGTTTTCTTTGTACCATAAACTTACAATTATTCTGAAAACCTATTATGAAATCTCGCAATTTTGGACACTTTCTTTCAAGAAAGTCTAGACAAATTTATGGATAATTAATTGACAATTAAATTCAAATTGGTTTTAAATTATCAACAAAATTCGTTATTTTGGATTGAGCCTCGGGGAGCCGTCCAATTTAAAGTTAGTTGTTGTAATTTAATTTCCCAATTTTGAATGAAATTGTCATGTTTAATTTGGTTACGCTTCAAAAGCGGACCAAATTGAATTTACGACAAATTTCTTTTCTTTGGGTATCTGAGCCTCGGGGAGCCGCCCTTAGAAAATAATTTGTTGTAATTAATTAAATCCATGAATAAAATATGATTTAAGAGGTGATCCTCTTACATATTGTTGTCTCCAAAAATTAATTAGGAAAATGGTTTCCTATAGAGTTTTCTTAAAAGAGATTTTCATGAAAATAATATGTGGTTGAATTAAGGGAATCTGTCTCTTAATTTAATAAGATTTGATTTAGAGAAATCAAAGTCTTAAACATATTATTTCCGAAATTGATTATGACAATTTAGGAAATTGTTTCCCAAAACAATTCCTTGAATAAAGTATGAAATTAAAATTAGGAAATCTGGTTCCTAATTCAATTAATGAGACTTGATAAATTAAGTCACATACATACTTTATTAAGGAAATCGTTAGTCATGACATAATTATATGTCATGAATGTGCTTAGAAAAGAAAGGATGAGACCTAAAACACCTTACAAAATATTAAGGCTAACACCTTCCATTAATATGGTTAGAACCAGAGTTTTGTTTCTCGTTTGGGTTGATGGACACATCCATGCCCGACTTGAACCTTAACATGTTCAAACCATGGAATTAGTTTATGAATAATATAGTTGGAGTCAGAGGTCAATCCTTAGTTTTGGTTGTTGGACACATCCAAGCCTGACTAAACGGTTGAATGAGCTCCAACCATATTAAAACTATTTCTTGATTAATGGGTCAGCCTTAAGCTTGGAGCATCGATTTGTTGTGCCACAGCCAAGGTCGATGTAAAGAGAGGTGCAGTTGGGTGCTATGTATAATGTTGCATACTTGTTAATGAGTTAACAACCCAATGATTTATGCAAACATTCAATTAGTTGATAGCATAAAGTGATAGTTACATATATGTGATATGTAATCGGTATAATTACCTACATTCATAGCTAAGAATAACTTGATGGCCACAGCCATGGTGGTTCTTATCTATGGTTGGATATCAACCTATTTGGAGATGTTCCTACGATCTCCCGAATTGATAAAAGGGTTATTCAATTTGAAAAATAAATAGGATTTTATAAATGTAAGTTGATACATTCTTTAGCATTCTTCTTACATAAGCTCAATTTGTATTTCTAGGTTAATCACTCGATCATGTCTTCTCTGAATTTGCGTTCTATTTTGGACACCAATAAACTGACCGGTCCGAACTTCATGAACTGGCTTCGAAACCTGAGGATAGTCCTCAAGGCAGAGAAGCTTGCTTATGTCATTGAAGATCAACTTCCCAACCATCCTCCAGAAAATGCAACTCCAGACCAGTTAGTGGCCTATCAGAAACATGTGACCGATTCTGAACTTGCGAGTTGCATCATGCTAGCCTCTATGGTACCTGAGCTGCAAAAGCAGCATGAGCATATGGATGCTTATACCATCATCTTCCATCTTCATGAGTTGTTTGAAGAGCAGGCGAGATCCGAAAGGTTCGAAGTCTCCAGACTCCTCTTCACCTCTAGGATGCAGGAAGACACTTCTGCCTCACAGTTTGTGTTAAAGATGTTGGGGTACATTGAGCGACTGAGCACACTCGGTTTTGCAATGGATCATGAACTAAGTATTGACTTAATTCTGCATTGTTTGCCCAAAAGTTATTCACAATTTGTGATGAACTATCGGATGAACAAGTTGGAGACTACCATTCCTGAGTTGCTCAACCTGCTAAAGACTGTAGAGCCTTCTGTAAAGCAGGATCAAAAGACGGTACTGTTAGTTGGTTCCTCGAAGAAAGGTTCTAAGAGGAAGGCCAAAGAACAGAATAAAGGAAAGAAGAAAAAGGCCAAGAAGACTGAAAAGACACCAAAAGGAACTTGCCATCATTGTGGCAAGGAAGGTCACTGGCGAAGAAACTACAAAGTTTATCTTGAGTCCTTGAAGAAGAAGGCATCCGATGCCCCATCCTCTTTAGGTATCTTCGTTATTGAATGTCACTCTATTTCCTCAAATACCTGGGTACTTGATACTGGGTGTAGCTCACATATATGTAATGACATACAGGGGCTAAGGAATAGAAGGAGACTCGTCAAAGGAGAAGCGAATTTGCGAGTTGGAAATGGAGTAAAGATTGCTGCTGTTGCCATCGGAACATATTTGCTAAAGCTCCCCACTGGACGTGTCTTAGAATTGGATAATTGTCATTTTGTTCCTTCATTAATAAAGAACATTGTATCTATTTCATGTTTGAATGAAAAGGGTTATCATTTAACTTTTAGTAATAATTGTTGTTACATAACTTTAAATGACGTTCTTTATGGGAACAGAACTTTGTGCAATGGTATCTACACGTTAGATTTATCCGGTGACGTTTTCAATATCGAAGTTAGCAACAAACGTGCTCGAATAGATAATCGAATAGACTCCTACACGTGGCATTGTCGTCTTGGCCATGTAAGTAAGAAACGCATGACCAAATTACACCGATGTGGAATTTTGGAATCATTTGAACCCGTTTCATTTGATACATGTGAATCATGCTTAAAAGGCAAGATGGCCAAATTACCCTTTTCTGGAAAAGGTAATCCAGTGGGAGAATTGCTTAGTCTAATACATACTGATGTATGTGGACCAATGTCAACTCTTGCACAAGGAGGCTATAGCTACTTCATCACCTTTATCGATGATCACTCACGATTCGGGTATGTGTTCTTGATGAAACACAAATCTGAAGCTTTTGAGAAATTCAAAGAGTTCAGAAATGAAGTAGAGAAACAGCTTGGCAAAAGTATTAAGATACTTCGATCTGATCGGGGTGGTGAATACTTAAGTCAAGAGTTTCAAGATTATCTTAGGGACAATGGGATATTATCCCAATGGACTCCGCCGTATACATCACAGCATAATGGTGTATCTGAGAGGTGCAACCGAACCTTGATGGACATGGTTAGGTCGATGATGAATCATGCAACTCTTCCAAAATCCTTTTGGGGCTATGCACTTAAGGCAGCTGTTTACTTGCTAAACAGAGTCCCGACCAAGGTAGTCTCTACTACTCCATATGAGACATGGAATAGTAAGAAACCTCACTTAACTCACCTTAAGATATGGGGTTGTCCTGCTTATGTGAAGCGGACTATATCAGATAAATTGGATGCTAAGTCTGATAAATGTCTATTTATTGGATACCCTAAGGAAACGAAGGGTTACCAATTCTATCATCCCTTGGAACAAAAGGTGTTTGTTTCAAGGCATGCTGTATTTCTGGAAAAAGAATTTCTTTTACAAGAAAACAGTGGGAGTGGCATTGAACTTGACGAAGTTCAAGAAACTTCAATAGACATTACAGAGACACCTAGTCAAGACCCACAACTAATAACTCATAATGATGAGCTATCAGTTGAACCTAAAACAACACCACCCCTTCGTAGGTCTGATAGGACACGCAATATTCCAGAGAGATACGAATTTCTCATAAGTGAATCGAACGACGTGCTACTCATAAGCGATGACGAACCTATCAGTTATGAAGATGTTCTAAAAAGTTTAGAAAGGGACAAATGGCTTGAAGCCATGAAGTCGCAAATGGATTCCATGTACGAAAATCAAGTATGGGACTTGGTTAACCCACCTGAAGGGATTAAACCTATAGGGTGCAAGTGGGTTTTCAAGAAGAAAACCGACATGGAAGGTAATGTTGTTACCTTTAAGGCTAGATTAGTGGCAAAAGGATATCGTCAGAAACAAGGAATTGATTATAACGAAACCTATTCGCCAGTAGCTATGCTTAAATCCATTCGGATGCTCCTAGCCATAGCAGCTCATTATGATTATGAGATATGACAAATGGATGTGAAAACAGTTTTCCTTAATGGAAACCTGCTTGAGGATGTATACATGATACAACCTGAAGGTTTCACATCGGTTGATAAAACCAAAGTATATAAGCTTCGACGATCCATATATGGACTGAAGCAAGCATCCAGGAGCTGGAACATCCGTTTTGATGAGACAATCAAAAAGTTTGATTTCTCACAAAATCCTGACGAACCTTGTGTGTACAAGAAGGTTAGAGGGAGTGCAGTCGTATTCCTAGTATTATATGTCGATGACATATTACTTATAGAAAACGATATATCAGTCTTACAGACAGTTAAAATTTGGTTGTCCAAAACTTTCTGCATGAAAGACCTGGGAGAAGCAACCTATACCCTTGGGATTAGAATCTATAGAGATAGATCAAAACGGTTGCTGGGTCTTTCGCAGTCTTTATATATAGACCGAGTGCTAAAAAGGTTTAGCATGTCGGAATCCAAGAAAGGTTACCTTCCCATCAAGCATGGGATCAACCTTTCAAAGTCTGTGTGTCCGCGCACAGAAGACGAGAGGATTTGCATGAATAAGATTCCTTATGCGTCCGCGATAGGATCTATCATGTATGCTATGTTATGTACTAGGCCCGATGCATCGTATGCTCTGAGCGTCACAAGCAGATACCAGTCGGATCCAGGAATGGATCATTGGGCGGCTGTCAAGGCAATCCTTAAGTACTTAAGAAGAACTAAGGATGTATTCCTAATATATGGACAAGGAGGTATGGTAATACGTGGGTATACAGATGCCAGTTTCTAGACAGATAAGGATGACTCCAAATCTCAGTCTGGATACGTATTTACTTTGAATGGAGGCGCAATAAGTTGGAAGAGTTCCAAACAAGACACCGTAGCGGATTCTACCACGGAAGCGGAATATATCGCAGCTTCGGAAGCAGCAAAGGAAGCAGTCTGGATAAAGAAGTTTGTCTCCGAACTTGGTGTGGTTCCAACCATTGATGAAGCAGTGCCGGTTTACTGCGACAACAATGGAGCTATTGCACAAGCAAAGGAACCAAGGTCTCATCAGCGATCCAAGCACGTGCTTCGCCGCTATCATCTGATCAGAGAGATTATAAGTAGGAATGATATACAAATTGAGAAAATTCCCACTGAAAGGAATTTAGCGGATCCTTTAACTAAGGCCTTGCCTCAGAGCAAGTTTGAGGGTCATGTTAGAGCCTGTGGTATTGGATACCGTAGCGATTGACATTAGGCCAAGTGGGAGTTTGTTAGTAATATGAGAGAAGTGTCCTAAGGCAATCGCCTTATGATTGTAAACATTTATTTTAATAAATGATAATTCACTATTTGAGTATACATGTTTGTGTATTTGATTGGGATCTTAAACTCATTTACTGAATGTCCGCAATATAATTCACAGCATGAGAGAATTTGTGATGAATTCACAACTAGTGATTATCTCTACATGTGCAATTGTGAAGTATTGAAATTGTCCTTAGTCGATGAATTGATAAACACGGACACTATCAATTCTGTTGAGACTAGCATAAGTTATTCTCTAATCAGCTGATTCTCACTGGCTGGTGACATTGGGATGTCCGGAGATAAACATGAATGCTAGTTAAGGGAACTAGTTCATTGGAGTGACTGACTGTAAAACTTCACATGGTAGTCTATATATAGACATGTCAGTGAAGTTCTTACCGCAGCTTAAGTGCGATGTTCCTTTGACTTGCGGTGTTCAAGTCATCTTGGTCATGGAGACTTATACTTTAACATCTTAAGCAAGCATCTCCAAAGAGGTGTGGACCCAGGATGATTGGGTATAAGCCGAAGTGCCCGAAGATGTTTGAACAGCCTATAAAGGATTCACCACTCCTTGCGAGGAGATGTATACCCAGGCCTATCGTCGGATTGTTACTCAAAGCCTCTGGCCAGAGCATGTCATGTTTAGAGTATGAGTCTCTTAAATACATGAGAGTAATTAGAAATCCAAAGGACGAGAGAACGTTACTTGGGCTAGGTGTGACGTAGTCAGCCTAGTGGGGACTGACACACACAGACCATGTCCTGAACCAAGTGGGTATAAGATGGTGAAGGTGTTGGATCGTGAAAAGACGATAGAGGGGGGGGGGTGAATATCGAAAATCGCTCTTTTTTCGGAAAACTAAGAGTAAGTGCACAGCGGAAATAAAAATACGAGACACAACACAAAGACACAGTGATTTTTACTTGGTTCGGAGCCTGTGTCGACTCCTACTCCAAGGCCCACGGTCGTTGACCGTTTACTTTGGGCAATTCTATATTCGCGCAAATAGGTTACAATGATTTCAATTACAAAAAGAGTGCAATAAAATAATAATAAAATATTAAGCTCTTCGTTACCGACGTCCGGAGTGTGTCGATTCTTTTTGGGGCAGCGGGACGTCGTCGGCTCGCGGTGAGGCATTTCTGGAGCAAGGCACGAGTGTAGAAGAGCGTGGAAGCTTTTGAATCAAGTTTGATGTGAAGCTTGGGGTCGAGGGGTGCTATTTATAGCACCTAGGGCGCCCTGGACGTTGGGGGCGCCCTACCACGTGTCAGCCGATCCACACTTCTCTCGGTCAACTTCTATCCCGCTCGAACAGGGATTAAGTTTGACCTCTGGGGCGCCCTGGTCGCTGAGGGCGCCCTGGTTGACGCGGTCTTCTCGGCTGGATAGGGCTGGAGCTTCGCAGTCTTGGGCTGGAGGCGCCCTGGCTGCTGAGGGCGCCTTCGCTCACGAGGGTGCCTTCGCTGCTGAGGGCGCCTCGCCCAGTAAGCAGCTGAAGCCCTTTTTGCTTCGCTTGGTTTTGGTTCACCTTGAGGGCGCCCTGGACACTCAGGGCGCCCTGCTCAGCTGCTGCCTCACTCCTTTTGAGGCTCTCTGAGTTGCAGACACACGTTCCTTCGGTCCTGCATCCAGGGTTAGCCCAAAACACAATTAATTATTTATTTTATACAGCCTTAGCTGTCTTGGTTCTGACTTTGGTCTCCGAAATGGAGCCCTAGGTCGAACCGACGCCTACTGTTCCCTCAACGGGGAACGCGTCCTCACCTACTCCTCTCGGGAGAATTTACTTGTTGCCAACCGCTCCTTTGGTTGGACTTTTGCCTGACGGTCCTTTGCCAGGGCTTGGATGCCGAGCTACCCTTCGCCCGGTGCCTAACAGTCCTTCGCTAGGTCTTCAGTCCCAGACTGTCCTTTGCCTGGTGCCTAGCAGTCCTTCGCTAGAGCTTTTAACTCTGGCATTCCTTCGCCAGTGCCTAGCGGTCCTTTGCTAGGGCTTTCACTGCACAATTGATTAACTTGTTAGAAAACAATAAGGACTTAACTTTTGATCTATGTTGCCATTATCAAAACACAGGTTTGACTTAGGTGCATTCTGCACCAACAATCTCCCCCTTTTTGATTTATGGCAACCCTAGTTCAAAAAGTTAAGTTTAAGCAAGACATGAAAAAGTTTTGTTCCCTCCCCCTGGAAGGAATCTCCCCCTATGTTTTTCAAAAATTTGTGGGGTTTTAAACACTTTACTTGTACTTAAGTTTTAGGTAACTTAAAAATACATAGTAGAGTTTTTAAAGCATAATTTGAGTTTAAAGTCTTAAGTTTTTACAGTACTCAAAATGTTAGCTTAAATACTCTGTAGTATAACAAGCTTAAGTACTTAGTAGGTTTTGAAGCACTTTAGTACTTAACAAATTTGAAAAATTTTAGCTTTAGAAAAAATAATTTTGACAAGCTTAAGTAGCAACCTTTTGAAAGGCTAGAGTACTTTGCAAAATTTGAAGGCTTGAAAAAAATTTGAAGCTAGAATTCTTTGCAAAATTTTGAAAGCTTTAAGTAAAGAATTTTGAAGCTAGAGTACTTAGCAAAATTTTGAAAACTTTAAGTAAAGATTTTTGTAGCTAGAGTACTTAGCAAAATTTTGAAAACTTTAAGTAAAGTTTCGAAAAGCTTAAGTATCTTTCAGACAGTTAAACTTTTTGAATAAAGGATAGAGTTAAGAATAATTTTGAAAAAAAAATTTTACTCTCTCCTTTCCTATCTCTCCCCCTTTGCCATATATCAAAACAATTAAATACAGCATAAATAAGGAAATAAGTAAAATTTTTGCTGTACTGAATCAATCCATACTTAGATTTATACTAAATCAATCAATTCTCTCTGTAGGGGCCTGTCTAACCCAATTAGCTACTTACTAACTGTTATAAACAGTAGTTTTTGCTAGGGTTAGTCAAGTTAAGTGTTTTTGTTCAAGTTAGATTTTCTAAACTTGACACTTAACTTGATTGCTGTATAAGTTGTATTTAGTGCCCCAATTACTGCAGATGCACTGACTTAAAGCATCTTGAATTGAGGCAAAGACCTAAACATCTCAACCCTTTCTAGGTTATCAATCATAAGTACCCTAAGGTGCTTGTGAGATGCTGGCCTCTAAGTCTATAGGTGCATGCAGTTCTAGGGTTAAAGCCTAGGCTAAGTCCATTTTCGAAAAATCCCTAGTTTTGAAGGGGGTAGTTTTAAAATAAAACTAAGTCGAAAAGATTTTAAAATTGATTTCTAAGAAAAACTAAGTTGAAAATGAAAACTGATTTTGAAATTTAGATAAAATAGTTTTTCAAAATTCTAATTTTAGAAAACTTATTTTTGAAATCAAGTAGAGTAAAAGCAATTGAGTTAAACTATTCTACTGAACACAATCCTAACTAATTAACAAGAAACCAATAATCATAAACTAGTCATCATAAAATAAAAGCAGGTACTTTAGGTTCAACATAGTCAACAGTCAAGCACAAGTCAACCCTACTGAGTAGGGGTAGTCAAATAGGTACAATGCCAAGTGAATCTAAGATGAAGGACCGGGGTGATCAGATGGACCCGGTTGCCACGCATCGAATCGAGCCATCATCTGTAAGAATCGTGCATCAGCTACTTCTCTATCAGCTCTGCGAGTGTCCATCTGCTCTATGTGAGAGGCCTCGACCTCCTCTCGGAGACTCTGTATGTGTGTCTCCATACGGGTCACTCTCTCGTAGAGTGTCGGTGGAGCCGGCTCGTCTATATGGGCTCGGGCTTCTGCTGCTATATCTCCGACATCGTACTCGACCTCCTCGTCCGAATCGATCTGATGAGCTGCTCTCCGACGTCTCCAAGACAGAACCCCGGTACCGGACACCTCTATACCTGCTAGGGCGAAGTTTCTATAGCCTATTTCATCGTAGTCGGTTAGATCGGCCATTTCTCCCTCGGTAATGTTCCTACCATAGTAATGTAGTAGGGACGTGATAATGTGGCAGTAGGGTGTGCGTACCCGCCCTTGCGTGTTCACACTGGATGCGTGTAGGATAGTGTGAAACATATGAAGTCCTATATTAATATCTAGCTGGTGAATCAGGGCGTACAGGAGAAAGGTATGGAATGGTCGCATAGTGGTGACGTCCCTGGTGGATAAGGGCAGAATACATCGGACTAAGACCCTATATAGGGCGTAGTCCTGGACCTCTAAGTCAACTGACTGGAATCGTCTGGCTACTGGTTGCCTAAAGAAATATGAGTATAATGTATCTAAGGTGATGTGAGAATAGGGAGCATCAAAGGGAGGTTCCCTAGGAGGATAACAACAGAAGATGGACTGCGAGGGTCGTAGTCCTAGAAATCGGTTCAGTAATATTGGTGTGATGGTTAAGGGAATACCTTGAACCATGGTAGAGAACATGAGATTATCCTGTCTAACGATATTATTGTAAAATTCTGCACATAAGGAAGTATTGATTGGGTGAGTGCAGAATACGAGATTGTCCAGTTGGTAGTGGTTTATGACGTTCATAGCTAGGGGACAGGATTGGGTGAAGAATAGCCTATTCAAGTAACTCGTTTTGATAGGTTTATAGGTGGTACGAGCGAACTTGTTACATAATTCTAAATTGGGAAACCTAGGATCAGGACTAGGTTGAGCACCGGGTTCTGCCTGATTAGGTCGGCGTCTTCTAAGAGAAAGAATGTATACTTTAAAGAAGGTGTGCATTTATTGAAAATTGAAAAGAAAAAAATAATAAATTATACCGGTTTGCTCGGGGAGGCATTGTTGAAGATGAGGGCTTGAGAGTTTGAGAGGGTTGCAAGATCTCTTGGAAGGTAGATAGTTGAGGAGGAGAAGTGTTTTGGGTGTGAAGAGAAGAAGGGGAAGGAAGCCCCCTTTTTATAGGCAGTTTCGGGCGCCCTGCCTCGGGAGGGCGCCCTAACTGGCGAGGGCGCCCTGTATGACCAGGGCGCCTTGACCAGGCTGCAGCTGCCTTTTTGGCAGCCTTTGACGACTGGCAAGGGCGCCTTTCCGGACGAGGGCGCCTTTATCAGGTCTGTAGTTCTGTTTGTGCAGCTTTCTGCTGCTGAATGACTGTGGGAGGGCGCCCTGCATGACAAGGGCGCCCTAAACAGGGCTGCAGCTGCCTTTTGGCAGCTTTTGACCAGCCTTGGGGCACCCACACGGATTTGGGCGCCCTAAGGGCTAACTTTTGACTCTAAGGAAGTGCATTTGACCAGATTTGACCTACATTAACTATATTGACCGTGGTTTGACTATGTTAACCGTGGTTTGACTATGTTGACCGTGGTTTGACTGCTTTGACCGAAGTTTGACTATATTGACCATGGTTTGAGATATAGAATTTAACTATAACACAGGTATTAACGGACTTATGATTGAGTTTTAATTTTACTGTCTCACCCAAATCTAGGGTTTTCAATCACGTTAACCTTATAGGTTTTGTGAGACAGGTTTTGATAGTTTTGAAAATTTTGATTAATTTTGAAAGATAATTAAATTTTGAAAGCTTAATTAATTAATTTTGAAATTTTTGAAAAGATGTTTAAATCTATACTTAGCTGAAATTTTGTGTTAGATTCGAATTTGACAAAAATTAATTTGAATTTGAATTTCAAAAATTGGCTTCCAGGTCTTGGCGAGGCACTAGGCCTTCTTTGGCCGAAGCCTTATGGGATCATCCACCCTTTCCTTGACAAAGCCTTTTAATGAAATTTCATTTTCAAAATTATTTTTTGAAAAATTTCTGGTCTAACTAGTTTGGATTTTGGATCGGTAGCTTCGGCTAGTTCCGCCAAATTGGCTTCCCTAACGTACTATCATCTCACCTCCACCCAATACTATGTTTTCAAATTTCAGCTAAGTTTGTTCAGTCCTTAACTAACCTAAGTCTAAACATGGTATATATATTGCAGAAATTAAGTAAACAGGCAAACAATCAGGCAATTTAAATTAATAATAACAAGTTTATCTAATAATGAAGATAGTTTTCAGTTTGGCTCCCCCTGGACTAAAGCCACGGTGATGGTTAGGCAAGATGTGAATCTTGTCCTTGGGAATCCAATACTGATTTGATCCAGTTGGTTTGTTCAGGCACAGTTTAGGTACCCATGCCTGAATTTTTCTTCTGGACTGATTCAGTACAGTCAAATATGATCTTTGTCGGGATTTAGTTCGGTAGCCAAGTCCAGATCTATTTAGAACTGATTTCTATTTTCCAAGGATCATGTCAAGACCCTTGGAACCAGATGTAAATCGTTCTAAAGCTGTTCTAAAATCCTTAACCTGAGTTTTCAGGGAGGAGTTCTCCTTTTCAAGTTTTTCAACTTGAGTAGGAGTTCCTTCCTGAACCTTCTCGGTTAAGGGTTTAGAGTCAGCTCCCTCCTTCAGGAGTTTTACTTCCTGTCGGAGGGTTTCGACCCGGAGATTGGCTTTTGCCAAATCTCGAGAAAGAAAAGAAATCAATTCAGTTAACTGTAATCTATTAAAACCAGTTACCTTAATTTCTCCGTCTTCTGTGAAGGTCAGCTCGCCGTCCTCTTGTTCTGATTCTGACTCGACTTTATCTGAGGCGGTCAGAGCTAGGAGGTTGGACTGGGGTGCCTCTTCTTCTTCTTCTGAGGAAGACTCGTCCCAGGTTGCTTGCAGTGTCTTCTTTCTTCTCGGCTTTTTCGTCTCCTTTAGGTTAGGGCACTCTGACTTGTAGTGGCCCTTTTTCTTGCACTCGTAGCAGGTCACATTAGGCTTGTTCGAGGGTTCATTTGGTTCGTCCTTTCTTCGGCCGGTTTTCCTTTTGTTGGTTCGGTTCTTCAGCTCCTTGTAGTAGTTTCGAGCGAGCCGGACCAGCTTAGTTTATTCTCCTTCTTCATCTTCTGAGTCTGTGTCAGACTCGGGTTCAGGTTCAGTTTTCTTCTTCGTTGTCTTTAAGTTTTTACCTGCAATGAAAGCGATACCTTTTTCGACCGAATTGGTGTTAGTCTGTTCGTGCAGTTCTAGTTCAGAAAATAATTCATCTAGTTTTATTTTAGAAAGATCTCTAGAGACCTTGTATGCATCTACCATAGATGCCCACAAGGTGTTTCTAGGAAAGGCGTTTAGAGTATACCTTATTAGGTCACGGTTTTCAACCTTGTGACCTATTGAGTGAAGACCGTTCATTACCTCCTGGATTCGTGCGTGGAGCTGGGCTGCTGTTTCGTTGTCGGCCATCTTGATAGTGTAGAGTTTATTCAGTAGCAGATCCCTTTTGCTGATTCTGGTGTCCGAAGTCCCTTCGTGCAGCTCGATCAGTTTTGTCCATAGCTCTTTTGCACTGTTGAAGGGGCCCACTCGGTTCAGCTCTTCCTTTGTCAGCCCGCATTGTAGGGTTTGCGTTGCTTTTGCGTCGGCTTCTATCTTGCGCTTTAGAGTGTTGTCCCACTCCGAGTAGCTTTGTGGAAGTCCTTCTGCATTTCGGGGGATCTCAAGACCGGACTGGGTAATGATCCACATGTCCACCTGAGTTTTCAGGTGGACCTCCATGCGACTTTTCCAGTAGGAAAAGTCTTCTCCACTGAAGAGTGGAGGTCTAGCGGTGCTGAATCCCTCTTGCATAGACATTTGTTCTGTAAAAGGAAATTTTACAAAAAAGGTGTCCCAAGACTTGGTCTTGGATTAGCAGTGCGGGATAAAGATAATTAAAAGAAATTAATTAAATAAAATATCCGAAAAAAAATATTTCAAACTGGTGGTTGGACAAGTTGAATTCCCCGCTCTGATACCACTTGGTTGGATCGTGAAAAGCCGATAGAGGGGGGGGGTGAATATCGGAAATCGCTCTTTTTTCGGAAACTAAGAGTAAGTGCACAGCGGAAATAAAAATACGAGACACAGCACAAAGACACAGTGATTTTTTACTTGGTTCGGAGCCTGTGTCGACTCCTACTCCAAGGCCACGGTCGTTGACCGTTTACTTTGGGCAATTCCTATATTCGTGCAAAATAGGTTACAATGATTTCAATTAAAAAGAGTGCAATAAATATATAAAATATTAAGCTCTTCGTTACCGACGTCCGGAGTGTGTCGATTCTTTTCGGGGCAGCGGGACGTCGTCGGCTCGCAGTGAGCGTTTCTGGAGCAAGGCACGAGTGTAGAAGAGCGTGGAAGCTTTTGAATCAAGTTGATTGAAGCTGGGGTCGAGGGGTGCTATTTATAGCACCTAGGGCGCCCTGGACGTTGGGGGCGCCCTGCACGTGTCAGCCGATCCACACTCTCTCGGTTAACTTCTATCCCGCTCGAACAGGGATTAAGTTTGACCTCTGGGCCGCCTGGTCGCTGAG
>JAGFNQ010001504.1:164397-371772 GCA_024364735.1 Boesenbergia rotunda
GCTAGAAAACCAGAGCACCCCTTCTCTAACATTCTCTGAGCTTGTAAGGTAGATAAGAACTTTTTTTTTTATCTTTCTCTTTGGGTCTCCAATAAACTCAAATGAAGGTTCTGCTTCTGGTGTGAACTTGACTTTTTTCTTGCGGCAGTCTATAGAAGCATTATACTTGCTCAAGAAGTCCATTCCTAAAATGACATCGTAATCCTTCATCTCAAGGACTAACAAGTCACTGTAGAGCTCTCGGTTGGAAATCTAGATTGATACTGCCCTTAGCCTCTCAGTAGAGGCCATTACTTCCCCTGATGGTAAGGTTGTTAAGAACTTCATCGTTCAACCTTTCTGGTGGCCTTTATACTGTTTAAGTAGTGCTCAGTGATCAAAGCACTACTTATTAGTTCTTCGGAGGTTTGCAGCCTCTTAACACCGCTAGCCCCCTTCAACGCTATCTCAGGCCTTAACATCTTGAGCATTAGCCTAACTATCTCTTTTTCTGTGCTAACTAGCTCTGGGCACAGATGAGCTAACCGCTTAAACATCTTCACTGCTTCATCCACGGATAGTTCTCCTTGTCTGAACTCCGTGAATTCATCATAATGCTTGTTGGTTACTTGCATGTAAAAGTATTCTTCGAAGAACTCAGTCTCGAAGTCGGCCCATGTCATCTGGCTGACATTTCTCTTGGCCTTGACTCTCTTCCACTATATTCTAGCATCTCCCGTAAGGCAGAAAGATGCACACTTTATCTTCTCTACCTCATGCCAGTCCAGTAGCCCTACTATTCTTTCCAACGTTTTGAACCATGCTTAAGCATCCATGGTTTACTTGTGCCCGGGGAAATTCCCTGGCTTCAGTTTCTTCTACTGAATGAGGTATGCTTCTTGCCTTACTCTCCCGAGCCACCACCTCTAAGAGATTTGGTGGTGGTACTGACTCTGTTACCCTCTTGCCCTCTAGGAACTTGCTCCTCGTTTTGGGCCTTTCTAGGGCGTCCTTAAATGTATAACTTAACACTTAACGGTAATGTTCTCAACTTGCTTTAGGATACAACAATACCTTGGTCTTGTTTCTCATCTCATTTCTTAGTCCTAGAACTCGTTCTAGGGCTTAGTAAGACCTTGGTCTTACTCAAAACTTTTATCAAGCACCTTACGTGCCATAATCCCAAAACTTACTTTTGGGCAAATCAAGTAAGTACTTAAGCATTTCTCTAATATCCATTCTAGGGATTAAACATGATTCCGTGATACTAAGGTATTAAACATGCTTCCTTGTTCTATGCACATATGAGTAAGTACTTAAGCATTTCTCTATACTGCAATTAAGTAAAGGAGCAATAGAAAAACTGAAACTTAAAGCTTTCTTACTTGAAGACGGCAAGGTTGATGCTGATGTGTGTGTGATGCTGGAGAATGGGAACTGCTCTGATACCACCTGTAGCGACCCGCCTTCTCTCTACCTTAGACGGATCGTTACTTTTCTCTACTTCTCGACTCTTATACATGACTAAAAGTAAAATGCGGAAATCTTTTTTTTTTCTTTTAAATTCTTCTAAGAATTATATTCTAACTTAAGTAGTTATGCATGCTACGATATCACACTTTCCTTCTCAAAACTCGTAGTTGATACTTATTGAAACAAGCCTCACCCAACTCAAACTGCCCGTACCAGTCGACTGGTGACGTAGCAGTCGACTGGTACGCCTGTAATCAGTTTTACAGGTTTTCGGCTCTTGCTTCTTAAGTCCACCATTCACTCAGTTTCGAGCCATATCAAACTACGACACCATTTCTATACTCTATGTCAGTTTCCTAAACAATTTAGCCAATCAAAATGAATCCATAGACTTGAAATTAGGACTTTTGCGGAAGAAAATAAGCTATTCAAGTTTATATGAACTTTAACATTAGAGTTTGTACCAATCTTGACTCCTATGCATTCATAACACCAAATACATGTTCTATAACCTTGCTAAGGCATTATGAAATGTGAATGCAACTTTTCTAAACATATTTAAGCAATAAAAACTTGATTCAAAGAGAAATTAATACTATCTTGGCACATGCATCTAATTCTCTAACAAAGTATCAATATTTCCAACTACTCACACTTCTACTCATCCAATGCAATCATAAGGATATGTATGCTAAATGAAATGACATGAAATCTTTACTCTAAGAAATTGAGCATGTAAAACTATCCAAAGCTTAAATGTTCGCTAAACTCCATAAAGCAAGAACTTGAAATTTGAATAAACTAAAACATTGTAATTCAAATAACTAAATTGTCTCGTCTCAAAGATCTCTCCAAAATCAGCCATCACACACACTTTACTCAGCACCGCCTCGTCGCCTTCCTTCAGAATTGCTTGCCTTTACCTTTATCTGCAGTAAGAGGAAATGCAACTAGTAAGCAAAAAGCTTAGTAAGTACTATCTAGCTCACAAAATCTCGAAATGTGCAAACATGCTTCTTGAACAATATGAAATCACATGAGATACTTATATGCTTGAAAGAAAACTAAGAACATGTGTAACTCAAAACATGCATACTCAAGCATTAATAAATCTCAACTCACTTTTCTTGGCTTAACTTGAAACTTTAAGCAATTCTTTAACTTAAAGTCTTTCTTTAACTCTTTGAAAACTTTCTTAAACTTTAGAAAACTTTGCTAAAGCATATACTTGAAAATAATAATCACTTGGATCCACTGAAGACGTAAGTACCATCTCATGCGCGTTCCCTAAAAGGTTGGGGTAGCGAGCCACCAATCCTAATAGAGCAGACCTTGGTCTACCAGGGCCAAGACCTTGGAATTGGACACCTGGATTTCTTTAACGACGCCCTTGGACGCCGGGTACTGGCCTTAGAAAATAAAATAGCTTTTCTTTCTTTTCTTTCTTATCTGTAAATGCCTTGGCATTTTCTCGAGCACCTTGCGTGCTAAAATCCCTAAGTCTTGACTTTTGGAGATTTCTTAAGGCCTTGGCCTTTTCTTTTCTTATCTGTAAATGCCTTGGCATTTTCTCGAGCACCTTGCGTGCTAAAATCCCTAAGTCTTGACTTTTGGGGATTTCTTAAGGCCTTGGCCTTTTCTTTTCTTATCTTTATCTTCTCTTTTCTTTTCTCATAGCTTTTCTTGGTCCCTAATCTCATATAGGGTGCTTATCAAACATATACAAGCATATAAGGAACTAAGATTACATGCAAAAACTGAAACAAAAGGAAATATCACTTTTAAAAACTTTTAAAGGAAATTCTCGCGGAAAAACCGCCTCTTACTGCAGGTGAGCAGTACTTACATTGATATCTTGGACTTACAACCAAGATTGACGTCTAGGGCTCGGGAGAAACTTGAGATCTCGGAGAATTCTTCGCGCCTACGCGTTCCTCTCGTCGCGGGGATCCCGAATATAGGAATATCTCTTGGAGGAGAACCTTGGCCGGCCCCCTTGGCCTTGGTGTTGGTTGGCGTCGCCCAAGAGAGGAGAGGGAGAGAAGTCGGCGCAAGGTGCTGGGCGAGGGAGAGAAAGGGTTTAGGTTGAGAGAAAATAAAATTTCTCTCTTTAATTATCTATTTATACTTATGGGGCGAATTTACCTAATTATACCTTATCTATTGTTTCACCCAACTTATTTCAACAAAACCAACCAGCCCAGCTGGTCGTGTGCGTGCTTGTTCTTCTAGTGGTCGCGGGTTCGAACCCCCTGTTTGCTCTTTAACGTTTTTCTTTTTTTTAAATATACTAAACGGACTCGGAAAATTCCATAAAAATATTCTAAAAATCCCTAAAAATATCTAGAATATTTCTAAACCATTTTTAAATAATTCTAAGGACTTTAAGAACTAAAAATGGGAATTTTGGGGCGTTACACGTCTGGCCACTGGTTGCCTAAAGAAGTATGCATGTAATGTGTCTAAGGTGATGTGAGAATAGGGAGCATCAAAGGGAGGCTCCCTAGGAGGATAACAACAGAAGATGGACTGCGAGGGTCGTAGTCCTAGAAATTGGTTCAGTAATGTTGGTGTGATGGTTAAGGGAATACCTTGAACCATGGTGGAGAACATAAGATTATCCTGTCTAATGATATTATTGTAAAATTCTGTACATAAGGATGTATTGATTGGGTGAGTGCAGAATACGAGATTGTCTAGTTGGTAGTGGTTTATGACGTTCATAGCAAGGGGACAGGATTGGGTGAAGAATAGCCTATTCAGGTAGCTCGTTTTGATAGGTTTATAGGTGGTACGAGCGAACTTGTTACACAATTCTAAATTGGGAAACCTAGGATCAGGACTAGGTTGAGTACCGGGTTCTGCCTGATTAGGTCGACGTCTTCTAAAAAAATGTATACTTAAAGAAAGTGTGCATTAAAAGAATTGAAAGGAATTAAAAAAAAATTATACCGATTTGCTCGGGGAGGCATTGTTGAAGATGAGGCTTGAGAGCTTTGAGAGGGTTGCAAGGCTTCCTGGAAGGTAGATAGTTGAGGAGGAGAAGTGTTTTGGGTGTGAAGAGAAGAAGGGGGAGGGAGGCCCCTTTTATAGGCAGTCTCGGGCGCCCTGCCTCGGGAGGGCGCCCTAACTGTCGAGGGCGCCCTGTATGACCAGGGCGCCTTGACCAGGCTACAGCTGCCTTTTGGCAGCTTTTGACCACTGAAGGACACTGGTAAGGGCGCCTTTCCAGACGAGGGCGCCTTTATCAGGTCTGTAGTTCTGTTTGTCCAGCTTTCTGCCGCTGACCGATTGTGGGAGGGCGCCCTAAACAGGGCTGCAGCTGCCTTTTGGCAGCTTTTGACCGGCCTTGGGGCGCCCACACCGGTTTGGGCGCCCTAGGGACTAACTTTTGAATCAAATAAAGTGCATTTGACCAGATTTGACCTGGTTTGACTACATTGACCGTAGTTTGACTATGTTGACCGTGGTTTGACTATGTTGACCGTGGTTTGACTATGTTGACCATGGTTTGACATATAGAATTTCACTGAAACACAGGTATTAAGGGAATCATTTAGTCTTAATTTTACTGTCTCACCCAGATCTAGGGTTTTCAATCACGTTAACCTTATAGGTTTTGTGAGACAGGTTTTGATAGTTTTGAAATTTTTTTTTGAAAATTCTGATTAAATTTTGAAGGATAATTAAATTTTGAAAACTTAATTAATTAATTTTAAAATTTTTGAAAAGATGTTTAAGTCTATACTTAGTTGAAATTTTGTGTTAGATTCGAACTTGACAAAAATTAATTTGAATTTGAATTTCAAAAATTGGCTTCCAGGTCTTGGCGAGGCACTAGGCCTTCTTTGGCCGAAGCCTTATGGGATCATCCACCCTTTCCTTGAGAAAGCCTTTTAATGAAATTTCATTTTCAAAATTATTCTTGAAAAATTTCTGGTCTAACTAGTTTTAGTTTTGGATCAGTAGCTTCGGCTAGTTCCGCCAAATTGGCTTCCCTAACGTACTATCATCTCACCTCTACCCAATACTATGTTGTCAAATTTCAGCTAGGTTTGTTCAGTCCTTAAGCTAGCCTAAGTCTAAACATGGTATATTGAAGAAAATAACTAATCAATCAATCAAGCAATTTAAATCAGGAATAACAAGTTTATCTAATGATAAAAATAGTTTTCATTTTGGCTCCCCCTGGACTAAAGCCACGGTGATGGTTGGGTAAGATGTGAATCTTGTCTTTGGGGATCTAATACTGATTTGATCCAGTAGGTTGGTTCAGGCACAGTTTGGGTACCCATGCCTGAATTTTTCTTCTGGACTGATTCAGTACAGTCAAGTATGATCTTTGTCGGGATTTGGTTCGGTAGCCAAGTCCAGATCGATTTAGAACTGATTTTTGTTTTCCAAGGATCATGTCAAGACCCTTGGAACCAGATGTAAATCGTTCTAAAGCTGTTCTAAATTCCTTAACTTGAGTTTTCAGGGAGGAGTTCTCCTTTTCAAGTTTTTCAACTTGAATAGAAGTTCCTTCCAGAACCTTCTCGGTTAAGGGTTTAGAGTCAGCTCCCTCTTTCAGGAGTTTTACTTCCTGTCGGAGAGATTCGACCCGGAGTTTGGCTTTTGCCAAATCACGAGAAAGAAAAGAAATTAATTCAGTTAACTGTAATCTATTAAAACCAGTTACCTTAATTTCTCCGTCCTTTGTGAAGGTCAGCTCGCCGTCCTCTTGTTCTGATTCTGACTCTGTCTCGATTTTATCTGAGGCGGTCAGAGCTAGGAGATTGGACTGCGGTGCCTCTTCTTCTTCTTCTGAGGAAGACTCGTCCCAGGTTGCTTGTAGCGCATTCTTTCTTCTCGTCTTCTTGGACTCCTTCAGATTTGGACACTCTATTTTGTAGTGGCCCTTTTTCTTGCACTCGTAGCAGGTCACATTGGGCTTGTTCGCGGGTTCAATTGGTTCGTCCTTTTTTCGGCCGGTTTTCCTTTTGTTGGTTCGGTTCTTTAGCTCCTTGTAGTAGTTTCGAGCGAGCCGGACCAGCTTGGTTTGTTCTCCTTCTTCGTCTTCTGAATCTGAGTCAGAGTTTGACTCGGGTTCAGGTTCGGGCTTCTTCTTCGTTGTCTTTTGAGTTTTGCCTGCAAGAAAAGCGATACCTTTTTCGACCGAATTGGTGTTAGTCTGTTCGTGCAGTTCTAGTTCAGAAAATAATTCATCTAGTTTTATTTTAGAAAGATCTCTAGAGACCTTGTATGCATCTACCATAGATGCCCACAAGGTGTTTCTAGGGAAGGCGTTTAGAGCATACCTTATTAGATCACGGTTTTCAACCTTGTGACCTATTGTATGAAGACCGTTCATTACCTCTTGGATCCGTGCGTGGAGTTGGGCTGCTGATTCGTTGTCCGCCATCTTGATAGTGTATAATTTGTTTAGTAGCAGATCCCACTTGTTGATCCGAGTATCTGAAGTCCCTTCGTGCAGCTCGATCAGTTTTGTCCATAGCTCATTTGCACTATTGAAGGGGCCCACGCGGTTCAGCTCTTCCTTTGTCAGCCCGCATTGTAGGGTTTGCGTTGCTTTTGCGTCGGCTTCTATTTTGCGTTTAAGAGAGTTGTCCCATTCGAAGTAGTTCTGAGGTAGTCCATCAACGTTTCGGGGGATCTCCAGACCGGACTGGATAATGATCCACATATCCACCTGAGTTTTCAGGTGGACCTCCATGCGACTTTTCCAGTAGGAAAAGTCTTCTCCACTGAAGAGTGGAGGTCTAGCGGTGCTGAATCCCTCTTGCATAGACATTTGTTCTGAAAAAAAACTAACAGAGATTTGCCAAGACTTGGTCTTGGATTAGCAGTGCTGGATTAAGATAAAAAAATAATTAAATAATAAAAAAATCTGAAAAAAAATTTCAAACTGGTGGTTGCACCAAGTTTGAAAAACCCCGCTCTGATACCACTTATTGGATCGTAAAAAGCCGATAGAGGGGGGGGTGAATATCGGAAATCGTTCTTTTTCGGAAAACTAAGAGTAAGTGCACAGCGGAAATAAAAATACGAGACACAGCACAAAGACACAGTGATTTTTACTTGGTTCGGAGCCTGTGTCGACTCCTACTCCAAGGCCCACGGTCGTTGACCATTTACTTTGGGCAATTCTATATTCGCGCAAAAGATGTTACAAAAATCTCAATTACAAAGAAGGTGCAATAAAATAATAATAAACTATTTTAGCTCTTCGTTACCGACGTCCGGAGTGTATCGACTCTTTTCGGGGCAGCGGGACGTCGTCGGCTCAAGGTGGGGCATTTCTGGAGCAAGGCACGAGCGTAGAAGAGCGTGGAAGCTTTTGAGAAGAGTTGATGTCGAAGGCTTGGGCGTTGGGTGCTATTTATAGCCCCTAGGGCGCCCTGGACGTCGGGGGCGCCCTGCCAGGTGTCACCTGATCCGCACTCCGCTCGGTCAAGGTTTATCCCGTCTAAACAGGGATGAAGTTTGACCTCTGGGGCGCCCTGGTCGCTGAGGGCGCCCTGGTTGACCCGGTCTTCTCGGCTGGATAGAGTTGCTGGCATAGGCGCGAAGCGCCTTGGCTGCTGAGGGCGCCTTCGGCACTGAGGGCGCCCTGGCTGACGAGGGCGCCTTGGCTGCTGAGGGCACCCTGCCCAATAAGCAACCGAAGCCCATGTTGCTTCACTTGGTTCTGGTTCACCTTGGGGGCGCCCTGGACACTCAGGGCGTTCTGCTCAGCTGCTGCCTCACTCCTTTGAGACTCTCTGAGTTGCAGACACACATTCCTTCGGTCCTGCATCCAGGGTTAGTCCAAAAACAAAATAAAGCAATTAATTATTATTTTATACAGCCTTAGCTGTCTTGGTTCTGACTTTGGTCTCCCACATGGAGCCCTAGGTCGAACCGACGCCTACTGTTCCCTCGACGGGGAACGCGTCCTCACCTACTCCTCTCGGGAGAATTTACCTGATGCCAACCGCTCCTTTGGTTGGACTTTTGCCTGACGGTCCTTTGTCAGGTCTTGTAAATTGACAGTCCTTCGCCAGTTGCCTAGCAGTCCTTCGCTAGGGCTTGAGACTGGCAGTCCTTCGCCAGTGCCTAGCAGTCCTTTGCTAGGGCTTTTTACCCTGGCATTCCTTCGCCAGGTGCCTAGCAGTCCTTCGCTAGGGCTTTTGACTCTGGCAGTCCTTCGCCAGTGCCTAGCAGTCCTTCGCTAGGGCTTTTCCTGCACACTAGATTACCTTGTTAGAAAACAAGACAGACTTAACTTTTGACCAATGTTGCCATTATCAAAACACAGGTTTGACCTGGGTACATTCTGCACCAACAGGCATCAGGTACATTCTCCCGAGAGGAGTAGGTGAGGACGCGTTCCCCGTCGAGGGAACAGTAGGCGTCGGTTCGACCTAGGGCTCCATGTTGGAGGCCCAAAGTCAGAACCAAGACAGCTAAGGTTGTATAAACATAATACTCTAATGCTTTATATTGTTTTGGACTAACCCTGGATGCAGGATCGAAGGAACGTGTGTCTGCAGCTCAGAATGCCCAAAGGAGAGAGGCAAGTAGCTGAGCAGGGCGCCCTCAGTGTCCTGGGCGCCCCCAGGGGCAACACAAAACAAGCGAAGCAACAAAGGCTTCGGCTAACCACTGGCCGGGGCGCCCCGAACGCCCAGGGTGCCCTCAGTGCCCAGGGCGCCCCGCGCCTACGCCAGCGAAGCCGATTACACTTATCCAGCCGAGAAGCCCGTGCTGAAGGAGTCAAGCAGGGCACCCCCAGCGTCCAGGGCGCCCCCAGTGTCAAACCTCATCCCTATTCGAGTGGGATAGAGGTTGACCGAGCGAAGCTCGGATCACGTGACACGTGGGGGGGGGGGGGGGCGCCCCCGACGTCCAGGGCACCCCGAGGTGCTATAAATAGCACCCAACGCCCAGGCTTTCGAAAACAACTTCAATTCAACGCTTCGACGCTCTTCTGCTCCCGCGCTCTACTCCGGAAACCTCCTAACACGAGCCGACGACGTCCCTCCGCTTCTAAAAGTCAACCTACCTTGGACGTCAGTAACAAAAGAGCGATCTTTTAATTTTGTGCTTATTACACTGCTATTGTAATCAATTCTTGTAAACTGTTTTTGCGCCTCATATAGAATTGCCCAAAGTAAACGGGCAACGACCGTGGGCCTTGGAGTAGGAGTCAACTTAGGCTCCGAACCAAGTAAAAAATAACTGTGTTTGCGTTGTGTGTTTTTATCTTCCGCTGTGCAATTGCTCTTATTTTAAATCCGAACGCTTTCCGATATTCACCCCCCCCTCTATCGGTTCTCTCGATCCAACAATAATTTCTACCACATGCTTGAACCTTTATATATACATCATAATGAGCCATAAACCATCATTCTTCAAACCCTAACTCCACCTAAACCCCATTTACATGGCTTGGCCGAAACATGTAAGGGAGGGTTCCATCATTCAAATGACATGTAAGGTAGCATAAGGAAAAGAAACAACCATACATTACCCATAAGACCATAGGAAGCCATTAGGGCTCATGATTAGGGTTCACCCTAACTTTTAGCCCTACTTTCTAGGGTTGGCCGAAACCTTACAAGGCCATGGGTACATGGAAAACATTTCATAAAGTTCCCAATTAACCATTAACCACCAACCATACCATACCATAGGGGCCTTTGGAACCCATACTTGAAGTAAACCCTAACTTTTAGCCCAACTTCTCATCTTGGCCGAAACCCTACAAGGGTCACAAGGCTTGTAAAAATTCATATCAATCACCATTAATTCCCTTGTAACATGAGGAAACATAAGAAGCTTGCTTGAAGAGTTAGATCTAAACCCCAACCATGAAAACATGGTGGTGGCCAAAACCCTAAAGGGTATTAGGGTACACCAAAAATTCTCCAAATCCTATTTTATTCTTTATACATCATAAGAGAACATTAGAAAGCATAAGTGAGATTTTTAACATCACCTTGGACCCAAAACCCATCGTGGCCGGAACCCTAGGGTTAGGGTTCATGACTTTTTTTCCAACATAAGATCCCAAATAAACTTCATATTATGATAACTTCAAGGAGAGCTATTATACCACAGGTGAGGGAGTCTTACCTTAGATTATCTTGGTTTTAGACCTTAGATTTGGGAGAAGGATGAAGACCTTGTTGCCTTTTGACCACCTCTAGCCTTTGTAACCTTGAACAAGAACCTTGGATCTTGAAGGAGAGGACTTCTTGTGAACTTTTTCTAAGGAAAACCCCTCCTATGGGGTTCGGCTAGAAGGAGGAAGAAGGAGAAGAGAAAGGGCTTGGTGGATGAAGAGAAGAGGAATAACTCTTAGGTGTTAAGTTATCTCTCATTTATACACAATGAAGAGGGGCAAGTGAAGAGACATGGTGCCTCCTCTCATGGTGACTCTTTACTTCCTTTAGCCTTAACAAAAATCCACCTCATTCCCTCATAGCACTCCCTTGCTAGGTGAAATGGTTAGTGCATGCATGGTGGTACAAGGGGTCCAAGGTTCAATCCTTGGTGCATGCACTTTATTTTTTTTATTTTATTTTTTTTCCGAAATTCCCTTAAAATTCACCCATAATCATGCTAATATTCCTCATTAAAACCCATTTATATTTATATTAATTTTTACCTAAAATCTACCAATAACCATGGTACTAGAAAGCCCATATAAGGCCCATTAGTACTTAGTTTCTCAATTTAAATGAGAACAACATGGATTTCTAGCCTAAGGTTCGTACTAATATCTCTAGGTCCCTTAGAAAATTATCTAGACATGATCAATATTTTAAAAAAATATTAAAAAAAATTCCGGGTCGTTACACATACTAATAGTCACATGAGAAAGTTTATGACACTCATATGACAATCTATGAAACTTTCTCATGGCGGGTCAATTCAGTACACATTCTCCAATGTATACCCATGTGTCAACTTGATATCACATATCCATGACTTGTGAGCTCAAGTCATCAGTTGACCTACATGCTAGTCTCCATGCATTAATATTGTCCTTGAATATTAATACTTGACTAGGAATGGTTTAGTGTAGTGTTCTCTACATTATCTCACTATCGATTCAACCAATCGATATAATGTAGATAAGAACCTACTACCCAAGGACATTATTATACTTAGTTATTTGACACAAATACAAAGTAAGTATAATAACCAAACATGCCTTTATTAATGATAGAATATGATACAAAAAGTCCCTAGTCAATCATCACATAATTGGCTTTAGGGCTCCTACTAACAGTAAGCTCTTGGGTGCTCCCTCAGTCGATAACTCAGGCAGAGCTGGTGATGCACATACAACAGTAGGCAGAGTTGGAGCTCGGCGTTGACTAAAGAGTGTCTCTGATTGCCTACCTAATGAATGAGACGCTCCCGGCCGACCGGGAGCAAGCGAGACTCCTAAAAAAGCGAGTTGGCCAGTAAACCTTGGTCGGGGATGCACTGTACAAGAGAGCCTTCGTTCGACCGTTGCTTAAGTGTTTGGACAGCGAGGAGGCCGACTACGTGATCAGGGAGATACATCTGGGAATGTGTAGCAGCCATGCTAGGGGGTGGGTCGTGGCTTGGAAAGCATTACTCTCGGGTTATTACTGGTCGACATTGCTAAAGGATGCCGATCGCTGCTAAAGGATGTCGGTCGAGATGATGAAAGCATCTGTGGTGTCCTGCCCTTTCGATTAGTGGGGAATGGACATAGTGGGGCCCTTCCCCATAGCCCCCGCACAAAAAAGGTTGTTATCAGTAGCAGTAGACTATTTCTCCAAGTGGATAGAAGCTGAGGCATTGACACGGATAACCGAGCAAGCGGTGATGAAGTTTCTGTGGTAGAACATACTCTGTCGATATGAAATTCCTAGTAAGTTGATCTCAGACAATGGGAGACTATTCCAGGGCAAGAAAATCAAAGAATAGTGCTCGGCTTACGTCATTCATCAGTCCTTCACCTCGGTCGCATACCCGCAGAGTAACAGGCTGGTCGAGGTTGCCAATCGGAAAATTCTAAGGGGATTAAGGATGAAGTTGGATCACGCGGAAGGAACTTGGGTGGACGAGTTGCCCAACATCTTGTGGGCTCTATGGGCCATGCTGAGAGAAGGAATATGTCATATGCCTTTCAACTCGTTTATGGAAGCGAAGAGGTGGTGTTGGTGGAGGTCAGGTGTGAATCTGACCAGTGGAAGGCATATGATGAAGGGAATTCAGAAAGAAGGCCCTTGGAGCTCGATCTAGTCGAGAAAATTCGAGAGAGGGCCTCAATAAGAATGATCGCCTATAGGCAAAGGATGCAGCAGAGATACAACCAGAAGGTGTTGCCCTAGGCGTTCCAAGTCGGGTATCTCGTGTGGAAGAGAATAAAGTCGGCCGGCAAGGTTAGCAAGCTAGAGCCCCAATGGGGGGCCCTTCAAGGTGATCCATAAATTAGCTTCAGGGGCATACTACTTGCAGGACGAGCGAGGAAAGAAATTGGATAGACCCTGGAGTGTTGCTCATCTACAAGCCTATAGAGAGAGCCCCTATGAATTTGTGAAAGCGCAAGATTAAGCTCTAATCTCGGCCTCCTAATAAATGGCCAGGGTTCCCTGAGATGTCCGTCAGCGTGCCATACTCTCGCCTCGCTAGCAAGTTATAAATGGGCATGCCCCCATACCACCACCTAACTCGGTGTCCCTGATCGGACGCGTGACGACCCACGCTCCTTAGCATCGACTTGAGCAAGTGTCGAGACTTTTGCCTCGCCAGTGAGTTATAAGTGGGCATGCTCCCACACCACCACATAGCTCGGTGTCCCCGATCGGGCGAGTAGTGGCCCACCCTCCTTAGCATCGGCCTGAGCAGGTGTCGAGACCCTCGCCTCGCCAGCAAGTTATGAGTGGGCGTGCCCCCATGCCACCACCCAGCTCGATGTCCCCGATCGGATGCGTGGCGGCCTACGCTCCTTAGTATCGACCCTAGCAGGTGTCGAGACTCTCGCCTCGCCGGCGAGTTATAAATGGGTGTGCCCCCACGCCACCACCCAGCTCAGTGTGCCCGATCGGACGTGTGGCGGCTCACGCTCCTTAGCATCGACCCGAGCAAGTGTTGAGACTATTGCCTCGCCAGCTAGTTATAAGTGGGTGTGCCCCCATGCCACCACCCAGCTCGGTGTCCCCGATCGAATGCGTGGCGGCCCATGCTCCTTAGCATCAGCCTGAGCAGGTGTCGAGATTCTAGCCTCGCCAGCGAGTTATGAGTGGGTGTGCCCCCACACCATTACCCAGCTCGGTGTCCTAGATCGGACGTGTGGCGTCCCATGCTCCCTAGCATCGGCCTGAGCAGGTATCGATACTCTCGCATCACCAGCGAGTTATGAGTAGGCGTGCCCCCACACCACCATGCAACTCGGTGTCCCTAATCGGACGCGTCGCGGCCCACACTCCTTAGCATTGGTCTGAGTAAGTGTCCAGACTCTCGCCTCGCCAGCGAATCATAAGTGAGCATGCCCCCACGCCGCCACGTAGTTCGGTGCCCCTTATCAAACTTGTGGCAACCCACGCTCCTTAATATTGACCAAACAGGGGTCCCCGAGTAGACCTTGCCATGGTGAAAAAATGAGTGGAAAATGAGTTGGATTCGCTAAGGCACGAAATAATTCGCCAAGTTAGAAGATAGTTAAAAACACGCTGAGGCATAAAAGGTGCAAAATATATTACTTGGTTGGGTTATTACTGTTGATGCAGTCTGGCCCGGTTGTTGTTTTGGTGTTTGACAATGATTTAAGTTTGGTTGAGCGAATTTGGGTTAAAGTCCTGGTCGGGGACTGGGCATGAAACCCTGGTGAGTGAAGCCAGGTCCTAGCTTGTGAAGCTAGGTTGAAATCCCGGTGAGTGAAGCCGGGTCCTGGTGAGTGAAGCCAGGTGATTGGAAATCCCGGTGAGTGAAGCCGGGTCCTGGTGAGTGAAGCCAGGTGTTGGAAATCCCGGTGAGTGAAGCCGGGTCCTGGTGAGTGAAGCCGGATGTTGGAAATCCTGGTGAGTGAAGCCGGGTCCTGGTGAGTGAAGCCAGGTGGTGAAAAGTCCTAATTCGGAAGGTTGGGTGAAAAGTCCTAGCTTGGAGGGCTAGGTGAAAAGTCCTAACTTGGAAGGTTAGGTGAAAAGTCCCAACTGGAGGGTTAGGTGAAAAATCCTAGCTTGGAGGGCTAGGTTGGATGAAGGTCTAACTCGGAGGGGTTGGGTGAAAAGTCCTAGCTTGGAGGGCTAGGTGAAAAGTCCTAACTTGGAGGGTTAGGTGCAAATTCCCAACTTGGAGAGTTAGATTGAAAAATCCTTAGCTTGGAGGGCTAAGGTGAATGAAATCCTAGCTTGGAAGGCTAGGTCTGCGTCCCTGGATCGGTCTGGTGACCGATCAGGGAGTTGGCACGCTGCTCCTTCGTGGATCGGTCTGGTGACCGATCCAGCGATGTCTGATCGGTCTGGTGACCGATCAGGGAGTGTGTGTTTCACTCACTGCACAGCTCCTGATCAGTCTGGTGATCGATCAGGGAGCGAACAGTGAGTTGAGTTCTCTTGCTAATCAGGTCCAGAACGGTCCGGTGACCGATCAGAGACTTAGGATTTGATTAAAGAATCACTGTTCACTCAAGCCTGATTGGTCTGGAGACCGATCAGGATGGAGCCTGATTGGTCTGGTGACCGATCAGGAGTATGCAGAAACTGCTGGATCGGTCTGGTGACCGATCAGGCTCCTCCCTGATCGGTCTGGGGACCGATCAGGAGCAGAACTTTAATTCAAATATGCTGTCAGAAGTCTGTTTTCACTGTCGATTCTCTGCTACTTGCTGATTTCTTTTTGATATGCATTGCTAAGTCTCTGTTGGAGTGTGCAGGTGATAGCAGGCGATTCAAACACTCAAGGAGGGTCAATGGGAGGCTTTCCTTGGAGCAGGTTTGGATCTATTGTGTTTTCAGGTCTCAACGGCGTCTGGCGCAACTGGCAACTGACGAAGGCGCGGCTGGCAACTGACGGAGGCTCAGCTGGAGGAGTGTCCAGTGGACTGAGTGCTCAGAGAGGTCAGTGGGTCAGGGTGTGAGTCAGTGGTGCTGATGGAGTTGGCGACGTTCAGCAGGAGCTTAAGAGACAAAGCTGGATGCAGAGGAGTAGAGGCGAACAAGACAGAAACATGGGAAGTTTGGCTGGTCTGTGTTTGTGCTCTCTGTTGCTTTGTGCTTAAGCGATCTTGTTACATCTTTGTGAGCTTGTCTTCTCGAGTGTCTCTGTGCTTAACTTGTATCTTCTTGAGATCACTTGTGGAGAGGTTTCTCCACCGAGAAGGAGGCTGCTATTATCCGGAGTTCACCGGGGCTTGATCTGCCGACGATCAAGGGATCGCCCACCTCACGGGCACGCCAAGGAGTAGGGGCAAGTTATCCCCGAACCTTGTACATCTCCGTCTTAGCGATTTGATTTGCTTTCTTTCTTTATATTGTTCTGTTTATGTTGTTTGCTTCCGCTGCTACTAACCTGATCACGCAGAAAACTTAAGAGAGCAAATTTTAGTGATTGGCTATATTCACCCCCCCCTCTAGCCATCTCGTTTCCAACAAGTGGTATCAGAGCTTGGGGCTCTGTCTACGGCTTAACATCCGAGAGTTATCAACAAGATGGCTGGAAGAGAAGGAATGAGCACAAACCGACCTCCATTCCTTGACGACACTGATTTTTCATATTGGAAGTCAAGAATGGAGTTTTACTTAAAGACAAACATGAGCTTGTGGTTCGCTGTCAAGGAGGGGTTTTCCCTTCCAAAGGATAATGAAGGAAAGGAGCTTGAGTTTTCCAAGTGGTCGGCTGAGCAAATCCGGAAGGGTGAAGCAAATGCCAAAGCTGTGGTCACCTTACAATGTGGGATGACCAAAGAGCAATTGATCAAGATTGGTCCCTTCACCTCTGCCAGAGACTTGTGGAACAAACTCCTTGAGCTCCATGAAGGAACTTAAGACACCCGGACAGCCAAGAAGGATCTCCTTCACAGCCAACTCCAGAACTTGACAATGGGAGAAAATGAAACTGTAAGTATGCTTCATTGTCGATTCAAAGAAGTACTGAATGGTCTCCACTCCATTGGTGAAGAGATAGAAAACCGAGACCTAGTGAGGTATGTCCTTAAATCATTTCCTAGGAATGCCTTGTGGTCATCCATGGTGGATGCTTACAAGGTTTCCAAGGACTTATCTTTTGTTAAGTTAGAGGATTTCTTTTGTGAGATGGAATTACATGAGATCTCTAACCAAAGTCCCAAAGAGAAAGAGATTGCTTTAGTGGCAGGTGACAACAAGAAGAAGAAGGAGGAGAAGAACACTCACTGTCACATGGCATTCATGGCACTAGAGGACTCGAGAGAAGAAAATGATAATGAATCAAGCTCCTCAACCGCGCCTTCATCATCTTCGGATGATGAAGAGGTAATCTCTCCCGAGTTAGATAAGTGCTATAGAGCTATAGCGTGTCTAACTAAGTTGCTTAAGAAGTCCAAGAACAAGATTAAATCCTTAAAGGTAGAGGTAGAAAAATTGAAAACCTCTAAGGATGAGGTAATTAATGTTATGCATGATAAGTCCCTTGAAAATGAAAATAAGGACTTAAGGAGCGATGTTGAAAAGCTCAAGAATATTCTTGAGAATTTTTCAACTAGCTCTAAAACATTAGACATGATCTTAAACTCCCAAAGGACGGTTTACAATAGGGCCGGTATAGGTTACCGACCTAAAGAATCAACCTTTGTATCATTAATATCAAGAACCCAATTTAGATCATCAAATGACTCTAGGGTTCAAAAGGTTAGAAAGAAAAAGACTAAGGCATGAGTGCCAAAGTCTTTCATTGTAGATTCCTTAGGTCCCAAAATTTGGGTACCCAAAACCTCCATATTTCGAATTGTATAAGCATTATTTGAGGGGGAGCATCTATCAACATGGGAGGTTGATATTTGGTGCTCCAAACCCATGACCAAGAAAAAAAATTGTCATTCACATGGTTGATTATGGAAAATTCGACTCAAATACTTTGATCTCTATTGTTTTAGTTTTTATAACAATATGAACCCTTGGCTAGTACTTTTTATGGAATTCATGTGTCAAAGAACTTAATGATGTTTAAGTATGATCTACTTTAGTATTAAAATTCTTCCATGATCAAGTTTGCTTCCAAAACAAAGAAGGAACTATCTAGTTCATCTTTACCGAATAGAATTATGCATTCATCATGTGTGTTATCCATGTCTATGAATTTTCTATTCAAATGATTGCATGCATACCTATTTCAGAAGCCTAACTCAAACTTGATTTCAAATCGGTTGGAACCATGACTGTAATACACACTTGGAAGTATGACTCTTCAATCTAATCCATGAGTTTTAACTTCAATATGCCATGATTTTCTTGTATGTGTTAGACAACATGAAGGCATGCTATTGAACAAGTATGGACACATGAATTAGTTAGTACTAATTCAAAAATCACTATGAAAATCTCACAATACATGATTAGACAAAGAACATGAGCTTAAGGTCTAGGGTTAATGCTCTCTTTGTATCAAACTCAAATTCCATGACTTGTTTGTTTTCCCAACGATTATGCTTTGATACAAACATGCTTTTAATACTCAAGTTAAGGCTTAGCACATACTGATCATGCTTTGATAGGGGTTAAAGTTTTGAATCTTGATAAGAATTTGATATAAGCATGTTTTGGAACTTGATCATATTGTGACACTAAATTGACATAAACATGTTATTGGTTTCTTTTTAACAAAAAAAAATGTTGGTGCCCCAGTTGGTTTTGATGTGATCAACCAAGTTAGGTTAGGTCATGTTGGTTTTAATCCATCTGCTAAGTGTGCAGGAGCTTAGGTACGGAGGAAGTCGAGTGTAAGACGTAGCGGACGAGAAGGATTGTGCGGGGAAGTGAGCCGACGGGCTTGGTACAATCCGAGGGACGCGGAAGCTGCGGAAGAGTACACCGGTGGAGCGAGAAGGACATGCGCGGTGTTCGAGGGACGAGAAGCCGGGAGGAAGGACGCTCGAGGGACGAAAGGTCGGAGTCGGGTTCGGGTGAGCCTAACTCCGGTTGGCCAGAAATCACCCAGAAGACGAAGAATCAAAAAGACTAGTCCAAGCGCCCAAAAGAAAAGAGAAAATTAATTGGTGCCACGAAGGATCGAACTCGAGACCTAAACAACAAACACTAACCCACTTACCATTTGGACTAAAGGGTGATGACAATAAAATGTTGCCAATATTGCTACTTAGAGATTACAACAGCGACATGGAGATTCCAACAACCATCTCGAGAAAAGATAAAGTTTTAATTAAAACAATTAAAACTTAAAGGATAATGTTACATTATCCTTTAATCAAATCCAATGGATGCAATTTAATCCCATCCAAGATCAACCATCCAGATTACATCCATGGATCAACGGCCAAGAGAAAAGTGATCAACAATCAACAATCCAGATTTATTCTCTTAGGCTATAAATAGACTTAGAGGTTTTACTTTAGAATTCAATTAATTCATTGAGTTGTAAACTCTCTTTCTCTCTAAGCTTTCTTTGTGCTACAACTGTAAAGGCTTCTCCGCCTTAAGGAGTTTCTGTTTGAGCATCAACTGCCTTGGAAGCAACGACTCTGTTGGAACCAAGTTTATTTCTTTTTAAAGACGAGTGTTAGTGCTTATTTTTCATAAACCGTCTATTCACCCCCCTCTAGCCGGTCGACCTGATCCTACAAGTGGTATCAGAGCGGGTTCGCTTTTGAAGGACTAATCGCCTGAGAAAGCAACAAGACGATGGCCGGCGCGCACATTCATCCACCTAAATTCGAAGGGGATTTCACCGTCTGGAAGAAAAAAATGGAGGTATTTTTTCGTACAGATTTTGATATTCTTTTATCAATAAAATATGGTTTTGCAGTTCCTAAAGATGCGAACGGGGATGAAAAAGAAGAAAGCTTGTGGAATAAGAAGGAGCAGTCGGAATCTGTTGCCAATGGTAAGGCCGAGTTCCACCTCCTAACAGTCTTGCCTACTCAAGAGGTAAACCGGATCGGCAACTACCACTCCGCAAAAGAATTATGGGAGAAGTTCCTAGAACTTCATGAGGGTACCTCTGAAGCCAAATCAGTAAGAAAGGATCTCCTCCGGAACCAGCTGATAAACCTGCAAATGAAGGAAGGAGAAACGGTGGCTGAACTTCATGCCAAAATAAAGGAGCTAATCTCCGGACTCACCCAACTCGGCGAATCGGTAAGTAATCGCGACTCCATTCGATACGCCCTCAACGCCTTCCCAAGGACCCAGGAGTGGAGCTCAATCGTCGACGCTTATTACATCTCCAAAGATTTAGAGGTAAGTACATTAGATGAAATGTTTTCCATTTTCGAATTACACGAATCTCGGTGGGCAGGATCTAGAAAGACGAAGAATCTGGCCCTAAACACAAGGAGAACGGAGAAGGAGTCAGAATCCTTGACGGACGACGAGACAACGCAAATAGTAAGTTCGTTTAAAAGTTTTTTTAAAGCTAATAACTTTTCGAGAATGCAGAAGAAAAGGCGGTCTCCGAAGAAACGAACTGTCCGATGCTACAACTGCAACGAGGAGGGACACCTAAAAGATCAGTGTCCCAAAATCAAGAACCAGCCAAAGAAAAAGAAGGCATTGAAGGCCACCTGGGACGAGACCTCGTCGGACGAATCAGAAGTTCAAGAGTACGCGGGACTTGCGCTGATGGCAAGTCATCAAGAGGGGAGCAGTGTTGAAGGGGGAGTGACATCAGAAAGCGACAACGAAGAAGGAACCTCGCTTTTCGAAAGCGATCCGGTAAGTGAGGTTTGTTTTCTTCCTCATGATCAATTGTATGTTGGTGTTAAAGCCTTGCTCAAATCTAATTGCAAATTAGAAAAAGAAAATTCTAAATTAAAAAATGAAAATATTGATCTGAAAAATTTAGTTGAGAAATTAGAATGTGATATTGTCTGTTTGCGACACAAGAAAAATAGTTATCCTAAAAAGTTGAATTGGTATTTTAAAAACCATAAAGGCCAATTTAAAAAGGTGCCAAAGAATTACATTCCATCCAAATTTTTAGTTAATCCTGTCGATAGAAATCTATTTTGGATACCAAAATCAATTTTGAATTAGTTTTCTATTACTGCATAATTTTTCTTGCAAAATTAGAAATAGATTAACACATTTTATGATTAAGTTTCTTTTGAAAAATAAAATTTTAACTTTAAAAATAGAAAATTAATTTATTCTGCAAGAACCGATTTTTTTGAGATCTACACATAGTCAATTAAACTTGGTAAATTTTTTTTAAAATTTTTTATGAGATTTTTGAATTTTTTATTCTGCCACTATATGATTTATTTTTTTGAATATACAAAATAGATTTTAATTTGGAAATTTTTGTAAAAAGCAATAATTTTATCTTCCACCTGTACAAAAATTTTTAAAATTTTCCAATGGACGAATTAATTTCTATAAATTTTTAATTGAAATTCGTATTTTTTAATTTTAAAAAATATTTGAAAATTTTTTATTCAAACATTAAATTTTGGTGATATGCACTTAATCTATTCACGGCTCAAAATAAAATGTTTCACATTTTTCTAAGTTCTAATCATATTTTTTCCTTTCCCTATTTTTTGTGCCCCATTTTTGCTATGATCAAAGGGGGAGAGTAGCTTAAGTTTAGGGGGAGGTTGTGGTTATTAATTGCAAAAATTTTTATGCTTAATTCTGTTACAATACTATTATTGTTTGTTGTTTATCCCTAACTAAACTTGGGTTGATACACATCAAAAAGAGGGAGATTGTTGGTGCCCCAGTTGGTTTTGATGTGATCAACCAAGTTAGGTTAGGTCCTGTTGGTTTTAATCCATCTGCTAAGTGTGCAGGAGCTTAGGTACGGAGGAAGTCGAGTATAAGACGTAGCGGACGAGAAGGATTGTGCGGGGAAGTGAGCCGACGGGCTTGGTACAATCCGAGGGACGCGGAAGCTGCGGAAGAGTCCACCGGTGGAGCGAGAAGGACATGCGTGGTGTTCGAGGGACGAGAAGCCAGGAGGAAGGACGCTCGGGGGACGAAAGGTCAGAGTCGGGTTCGGGTGAGCCTAACTCCGGTTGGCCAAAAATCACCCAGAAGACGAAAAATCAAAAAGACTAGTCCAAGCGCCCAAAAGAAAAGAGAAAATTAATTGGTGCCACGAAGGATCGAACTCGAGACCTCAACAACAAACACTAACCCACTTACCATTTGGACTAAAGGGCGATGACAATAAAATGTTGCCAATATTGCTACTTAGAGATTACAACAGCGACATGGAGATTCCAACGACCATCTCGAGGAAAGATAAAGTTTTAATTAAAACAATTAAAACTTAAAAGATAATGTTACATTATCCTTTAATCAAATCCAATGGATGCAATTTAATCCCATCCAAGATCAACCATCCAGATTACATCCATGGATCAACGGCCAAGAGAAAAGTGATCAACAATCAACAATCCAGATTTATTCTCTTAGGCTATAAATAGACTTAGAGGTTTTACTTTAGAATTCAATTAATTCATTGAGTTGTAAACTCTCTTTCTCTCTAAGCTTTCTTTGTGCTACAACTGTAAAGGCTTCTCCGCCTTAAGGAGTTTCTGTTTGAGCATCAACTGCCTTGGAAGCAACGACTCTGTTGCAACCAAGTTTATTTCTTTTTAAAGACGAGTGTTAGTGCTTATTTTTCATAAACCGTCTATTCACCCCCCTCTAGCCGGTCGACCCGATCCTACAAAAAATTCTCAATTTTTGATATGGAATTGATACAAATCATGATGATTATTTTAGTTTGGGAAATACTTTTTGATTAAGGAAACCCTTTAGGACAAATGGATCAAATCTGAGTGTATAAGGGTTTGGGAAAGGTTAAGAGTTGAAACAAACCTATTTCTGAAACTGATCAGTTTCAGAAAATATTCTGTGTCAAACCTGATCGGTCCACCGACCGATCAGGGATCCCTCTGATCAGTCTGGTGACCGATCAGTCGTCGTTCTGATTGGTATGGTGACCGATCAGACCAACTCTGATCAAGGAACTCCTAGATCGTTCCAAATTGATCCAAAACCTCCTTAAACCAATCTCTTTTCATTGAATTGTATCAGTTTGATGATCATACTCCTAACAAATCTGATACAAACCAATTACAATTGAAACATATTTGATCCTCCATTGGTACAATCCTGGTACTAAGGAAGTACAAATTTGTTCAAGTGGTACTTGAAACAAAACCTAAATACTGATTTGATACAAACCTATGTTGGAATGTTCAAATTCTTAAGAAAAGGTTTGTTGAGTCATGACTCTTGTTCTTAATGCCGTGTTTCGGAAATTTTTTTGAAATGACGAATATCAATAGAGTCCTCTCTCCTGTTATGGGATGCAAATTGTTAATGCAGTCTGATCAGGAACGTATCAGAGTTTCCGAAATTTTTTTGAAATCTGATCGCTCCCCAGACTAATCAGATATCCTTCTGTATCACGTAATCAACAGACCTGGTTGGTCACGGAGACCAATCAGGACTATGTTGCAGATACAGTTGCATTCCTTACTCGTCCTATGAAGCATATACGTATTTGACCATGATATACTTCTGTATATTTCTTCACATGGAAGTCCAAGTGTTAATGCAGTCCGATCTTGAACGAATCAGAATTACAGATATTTTTCTGAAAATTGATCGTTCATAGATAAATCAGAAATTTTTCTGTATCGTTTATCAGTCTGATGGAACTGCGGTAATTGTTGTCATATGATGCATATACATTGTTGTCATGATACATTTATGGTATATGCCTCTCATATGCAATTCCAAAATCATACTTTGACTTACTTGTCATATGAAACATATACATGTTTGACCATGATATAATTTTGTATATGTTTTCATGTGCAATTCAAAACTTAACCTTGATCATTTTGGATTTGGGGAGAGACCCGTGTTTGAGGGGGAGGTATATTCAAACTTAATAACCATACCCTTTTCGATGTTTGACAAAGGGGGAGAGAATGGCTGATTAAGTTTATAGTTGTTATGGGGGAAGGATCATGATTCCTTATGAGAATTGAACGGACTTTAATTGATCCCTTATGAGAATTGAACGGACTTTAATTGATTGATACCTAAACTTAAATCGGGTTGTCAAACAACAAAAAGGGGGAGATTGTTGATGCAGTCTGACCCGGTTGTTGTTTTGGTGTTTGACAATGATTTAAGTTTGGTTGAGCGAATTTGGGTTAAAGTCCTGGTCGGGGACTGGGCATGAAACCCTGGTGAGTGAAGCCAGGTCCTAGCTTGTGAAGCTAGGTTGAAATCCCGGTGAGTGAAGCCGGGTCCTGGTGAGTGAAGCCAGGTGTTGGAAATCCCGGTGAGTGAAGCCGGGTCCTGGTGAGTGAAGCCAGGTGGTGAAAAGTCCTAATTCGGAAGGTTGGGTGAAAAGTCCTAGCTTGGAGGGCTAGGTGAAAAGTCCTAACTTGGAGGGTTAGGTGAAAAGTCCCAACTGGAGGGTTAGGTGAAAAATCCTAGCTTGGAGGGCTAGGTTGGATGAAGGTCTAACTCGGAGGGGTTGGGTGAAAAGTCCTAGCTTGGAGGGCTAGGTGAAAAGTCCTAACTTGGAGGGTTAGGTGCAAATTCCCAACTTGGAGAGTTAGATTGAAAAATCCTTAGCTTGGAGGGCTAAGGTGAATGAAATCCTAGCTTGGAAGGCTAGGTCTGCGTCCCTGGATTGGTCTGGTGACCGATCAGGGAGTTGGCATGCTGCTCCTTCGTGGATCGGTCTGGTGACCGATCTAGCGATGTCTGATCGATCTGGTGGCCGATCAGGGAGTGTGTGTTTCACTCACTGCACAACTCCTGATCGGTCTGGTGACCGATCAGGGAGCGAACAGTGAGTTGAGTTCCCTTGCTAATCAGGTCCAGAACGGTCCGATGACCGATCAGAGACTTAGGATTTAATTAAAGAATCACTGTTCACTCAAGCCTGATTGGTCTGGTGACCGATCAGGCAGGAGCCTGATTGGTCTGGTGACCGATCAGGCAGGAGCCTGATTGGTCTGGGGACCAATCAGGAGTGTGCAGAAACTGCTAGATCGGTCTGGTGACCGATCAGGCTCCTCCCTAATCGGTCTGGGGACCGATCAGGAGCAGAACTTTAATTCAAATATGCTGTCAGAAGTCTGTTTTCACTGCTGATTCTCTGCTACTTGCTGATTTCTTTTTGATATGCATTGCTAAGCCTCTGTTGGAGTGTGCAGGTGATAGCAGGCGATTCAAACACTCAAGGAGGGTCAATGGGAGGCTTTCCTTGATGCAGGTTTGGATCTATTGTGTTTTCAGGTCTCAACGACGTCTGGCGCAACTGGCAACTGACGAAGGCGCGGCTGGCAACCGACGGAGGCTCAGCTGGAGGAGTGTCCAGTGGACTGAGTGCTCAGAGAGGTCAGTGGGTCAGGGTGTGAGTCAGTGGTGCTGATGGAGCTGGCGACGTTCAGCAGGAGCTTAAGAGACAAAGCTGGATGCAGAGGAGCAGAGGCGAACAAGACAGAAACTTGGGAAGTTTGGCTGGGTTGTGTTTGTGCTCTCTGTTGCTTTGTGCTTAAGCGATCTTGTTACATCTTTGTGAGCTTGTCTTCTCGAGTGTCTCTGTGCTTAACTTGTATCTTCTTGAGATCACTTATGGAGAGGTTTCTCCACCGAGAAGGAGGTTGCTATTATCCGGAGTTCACCGGGGCTTGATCTGCCGACGATCAAGGGATCGCCCACCTCACGGGCACGCCAAGGAGTAGGGGCAAGTTATCCCTGAACCTTGTACATCTCCGTCTTAGCGATTTGGTTTGCTTTCTTTCTTTGTATTGTTCTGTTTATGTTGTTTGCTTCCGCTGCTACTAACCTGATCACGCAGAAAACTTAAGAGAGCAAATTTTAGTGATTGGCTATATTCACCCCCCCCCCCTTCTCTAGCCATCTCGTTTCCAACAATTACAAGAGGAAGGGAAATGGGAAAAGAACCCGACTCCCCTACCAAAAAAAAGGGGGGTCCGCGCTTTTACTCGAATAGCCGCCGAGCCTCCTCTGGTAGTTGTTGGGTCAAACCCAAGAGCTTCACGGTACTGATCGGCAAGTCCGAGGAGATATGCCCTCCCTGCTTAAGCTGCTCAAAGGTGTTGGTAAGCTGCAGCTTGAGCAAAGCGTTCACTCAAGCGGCGAGTTGCTTACTGAATGCTGCCAAGTTTATACTCCACGCGGTGGACATCAAGCCTTGCCGACTCGCCAGCTCCTCGAGCTCTGCCTGAGAAGCTTCCAATGCAGACAGCCGAGTATGGAGTTGGGTAATCTCTTCGGCTTGGGCGTTTAACTCATGGTCCCGGGCGGCCAGTTGGGAGGACAGGGAATTCACGGTTTCAGCATGGGTGGCTATGTCCCGCTCTCTGGCCGATAACTCCACCTTCATCGACTCGTTGGCATCAGAGAGTTGGAGGAGCATGTTCTTCTTCTTGCTAGCCTCCTCCTGGGCTCGAGCATAAAAGACCCAGGCCTTCTGCTCGGCGTACTCCAGTGTAGAGATCCGGCTCTGAGCATGGGCAACAACCAAATCAACTGAGTCTACCTGGGTCCGAGCCACCTCAAGCTAGTACTCCGAGGGTGACAGTCTGTCCTGTAGTGCGATGATTTCAGCTCGGAGGTCATTCAAGCTGGCTTCACTGGAGACCAGTCGAGTGTGACGAAGGCGGGTCTCTAGCTCCTCTACTCAGGGCCTGGCTTGCGCATGGGTCACCACACCCATAAAGAGGCTATGACAAGAACCCCAGAACTAAACCTAAGAGAGTTAGTGAATTGAAAAAACGAGGGGGTAAGCTCAATCAAGGAAGGAGCGTCGAAGAGCATACTTGAGTAGCCTCCAAGAAGAAGGTGTTGGTTTTACTGTTGGGACCCCGGTAGTAGGATTCCCCGACTCCCTACAAGTACCGATCCGCCACAAGCGCATACAGCTGCAGCTCCTGGGTCCGATGGGGTAGACTCTTGGGCGACAACTCCAAGCGAGGGTCGGACAAGGAAGGGACCAACACATGAAGAGTCGGTGGGACGAGAGGGACATCTGCCGAGGACGAAGGTGAACCGAGGGGCAGAGGAATGTCTGGCGCACGAAGTGAGGGGTCGGTGTGCGAAGAGCCTGGCACAGCCGCTACTCTGCTAGAGCCCTCAGGAGCGTCTGGAGAGCCTAGTAGGGTTGTTTCTTCTTCTGGCATGGGGGGGGGGGGGGAGACCTCGACCCGACTCTCGATTGGCGCAGCAGAGAAAGGGCTCGGGGTACGAGCTCGACGATGCCTCCTCTAAGAAGTGGTTGGTCATTTTCGTCCAGGGGCTCGCCAAGCGGACTTACTGGGGCATCGGGGGATTCAACAGGTAGCTCGGGCAGAGGGGTCGAGTGGAGTGGATCTACGACCTGTTTTTCCAACTCCGTGGCCACTTGTTGTTGGTGCAGGAAGCACCATATCAAACCTTGTTTTGATATTGGCAAAGGATTCAAAGTTAAGTTTATTGGTGATCTAACAATGTTACTCAAGTGTGCAGGAAAAGTCCTAGCAAAGGGCTGCTAGGCACCTAGCGAAGGGCTGTTAGGCACCTGGCGAAGGGCTGCCAGGAAACAAAATCCTAGCGAAGGGCTGCTAGGCACCTGGCGAAGGGCTGCCAGGAAACAAAGCCCTAGCGAAGGACTGCTAGGCACCTGGCGAAAGAATGCCAGGATACAAAGCCCTAGCGAAGGACTGCTAGGCACTAGGCGAAGGACAGCTCGGTATCCAAGACCTGACAAAGGACCGCTAGGCAAAAGTCCAACCAGAGGAGCGGTTGGCATCAGGTACATTCTCCCGAGAGGAGTAGGTGAGGACGCGTTCCCCGTCGAGGGAACAGTAGCCGTCGGTTCGACATAGGGTTCCATTTTGGAGACCCAAAGTCAGAACAAAGACAGCTAAGGCTGTATAAACTAATATTTTATTGTTTTATGGTGTTTTGGACTAACCCTGGATGCAGGACCGAAGGAACGAGTGTCTGCAGCTCAGAGAGCCTCAAAGGAATGAGGCAACAGCTGACCAGGGCGCCCGGAGTGTCCCGGGCGCCCCCAAGGTGCATACAAAACAATGTAAGTAAGGAAGGCTTCGAACAGCTGCTGGGCGGGGCGCCCCCGCTGCTCCCGGGCGCCCCCAATAGCAAACCATCGAAGCAGAAGCCAGCGAAGCCAAGGGATAAGGTTTGACCCGGTCAACCCGGGCGCCCCCAGCGTCCCGGGCACCCCGGTCAAGATCTGATCCCGAGTTTGAAGGGATTAAAAGCTGACCGAGACGGATCGAGTGACACGTGGGGGGGGCGCCCCTGACGTTCCGGGCGCCCCCAGGGCCTATAAAAGGGCCCTCGACCCCAGGCTTCAGAGAATCACATCTTCCAACGCTGTAACGTTCTTCTGCTCCTGCGCTTCGCTCCAGAAACCTTCCAACTCGGCACGAAAGCGCCAACGACGTCCCTCTGCTCCGAGAAACATCCCATATCGGACGTCGGTAACGAAGAACTAATTTTTATTTCCGTTATACTACTACTGTAGTAGAACTGTAATCTTTTGTAAGAATCTTTGCGCGATTATAGAATTGCCCTCAGTAAACGGTCAACGACCGTGGGCCTTGGAGTAGGAGTCGACCCAGGCTCCGAACCAAGTAAAATCGATCGTGTCTCTGTGTGATTTTGTTTTCTTAATTTCCGCTGCGTACTTGCTCTAAGTTTTTCCGAAAAACGTTAACGATATTCACCCCCCCTCTATCGTTTCTCTCGATCCAACAAGTGTATCAGAGCGGGGAAGCTCAAATTTGGTGCAACCACCAATTTGGGAGTTCTTCGAATTTACGAATTTTTTTTTCATTTTATTTCTTTTCTTTTTTGTTAATCAACACCATTCAGTTTTTTTCGCTTTTTATTTTCAAATAAAAAATATCTATGGGTGAATTTTCAAATTTTCACCATAAGTTAGAATTGATAAAACGATCAATTTTTGAAAATTTGACATAAACTTTTTATTATTATTTTAATATTTTTTTCGAAATTCATGCTACCTCAATTTATGCAATATCTTTAACTCCTATTTTTTTAATTAATCAGAATATTCATTTCCTAAAAATTTGTCTCAAACCTTTTTTTACTTATTTTATTATTATTCTGTCTCAAAATTCGTGCAATACTTGTTGGGCTATTTTTTTCTTCTCCCGCTCTACTAATCCAAGACCAAATCTTGGTACACTTCTATTTTTTCTCTTTGTGTGCAAGAGTTTAAACTAAATGGCCAACCAAGAGTGGAACAGTGTCCGTCCACCGCTATTCTCCGGTGAGAACTTCAATTATTGGAGAAGTCAAATGGAGTTCCATCTGAAGGCCCATATGGACATATGGATGATTATTCAAACAGGGTTCTCCCTCCCCACAGAAGAAGGAACATCGATCACTTGGGACAAACTGGATGAACCAACACTGAGGAAGATCGAGACAGATGCAAGGGCTACTGCAATCCTACAATGTGGCCTAACCAATGAAGAATTGAAGCGGGTCGGATCCTTCAGATGTGCTAGAGATATCTGGGAAAAACTGATTGACCTTCATCAAGAGATCTCAGATGAAGAAGAAGATCAGGTAAGTTATCTTGCCCTTTCGGTCCAAGCACAAACAGCCGAGTCAGAGTCTGAACCCGAAGTCGAACCAGAATCAGACGACAAATTGACTAAGACGGTAACCGATTTTGAATTCTTTTCAAAATTAGAATTAAATAATCATACAGATACTGTAATGGTCGAGGAAGGTGTAAATTCTTTTGCAGGAAAAAATCCTAAAGAACCACCAAAGAAGGAGCTTCAACTAGTACCCGAGTCCGACTCAGACACAGAATCAGAAGATGAGCCTAGATCCGAGGCGGCAAGAATCAAGGGGGAGATTCCCAATAAGGAACCAAAAGGTAAAAGTGTAAATTCAGATTTTAAAAATCATGTAATTTGTTACACATGCAGGGAGAGAGGGCACTACCAAAGTGAGTGTCCTACTCGTAAGATTCAAACAACACCACCGATGGCGACAAAGGAACCAGTTCCAAAAGCACGAAGGGATAAAAGTCGCATCCAATGCTTCAAGTGCCAGGAGTTCGGGCATTACCAAAGTGAATGCACAGATAAAAGAGCTACCAAGAATGCCGGACAAACAATCGACAAAGGTAAATTTATAATATTTGAAAATCCGTTATTTACCTTGAATAATGTGATTGATTCATGTAACTTAATTAAAGCAAACTTCAGAAAATTGAAACAAGAAAATGAAACCCTAAAACATAAGGTCAATAAGTTAAAAAATTTAATTCATAATCTTGCTGATTTCGAAAATCCGGAGTATTACTCCAATTGTGACCTTACTTAGACAATTGTTTGTTTTAATTATGTGTTTCTTTTTATTTTTGTTTTTTTAGAAATAGGATTGGTTAGTATAAGGACTAAATCAATTAATTGAAATTTGAACAACATAGTATTGGGTGGAGGTGAGATGATAGTACGTTAGGGAAGCCATCTTGGCGGAACTAGCCGAAGCTACCGATCCAAAACCCAAACTAGTTAGACCAGAATTTACCAAAAAGTAATTTTGAAGATGAAATTTCACTAAAAGGCTTTGTCTAGGAAAGGGTTGATGATCCAATAAGGCTACGGCTAAAGAAGGCCTTGTGCCTCGCCAAGACCTGGAAGCTAATTTTTGAAATTCAAATTCAATTTACTCTTTGTTAAATTCGAATCTAACACAAATTTTCAGTTAATTTTAGATCCAAATATCTCTTTTCAAAATAAATTTAAATTGGGTTTAAAAATTAATTTAACTTTTCAAAATTAATCTTTCTATTAAAATATGCATCTCACAAAACAGTTAAGGATATCCTGTTTTGTCACTTAGAAATGGGTGAGATGCTTAAGACCTAAAAGTTGAGTCCAACCCAACCAACTAAATCAGATTAATCAAAATCAAATCTTAATTAAATCAAAATCAAATCTTAATTAATTCAATTAAATCTTAATTAAATCAATTAAATTCAATTAAATTTAATTAAATCAATTAAATTCATTTAAATCTTAATAAATTAAATTTAATTCAATCAAATTCAAATTTAATTCATCTGACTTTTAAAATTCAAATTTAATTCATCTAACTTTTAACATTCAAATTTAATTTAACAAACTTTTAAAATTCAAAGTTAAAATTCTAATTAATTTCAAAATCCTCAAAAATTATTTTTTTTAAAACTAAGGTTTAATGTTTCAAAATTAACCATTTTTTTGTTAAAATTAAATATTTGTCTCACACAACCCATAAGGTTAACATGTTTGACCACGTAGAACCGGGTGAGACATCTAGGACCTAAAAGCATAATTCACTATTCTTTTAAATAAAAAAAGTTTGTAAAAATTATTCAAACTTACCTCTAATTTTTAATTTATTGTACTGTACCCTACTGTTTCATTTATCACATCTTTTTGTCAAATATCACAATAAATAGAGTCTGGGGCTTATTCTGATTTAGTCAAAATAGTCAACCCTAGTCCATATAGTCAAACCTGGTCAACACTGAAGTCCCTTAAGGAACTTAGATAAAAGACAAACTGTGTCGGATACAGGGGGAGTTCTTCTTAATTTTTTTTTCGAAAAATTCAAATTTTTCAAAAACCTTATGCTTTAAAACTTATTCAAAAACCCTCGATATTACTATCTCGTTGAAAAATTATCATCATGATTTTCGAAAACTATGCTATCATTTCAAGTTATGTTTTCAAAAATTTATCTTGAAAATTATCATACTCAGAAGATTGTTCAAAATTATTCTTTTGATTTTAATAAACCCTAAAGACACAGAGGAAGATCCACTTCATGATCTACAAGGACTCCTAGGATGTGTCAAATTTAGGGGGAGTTTGAGTCAAAAGAATTTCTGAAATTTTTTTTGTAATTATTTGTTTTGAAGTTATTAGATAATTCTTATAATTTAAATCAAACCCTAAAACTCAGATGAAGATCGCTTGTAGTCAACAAGCTTCCTAGGACTGGGCCAAACTTAGGGGGAGATTAAATTAAAAGAATTATTGAACAATTTTTTTAAAAGTATATGTTTTCATGCACTGCAAGTTTAAAATCCTTTTGAAAACTTAAATAATTTTTGTTCCAAAATACTATTATGTTATTTTTCAAAATTCTTGTGACTTATGAAGTTACTTTTATAATATTTACTTGGGTTGGAGAAATTTCCAGGACACTTAGGAAAATGTCCTTGTAGTCAACAAGGTTTCCTAGGATTGTGTCAGACTGGAAAAGAAACCTAGTCAAGTAAAATATTATGTTTTCAAAGTTGTATAATATCTTTCAAAAGTACTAATACTTTTCTAAGGCAATAGTATTCTAAGTACGTGAATTTTCTAAAGATTTGCCTATAAATACAATTTTTTTTAAAATTGCACAATACCTTTCAAAGTGGAGCTTTGTTGGTGAAATTTAAGCTTTTTGCTAGGCTTTCAACAGTTATACTAAGTACTTTTATGTTTTCAAAACTTATAGGCTCTGATACATAATTTTTTCTTAAGACTTCTTTCAAAATATATTTCTTTATTAATAAACAGCTAAGGAAAGAAAAAGCTCAAATTGTTAAAAATCAAAATATTTTTCAAAAGCTTTCTCTTATTCAAAAAGCAAAGTTGAATTTCTAAGTGTGCTTTCAAAAATTTCTAAGAGCATCTTTTTGCAAATATTTCTAAGTAGAGTTTTTTTTGGTGAAAAACTTGTTTTACAAATTTTGTTTTTCAAAATACACAAAGTATTCGTTTAAGTGAGCAAATTATTTTTAAACAAAATTTTTCCAATTCTCAAAGTTAAACTCTTTTTGGAAAGTTGACTTCAAAATTTTGCCTAAATTTTGCAAAGCCTTGTAAGTAAAAGTTGTTTAACAAAATGTAGATTTGCAAATTTTTTAATTTTTACCTTGTTCGCCCATGTATTGCTTTTGATATATGTCAAAGGGGGAGGAAAGGTCAAAGTTAAGTATGTTAAGTGGTTTATAACACAAGTATTCAGGGTTTTAGGAGGAGTATGAGAAATAAAATTTTTTTTTCAACTCTGCAATTATTCTGTTCATAAACAGTTATACATCATTGTTTACCTTATGTTCTTAACTGTTATATGTTTTCACTAAACTTTGAATTGTGTTGCCATAAATCAAAAAGGGGGAGATTGTTGGTGCAGGAAGCACCATATCGAACCTTGTTTTGATATTGGCAAAGGATTCAAAGTTAAGTTTATTGGTGATCTAACAATGTTACTCAAGTGTGCAGGAAAAGTCCTAGCAAAGGGCTGCTAGGCACCTAGCGAAGGGCTGCTAGGCACCTGGCGAAGGGCTGCCAGGAAACAAAGTCCTAGCGAAGGACTGCTAGGCACCTGGCGAAGGGCTGCCAGGAAACAAAGCCCTAGCGAAGGACTGCTAGGCACCTGGCGAAGGAATGCCAGGATACAAAGCCCTAGCGAAGGACTACTAGGCACCAAGCGAAGGACAGCTCGGTATCCAAGACCTGGCAAAGGACCGCTAGGCAAAAGTCCAACCAGAGGAGTGGTTGGCATCAGGTACATTCTCCCGAGAGGAGTAGGTGAGGACGTGTTCCCCGTCGAGGGAACAGTAGGCGTCGGTTCGACATAGGGTTCCATTTTGGAGACCCAAAGTCAGAACCAAGACAGCTAAGGCTGTATAAACTAATATTTTATTGTTTTATGGTGTTTTAGACTAACCCTGGATGCAGGACCGAAGGAACAAGTGTCTGCAGCTCAGAGAGCCTCAAAGGAATGAGGCAACAGCTGACCAGGGCGCCCGGAGTGTCTCGGGCGCCCCCAAGGTGCATACAAAACAATGTAAGTAAGGAAGGCTTCAAACAGTTGCTGGGCGGGGCGCCCCCGTGCTCCCGGGCGCCCCCGCTGCTCCCGGGCGCCCCCAGCGTCCCGGGCGCCCCCAATAGCAAACCATCGAAGCAGAAGCCAGCGAAGCCAAGGGATAAGGTTTGACCCGGTCAACCCGGGCGCCCCCAGCGTCCCGGGCGCCCCGGTCAAGATCTGATCTCGAGTTTGAAGGGATCAGAAGCTGACCGAGACCGAGACGGATCGAGTGACACGTGGGGGGCGCCCCCAACGTTCCGGGCGCCCCCAGGGCCTATAAAAGGGCCCTCGACCCTAGGCTTCAGAGAATCACATCTTCCAACGTTGTAATGTTCTTCTGCTCCTGCGCTTCGCTCCAGAAACCTTCCAACTCGACACGAAAGCACCGACGACGTCCCTTTGCTTCGAGAAACATCCCATATCGGACGTCGGTAACGAAGAACTAATTTTTATTTCCGTTATACTACTACTATAGTAGAACTGTAATCTTTTGTAAGAATCTTTGCGCGATTATAGAATTGCCCTCAGTAAACGGTCAACGACCGTGGGCCTTGGAGTAGGAGTCGACCCAGGCTCCGAACCAAGTAAAATCGATCGTGTCTCTGTGTGATTTTGTTTTCTTAATTTCCGCTGCGTACTTGCTCTAAGTTTTTCTGAAAAACGTTAACGATATTGACCCTCCCCCTCTATCGTTTCTCTCGATCCAACACTTGTGACTCTAACTTAGTGTCATCCAAGCTGAACCCATCCTCCAGAGCAGTGGCGAATATCATGGTGGCTGCAAAATAGCAAAAGCTTAGTTAGCTAAAAATGCTCAATGACAGGACAAGGGAGCTTACCGAATGAGGCAAGTCAGGGAGTTGATGTTTGGCTCAAACCGTACGCGTAAAGGATCTCCTCTTGAAAAAGGTTCACCCCGTGGAAGTGTCGACCGCCGATCTTAGAGATGGCGAGCTGATAGTGTTAGTAGGAGCCCTAGAGTCAATTATGTAATGATTGACTAGGGACTTTTTGTATCATATTCTATCATTAATAAAGGCATATTTGGTTATTATACTTACTTTATACTTGTGTCAAATAACTAAGTATAATAATATCCTTGGGTAGTAGGTTCTTATCTACATCATATCGATTGGTTGAATCGATAGTGAGATAATGCAGAGAACACTACACTAAATCATTCCTAGTCAAGCATTAATATTCAAGGACAATATTAATGCATGGAAACTAGCATGTAGGTCAATTGATGACTTGAGCTCACAAGTCATGGATATGTGATATCAAGTTGACACATGAGTAAACATTAGATAATATATACTGAATTGACCCACCATGAGAAAGTTTCATAGATTGTCATATGAGTGTCATAAACTTTCTCATGTGATTGTTAGTATGAATAGTCCTTAGACCTGAAGTTACTACGGTTCCCTACATGAGGAGTTATGTACTTTGGTATCGTCAAACGTCATCCGTAACAGGGTGGACTATAAAGGTGATCATTGGGTATATAATAAATTATGCGGAGGGATGCGAGTGGTATAGATGGGATCTATCCCTCCCATATGACGGGAGTGATATCTGTGGGCCCCTTGATCCAGTAGGACTGCTAAAATGCATGGTCATGCTCAAATGAGTTAATATAAGATATTGAGCTCATTTGTTTGAGTGAGTCCACTTGGGGATCAAGAAACACAAAGATTGATCGAGGATGACACAGTCTATGCCTCATTGGTCAATCTAGATATCGAGGATAGAAGGACAAGGTCGTACATTATCATAGTCATGAAGGTTAAGTCGGATCTCGACTTTTCTTGTTCCTTGGGTAGTAATGATGTATTGCTAGATGTCACTCATTGCTTATGTGTCTAAAGCGGTTTAGGCACATTGTCAACGTTACGAGAACCTATTGGGTCACACACTAAGGACACGATGCTTCGGAGATTGATTGATCTTACTTTGACTAAGATTTGATCCGAATTGAATTGCTTGAGTTAGACTCAAGTGAATCTAATTAGATTATGGGATTGAGATCTAATTTGAGTTAGACTAATTTAGATTAGACTCATCCACATTTGGATGAGATATTACTTCATTAAATTGTTTAATGAATTAATAATAAAGGAAGAGAAAAAGATTCTCTTGGAGAGAAGTTGAAGAGTCACATGAGAAGATGTGCTCTTTATTGGCTTTAATGAAGGGAAGCTAAAGGGATAAAAACTCTTCATATTCATGGGATGAGTATAAAAGAGTTTTTTTGTCATTTTGGATGAAGTCAAGTCATTTTTCTTCCTCTCTTCCTCCTCTTCCCCTCTTTGGCCGAAACCCACATTTGGGTTCTTGGTGTTTTTGTGAACTACCTCAAGTTGCTAGCACAACTAAGGTAGCTCTTATCCGAAGTTAAGATATCGTGTTTGTGTGGATACACATAGAGGCACGGACACTTGAACGTGCAAGAGATCCGGCGACACTTGGACGAGCAGGATAAACGCAAGGGCACGCTCCAAAGGTATACACTTTAGATAGATCTATTAGATAGATGAACTTCGTACGAGTTTTCTTTCGCATGGATAACTCGACGAATCTTGTTTCCGCTGCGTTTTTGTGTTTATGTCGCCGGGAGATCCCAACAGATAGGTGGCTGACAAACGGTAGGATTTGGGGAGAGGAGGAGGTGGAGGCAGATCCTCTATCCAGGTCGTCGGCCAGCTAGGGGTCAGGGTTGTGTTGATGAAGAAAAAGCGATCCATCTAACCTTTGTTGGAGGTCGAGAGTTTAGCAAAAAAGGAAGTCTAGGCTCAGGCTTGAAAAAGAAAATTGCCTGGCTCTTATTTTTTGGGGTAGTAGAAGTAGTGGAAAATTTTTGGTTGGAGAGAGATTTTGTACAAGGCGAAAATAATAACTGACCCGCAGATGAGGCAAATGGCGTTCGACGCCAGTTGGGACGAGAAGCTGAAAATATCGGCACACCTCTGAAACAAAGGGATGCAGGGGAAAGCGGAGGTCGGCCTGAAGGTGGTCTTGGGAAAGGGTTATACAACTCAAGGGGGGTCTCTCGGGTCGATCGTTAGAGCTAGGGAGTACTAGGTGATGGTCGAAAGGAATCTTGTACTCCGCTTGGAGGCGATCAAGGTCTCGAGGACGCAGCTTGGAGATGACGGTGGCATACCACGGGCCGGGGGTCGGGGTGGAAGAAGCCACAATCGGATACAAGAAATGCAAATGAGTGGTTTAACTAACCAGAAGAGAACGAAGGAGGGCCTCCGGAAAAGGTGAAGGTTGTGGGAATCCGCCGTCTACAAGAGGGAAGTTCGCCAGAATCCTAGCAGAGCACAGAGGGGAGGAAGAAGCAGGGTGAAAAGTGGGACCGTGAAGGGAGGAAAGACGGTATTTAAAGGGTCATGGGGAGCACATACGTCGTCCGATGGTGATCCTGTGAAAAGGCAAGAGCGAATCGGGGCCGCTCATTTCCCGCCTTAATGAGCCTTGGGAAACCGCGCTGCCGGTGCGCATGGGCTCTGACACAAAACGCTTCGTTACTCGGAAAAACCAATTAGCATGTACGCGTGACACCCAGCAATTAATAGGGGGATAAGAATTGATCCTCCGATCACCTGAGGGTAACACGTGGAATGTAATAATGGGAGAGCAACAGTACCAACCATACCGCGGGTGGGTCGGGTCCAGTATCGACCATACCGTAGATGGGTCGGGACCAGTCGATGTCGCTAGATAGGTGGTCGGCCGACGTTGGGCGATGCCCCGGACCGCCAAACAAACAGTCCAGTCAGTCGGACTCGCCGTCTCCTTCGACTAGACTCGAGAGGGATGCTTATGATCCCACCATAGCTGACAAGGACGCGGGTTAGCCAATGTGGCACCCTAAGGTGGCAAGTTGGGCTTAGGATCTGCTCCCACTGGTGTGGCGCTGAGGCCCGGCAAGGGGGAAACCTGGGCCTCAATATCCCTGCCCATGGGGGCTCGATCCGGCCGACTCTGCTTATAAATCCAGTCGTTTCCCCTCGATGGCCAAGTTGTACCAGCCCTACCAGTCAGAAGAATGCCCGAGCCCGTGTTCGCAATCCCGATCCCGGATGGCTCTCGGTCGGGATCCATCATTCGGGGAGTCCTCGACCCGAGTCATAATCCCGTCAAATCTCAACTAGCACTACTCGACCCTGGGATTCCCTTATTGCTCTCCCGGGACGGGAAAACTCCCTACAAGAAGGCTCGAGGGTGAGACCATGTGGTGCCGATCGGCAGACAACCCAAGCGAGTTACGGCTCGCCACTTCATATTCCTAAAGGTTTCTGCTGTTAGTACTCGTACAAATTCTCTGACGCTTAGCAAATGAAGATAGTGACCGCGCCGACGTTCGCCGACTCGGAGCTGACATCACTCGTGCCTAGAATCGCAGAAATCTCATTGGCGTAGTACGGTTTCTGGAGGGCGCAGTGAGTGAAGCCAAGCCGTACTACAGAGCCAACTGTAGGTGTTAGAAAACGCGGCATCGGTCGGCTGACTAACACTGTTCACTGACTTTGTCCTCGCATAGGACAAAAGGAGGGGGGCAGAGTTGGTCAGCCCTCCCGGCTATATATAGGGTCCTTCATCTCCTACGCGAAGGTATGCAAGATTTCTAAAACTACAGTGTTCTCATTTCTTCACTTCTTTTTTCTCCTCCACCGGATTCTGACTTGACCGTCGGAGTGTCTTGCCGGGAGCATTCCTGGCGGGTTACTAACGGTTTACCTTTTGCAGGTGAGAGACCCATCACTCGCCAGTCTTCAACAACGCCGCATATCACCTGTCATCCTCCTTCGCCAACAAGTCGTGCCCATTATTGAGTTAGGAGCTCACCTCGCTCGCCGTCAGCATCAAATGACTAAGCCTAACACGGTAAGTAGTGGTTGCTCTCACTCTCATCTACATGTAATGGTAGAGTTTCGCATAAGCTACTCATGATTTATGCACTATCATATGTTTACTTCTCGTGTACTTATCATCACTATCATAAACATATGAATACATAACTTTGAAGACTTATTAGAATTGCAAGGGAAAGAATAAAAATAAATAAGGATGTGTGTGCAAGAAAAGAAATGCATGCAAGAGATCAAAGAAATAGAGAAGGATAGGAGAATTTGAAAATGTTACATAGATGAGTGCAATAAAGCATTGCCCTGTAAATTTTCAATCCAAACTCCAAGCAATTCAACAATCATGTAAACAACCCTATCACACTGGAACTTAAAGTTGCACAACATATCAACATTTTTTTCATTATTATCTTTATTCCTTGTTTTTTATTTTTCTTCTTTCTTCTTTGTTTTTTTTCCTTTTGCCGTTTTCATTCATTTTTTTTAACATGTGCACTTCCTTTGCTCAAACATCAAACTCGCCCCAAAAGACAAAGACTATGGTATGCTTATGGTGATCAAGCACGGCTTATCTATACTTCAACTAAATCTAGGGTCAATTCTTCCAACTACTCATCTTGCACACTTGGACTTTTGACCGGTTCTAGACAAAATACTCATCATAAAACATCTAAATATCTCACGTTCAAAAGAACAATGAAATGAAATTAATAGAAGTAGAGAAAAAAATGACATGATAATAGATGAGAGTATTATTCAACTAACATGTAGAAATAAAAAAAGCAAGGGAAACACGCAAATAGTTTTTATCATAATCATGCAAACTTATGATAATGTAGTTCCAAAAGAATCAAAACAAGTTCTAGAATAGCAATAACCATGAGTGCACCACACACAAGAAAATGAAGAATGAAAAGTAGGCTCAAATCTTACTAGGTTAACAACAATAATCAACTCAGTCTACCAACATGAAGTCCATCACCAAACTAATAATCATATGCAATCAAAACACCCATTCATGACAATAATTCCAAAAATTGACAGTTAAATTTAACTAGCTTTTACGACTTCCAAGATGATATAAAGGAAGACGTCGGGAATTCAACTCCAAATCTGACAAAATAAAACTCAACAATCAAAACTCGACAAAGTGCATAAATGGAGAACACAAACAAAGTGCAAACAAGAAAGCAAAGTATGAAAACAAACCAACAGCAAATAAGTATCATTCAGTAATAGCAGTCAGGCTAGAAGTGGGATGATCTGAGTGGCAGAGAGAGACTTCTTCATGTGATCATAACGCATCATTCTCTCCTTCATCATCTCCTCGCAAGTTATCCCAATCAATTGAAGATAGTTCAGATGTAAGATCCAACCCAGAAGCGGAATGATCCTAGTTGAGGAGAACATTGCTTCTTCCACCATTCTCTTTACTTCCTGTCGGCTAGAGGTGGTTCAGTAGCAGTATCCAATCCAGTGGCCTATAAAAACCTACACGACCAAAAAGAGAACACTCCTCCAGCATGCATAAAGGGTAAGGAAGAGATGAAATAATATCAATCTCAACTAGACAAGTATCAGAAAGCGAATCACAATCAACAAAATCAACTATATGTACCTCCATGAAATTTTCTAAAAGATGAGCAAACATATTAACCATGAAACGATGAGAAGTACCCGAAGAATCATAAAGACGAAATAGTAACTTTTGATATGCAAGACTACCAAAAGAGTTAGTGAATGTAGTCTTCTCTTAGTCAAAATTGAGGACATGAGGAATGACCACCTACAACTGCTCATCCTCCTCTAAATATGCATACTCCAAATAGACAAGAAAAGGTGTAAGCTCCAATTCAGATGATTGCACAACTAAAGAAAGTGATTCTTGCAGTATTGTCTCCACTACACAAATCCCTATACTTTCATCATCAACATCTGGTTCAGGTGGTGGTATGACTTAACAAAGTGATTCTTGGGGCATACATCATCATAGACATGATATAATATACCAACATCAACATTAACATCAACAAGTGCATCAACACAATCTACAATATTATCATCATCAACATCAGCAACCTCAATGGGAACGTCCAAAATTTACAAGCAATCACATCATCAAAATCATCTGCAACATTTGCAACATCATCAGCATCAGAATTATCTACAACCATATCATCACAACATAGAAACTAGAGGAGTTTTGTAGAGCAGCAGAGTCAGAATCAAATTCATCACAATCTCTACAATTCATCTCCTCCAACACCTCGATACTAGTCGGAATGGCCTCTGAGGTAAGCTGAGTGGAACCTTATGCTAGAATCTGGCTAATGGATGATGTAATTTGCTCCACATGTATTTGGTAATTCCTTACTGATGCTTCAGTCCTATGTTGTTGCGCCTGTTGTAGTTGCAGTGAAAATTATTATTGTTGTTGTATTTGTAGTAAAAATTATTATTGTTGCAATTGTAGTGAACATTGTTGCATAAGATCCTCTAATTTCTACATTGATGTTCATATTACACCGAGAGCAGCAATTTCTGTACTAAGGTCTTGAAATGTAGCCCAGGGAATTGGCTCGATCTGTTGGAATGTCTAAGGTCTGGTAAGCATTGAGTCACCCTGGAATCCCAATGGACTTTGATATGTCAGACAAGATTGATCGAATTGCTGTTGCTCGTTCCCATGCATGAAATTTTGATAATCTCTCCAATCAAGTATATAAGATCTAGTAAATGGTTCATACATGTCTTGTTGCTGAGCTTGATAGTCCTGAGTTGGATGACATCCCCAAAATGAGTGCTAGCAATTGGATACACATCCTGATATTGATGTTGATAACACTGAGGCTTGAAAAAATATTTGCTTATACTCTTTGATTAGTGAAGAGATAATCATCATCTGCGTACAGGATAGGGCATTGTTCAATTGGACGGACTGGACTACCACATATACGATAGACGCTCATTTCTAGCACCGACTCCTGGCATATTGTTGGATAAGAAAATTTATCTCATCCAACTGACTCTTTATACTTTGTTGCTCAGTACCTGAATCATTAGCATGATTAACATCTCCAAATTGCTGAAAATGTGGATTCATGATTACTGAAATAATATCCTGGTCTCACCTAAAATACCGAAACAAACAAAATCACTAGAGGTAGGAAACTTAAAAGACAAAACACATAGATACAATTGAATTAAGCCCTAAATAATTTTTGGATTTCTATAAAGAAATAGAAAAATAATCCTAAATTATCAAATACCGTTAATTCCCGGCAACAGTGCCAAAATTTGATAACCGTGTGTCGTTCCACGATTAGAAACAAATTAATTTACCAAACACCTCTACACTAATGTAAGATAGAGATGACTCGGACCTTCTCTTACAAGGAATGTAACGATAGAATATTAATCTTAGGTTTGTGTTATTTGTGAATTGCGATTTAGAATTTTTGCTATGGAAATGGGGGTTTTGAGTTTTGAGGTTTTAAGACTATGAAATGAAATAACAATGAATATATGAAACATAATCTAACCTAAACTACAATTATCAAAGGCAAGATGAAGAAAGTGAAGCATTTAACTATATTAAAGCATTCAACAAAAACATAATCTATTACTATTTGCATCAACTTAATGACAAGAACAAACATCAACAAAATAAACATTGTACGAAATTAAAGTAACCTAATTGCAACAAATGAAGAAACACAAGTGGTTAGGGAAATTCATCGAACACTTAATAAGCATGAATCAAATTAAACTAAGTGCGTACAATCTTAATATGGGAGATCGAATTTGATTTCAAGCGTTCAACAATCAACACATAGCAATAAACAACAATCAACACATACAACTCAAAAGAAAAGAATCAACCCAATACATAAGAATTAACCCAACAATAAGAAACAATCACACATGAAGAATTCACCAAGCGTCTGATGGAGCTTCTCCCTGGATCGTCGGATGGAGGTGGAGCTTCGGATGTATACCGATGTCCAGAATCGTGAAGCAGGCTTCGGTGGTGCATCGGATGGGAGAAAAGACCCTCCTCTTCGAAACCGAAGAGGGGAGGTGGATGGTGGCCGTCGGAGTCGCGAAGGATGAACTCTCCTCTTCGAATCCGTAAAGGAGAGGGTTGTCGTATTGCCGGAAAGAGGAGCGGATTCTCCTCTTCGAAACCAAAGAAGAGAAGTGACCTCTCCTCTTCGAAATTGAAGAGGAGAGGGGCTGCCGGAGTGATGGATGAACTTTCCTCTTCGAATTCGAACAGGAGAGGGCCTGCTGGCGTCGATGAAACTCTCCTCTTCGAATCCGAAGAGGAGAGGTGGATGGTAGCCGGCGGTGGAAGAGGAGATGACAACGAGGAAGAGCTTCGAATCCGAGAACTCTCAATGGAGATGGAGCTCCGGTCGACGGTGGATATGAGCTTGGGCGTCGAATAGAGTCAAGTCTAGGAACCTCTCCCAATCGGTAAGGGTGAGGTGGAGAAGATGGAGTGGAGAGGAAGAAGAGATGGTAGCTGGCGGTGGTGAGATGGAGGTGGACCGCGCGGCCTTGGTGGTGGCGGATGGAGAGGGTGCTTTCGTTGGGGAAGAAGACCTGAGGTGTCCGGGAAGATTTGGGGATCGGGAGAAGATGTTTCTTAATGGATTATTGTGTCTTTTGGGTCTTGGATTTTGGATTTGGGTTCAAGGTTAAGTTTTTAGGATCCGATTTTTGGTTGAAAGGAAGAAAAATTCGAATCCATTAGAAAGAGATTGACTTTTGTTTATTGAGCTTCTGAGATTGGGTTGGATGGGGATATTTTGCTCTTGGATCAATTGCAGCCATTGGATGGCTCAGATTGAATCAACGGTCAAGATCTTCTTGTGCTGGGATGCTCTCTCTCTCAACCCTTTGAATGACTTGATTTAGTGGCAAAAGGTGAAATATTCGCCCTCAACACCCCCGTTAGTTCGTCTTAGGATCAACACGGAAGATATAAATCACGGTGATTAAGAAGACAAGAGGTTGGGAGAGAGACATTTTACACAGAGTGTAGGGATTTACACCCTACCAACCTCGTGGCTCAAACCCAAAACCTTTAATGACAATCTACCAACTCTTTACTATCTCAGCTATGCCCGAGGGGGCTTTGAATGACTTGATCTAGATCCATGGCCGAATTGCTCCCGATTTAGATGCATAATCCATATAACTCCATATCTCTATCAAAAGCTTGATCACTCAAGATCGAGATAGATGATTAGGATGCTTCAGATATTTATCAACGAGCCTAGATCATTTCTCTAAAAAACAAGATGTGCATTCTTAGATATAATTTCTGAGAATATAGAAAAAATTACATCAAATCTCTAAATAGATCAACTCGTAAAATATGATATAAATTAGTAATTAACCATACGAGAGAATAAAAATGTTTAAAATATAAGAACTAAAATAATGTGCTAAAATGCTATTTATCAAGGGGACATGAAAATATCATAGCCAACTACCCCTTCTAGTTGTGCAATTTCAATTGTATGTAGAATGATAATTATTCACTATCGGCTGCATCAGTAGTTACCATATTAGGATCATCAATGTTCTCTTTAAATAAAATTTTCATAACTTTATCGCTCCCACAATCATAAATGAATTTAACATTACTCGTCTCGAAAAAGGATCTACTCAAGGATTGAAAATTTTGAAACCTCTTGAGTTATCAGAGTATCCTATAAAATGACAGCTAACGATTATTGAATTCAATTTTCTTTCATTAGGCCTATAGGACTTAACCTCAACTAGACAACCCCAAATATATAGTTGCCTAATACTAGACATTCTACCTATCCACAACTTGTATGAGATTCTTGTTACCATCTTATTAAGAACTCTATTGAGTAAGTAAATCGTAGTCTTGAGTGCTTCACCCCCTAAAGACTCTGGTAGAGAAGAAAATGCAATCATACATCTAACCATGTTTTTTAAGGTCCAATTTTGTCGCTCTGCTACACTATTCTGCTAAGGGGTCCCAAGCATGGTGTATTGCGTCAAGATTCCATACTCTACAAGGCAATCCATGAATAGCCTAGAACGTTGTTCACATGATCTATTAGATCTACCATAATATTCACCATTACGATGATCTGACACTCTTAATCTTATTACCAAGTTGATTTTCAACTTTGACTTTAAAGGTTTTGAACATGTCCAAGATTGTAACTTCTCGTGAATTAGGTATAAGTATCCATATCGGGAATAGTAGTCTATAAAGCTAATAAAGTATAATTGACTATTCTAAGAAGTTTTAGGGAACAATCCACATATATCCATATGTGTTAACTCTAAAACTTCATTACTCCATTTTAAACCTTTATTACTTTTATTAGTCGTTTCTCCTTTATACACTTAATACAGGTTCCAAAAATCTGACACATCTGAGGGAATTAAGAATTCTTAGTATATTAACATTTCTATGCGTTGTTTAGATATGTGCCCTAACGCATTTGTTACAACATGGACGAATTCTCACTCGTCAAACTATGCTTCACACCTATACTATGGATTACAATGTTATTCGTATGGGTTCCAATGTCCAACCTCTATAATTTATCAATCAAGAGACTAGTACCACACAAAATAAAATTTTGAAAAATATTAAATATTCCATTTTTTAAATGAACAAGTGCCTCCAAATTTATCCAAACATGAAATAAAAATTAAGTTCCATCTAAATAACGACACTACAAATGTCATTTCCAAATTCAAAAGTATATTGTTCCCTAAACAAACTCTAAAGACAGGTTTGCCTATATTTTCGCCTTCTTGTCAGTTCCCGTATAGGTGAATCTTTCAGCATCAATTGACATTCGACTCCTGAAACAATCCTGCATAGTTACATTTATTTGAGTAGTTGCACCCGTATCTATTCATCAAGTGTTATTAGGTACAATAGCTAGGTTGACTTCTGAACTAACATAGTTGAGAAATATATCTTTCTTGATACATCAGTTAATGTATCTGGGCAATTCTTCTTCCGATGACCTTTCTTTTTATCAAAAAAAAAAACTTAGGTCCTGATCTTGTTGCTTTTGCACCTTATGCCCTGAAGCCCCTATCACTCGTAAATTGTTTACTCATTACTCTTACTTTTATACTAAGATGAGGATGCAAAGTGAGCACTGTGAGATGTTTCGTGTCTTAATTTCTTTTCTTTCTGTATACACTGAGCTATGAGCTCATTCAGTGTCCACTCCTCTTTTTGAGTATTGTAACTTATCTTACGAGTGAATTGTATAAGCAGAGAGATTAAGAATAGGTTCACAAGTACACTTTCAAACATTTTCAATTTTAGTGTCTTAAGCCTTGTAACCAAAGTCGACATCTCCATGATATTCTCCCTAATGTTACCTTTCCCGTTATACCGCATTGACACTAACTTCGTGAGAAGTATAGTATCTCGATCCTTTCGTTTGAGATGAATCGGCCTGCTAACTCCTTAATAAGATTTTAGCATCCTCGTTCTAAGTAATCGAACCTCTAAGTGATTCCTAAATGGACATCTTCATGATAATTAAACTCATCTAATTTGATCGCTCCCATTTGTCATAGATCATATTTTGATCCGAATGGAATCACTAGTCAAGGTGTATTCCTAAATGCAAAGTTTAAATCCATGCATCCTAATAAAATTGTAATATGCTCTTTCCAGTGATGATAATTTGTGCCAGTAAGCACAGGAATGTTGTTCAAATTAGTAGATAGTGAGAGCACTAAACAAAAGAAAAAAATATAACTCAATTTAACTAAACAAAATATGTATCTTTATAGTTATGTTGTAACAAAATACAACAAATAAAATATACAACTTTATGGGCATTAAATGAGATACCTAGTACAACATTATATTAAGTCTTTGGACTAAATACAATTTGCTAATGGTACTCTCTAAACAACTCATAATTATCTTCATCTGTCACACAACGCACCTTCCTTTGAGCCAACACGTCATGCACATGATTTATAAATCAAACTAGAAACGCACTATGAGTTTCCTTAGTTTATGTTTTCAAGCATCACTCACTACACTTCTAATCAGCCACATAGTGCGCTTTCCTTTGGGCTGACACACTATGCATATGACTTATAAATCAAACTAGATTTGTGAGTATCCTTAAACATACATCCAACATAAAGAATGACTTTCCTTTAGGCCAACCATCTTTAGTATGGATATACATTCATCTACGTAAATACCCCTAGCCTCCCCAATAGTTCTCACTTTGGTGATAGTATTGGCTTGACTAAGTAGCAAGTGCGAAGAAGAATACAGAAAAATATTGCTGAAAACGTAGCTAATCAGTTACTAATCGATTGATACTCTTATCAATTGATTGCCTTCAAGCCACAATCGATTGACACACATTATCTGTCATTTCCAGGACACACCAATTGATTGCTTACAATTGGCCAATCGATTGCTTAACAACAGTCAAGTTCCTTGATCTATTCAGAAGGTTTCTGTTTGTGAATTCATCCACACCAATCGATTGACATCTTACAGCAATCGATTGGTGAACACCAATGGATCCCACTGATCGATTCGGAAACCTTTTGTTATAACCCAACGAATAACAATCGATTGTACTTATAACAATTGATTGACCCAATTAATTCTACACCTTCTGTATTCGACTTAGGCTCAATAATTTCTTGGCTCCTCATGGCAATCAGTTGGTGTTAACCAATTGATGAACCCAATCGATTTCAGCTCTTTCTGTGCACAATTCTGGGTATCCCAATCGATTGGTCTTTATAGCAATCGATTGGTAAATACCAATCAATCTGCCCAATCATTTAATGCTTCACACCAATTGATTGGTAACTGAAAACATGATTTTTTTTAATGTGATTTTTATCTCAAAAAAATCCTAAAATCATGTTAGTTGCGGATAATGGGAAAAACTCAATCTATGGTTAAATCCTAACCTATCCATACTAAATTCGATGAATATGTATCAATCGAGGCTCCACAATGGAATCAAACACAAAATAATGCATATTTTCTAAATTATCAAAAATAATTAACAGGATCTAGCTATCATCAATCATTAAGGCCAAAATTGAAAATCGAAATAATGTCCAACCTAAATCCATCACAAAAGCCATTGATCTTTATTTGTCATCGGAGTTCCTACAAGCGCAGAATGATCTTCTGTAGGGATCAGGTGACCACCGGAGTTCCTTCTCAATGGGGAGGAGAGGATGAAGATGAGGAAGCTCAATTGAATCCAAGATTCAAGGTGCTTAAATCAATGAGCTTCTTTTCTTATATACCTTAGTTCATCTTCCGAGGACCATCCATAATGAAGCTCATAACCCTTTAACAACCCTTAATGTTAATGAAATGGGTTAACAGATCTACACATTAAATCCATATCCAATTATATAAATCTCCTTCCTGCTTAAAGTATTAAATCACTTAATTGAGGTTTAGATCCCTAATAACATAATTGTTGTGTATTATTGTTAATCAAATGTTAGCTCACCAAATAGAGATTAAATCCTTTAGGTAAATGTCGTTTTGTAGGTGTAATAGTCGGATTCAATGGAGTAGACAATTAATAGGTAAAATCAATCGACTGATAGACTAAAATCAATCCAACAACAACCCTATAAAAGAGGGTTTCGAGGAAGATTGAAGGTGCTAATTTTTGGAGGTTTGAGGATAAAGTGATGTTGCATTTCTGGACCAATAAGAGACAATTCCAAGCTACAAGAAAGTGTTCAAAGTGTGACTCATGTAAAGTTGTTTGCTTTCCTTCATTTGCATTTGTTTTTTGTATTTTTATTATATTGTTGCAAAATATAATATAAGAGGTTTCTCTATCTCCAAAAGGTGTCTGAGAAGGATAAGAGTAGTGATAATAGTTTGCTAGGACTAACCCTTGGGCATAACTACCTTAGAGTGTTGGTGCAAGTTGCATCAGTGATGTCCTCCTCTAAGTGTTTTAATGTTTGATAATAGACTTAAGTCAGTGATACATTAAACAAGAGAAGGGGAGTTAAGAGAGAAGTAACAAAATGGACCAAAGTGTTGATGCAGTCTGGCCCTGATTGTTATTTTGGTGATTGACAGATTTTAGTTTAGGTTGATTATGATTATGATGATTATGATTAAGTCCTGATCGAGGATCAGGCATGGTATGGAAAATCTTAGTCTGGGAGGCTAAGTGTTGGAAAATCCTAGTCTAGGAGGCTAGGTGTTGGAAAATTCTAACCTGGAGGGTTAGGTGTTGAAAAATCCTAGTCTGGGAGGCTAGGTGTTGAAAAGTCCTAGCTTGGAGGGCTAGGTGTTGGAAAAGTCCTAATTCGGAAGGGTTGGGTGAAAAGTCCTAGCTTGGAGGGCTAGGTGAAAAGTCCTAACTTGGAGGGTTAGGTGCAAATTCCCATCCTGGAGAATTAGGTGAAAAAGTCCTGGCTTGGAGGGTCAGGTGCCTAGCTTGGGGGGCTAGGTTGGATGATGTTCTAACTCGAAAGGGTTGGGTGAAAAGTCCTAGCTTGGAGGGCTAGGTGAAAAGTCCTAGCTTGGAGGGCTAGGTGAAAAGTCCTAACTTGGAGGGTTAGGTGCAAATTCCCAACTTGGAGAGTTAGATGGAAAAATCCTTAGCTTGGAGAGCTAAGGTGGATAAATTCCTAGCTTGGAGGGCTAGGGTTGAGTCTCTGGATCGGTCTGGTGATCGATCAGGGACATTGGTACGCTGCTCCTTAGTGGATCGGTCTGGTGATCGATCCAGCTATGTCTGATCGAACTGGTGACCGATCAGGGAGCGCACAGTGAGATTGGGAATCTACTGTGTGGCTCCTGATCGGACCGGTGACCGATCAGGGAGCAGGTTGCTTCCATGCTGCCTTATTTTTGATCGGTCTGGTGACCGATCAGGGAGCAGATGGTGAGTGAGTTCCCTTGTTGATCAAAGTCCTGGATCAGTCCGGTGACCGATCAGGAATCTTGGATCTGATTAAAAAATCACTGTTTATCTGCCCTGATCGGTCTGGGTGACCGATCAGGCTTCACTCTGATCGGTCTGGTGACCGATCAGGCGTGTATAGCTGCGAGAGCTGGGAATCCCAGCGAAGCAGTGGATCGGTCTGGTGACCGACCCACACGCCCTGGATCGGTCCGGTGACCGATCACTTTAATTCAAATTGCACTGTCAGACGTGGTCAGAGCGTCTGATCGTATCTGATTCACTGATATTTGCTTCTGATATTTGATTTACTGTATGATTTGCTGCTCTAACAGTCTGATTAAGCTGCAGGTGACAGGGGAGGATTCAAACACTCAAGGAGAGGTCAACGGAGGCTTTCCTTGGAGCAGGTTTGTCCGATTCTCCATTTCAGGTTGCAATGGCCGAGTTGCAGACTGGAGCCGAGACTGAGGCTTGGCTGAGGGGATCTTAGGAAGACCAGAGAGGGCTCAGTGGTAGCTGGCGTTGGCAGCAAGGTAGCTGGAGGCTACGGAGGATATTGTCACCTGATGCTGAGTGGAGAAAAAGGGCGGAAATTGGCTTCGGGGAAGCAGAGTTCTGGAACTTGTGTTCTTGCCGCGCCTAGTGTTCTCCACAATCTGCTTGCTGCGTTCTTGAAGCTGTCATCACTTTGAGCAAGCGATCGAGAAGCAACCAATCTTTACTTGAGCGCTTGAAGGAGAGAACAAGTAGCTTGGAGTCCGACAGTGGGAAGACACGAAGAAGGGTTCTTGCGTGAGATTGCCACTGGGTGGAGCTCAAGGAAGCTAGCTGTGTTCTTGTCCTTGCTAAGTGTTTGAGTAAGATCTTTCTCGTAGTTTCTTTGTGCTTAAACTTTATCCTGATTGAAACGCTGTGGAGAGGTTTCTCCACCGAGAAGGAGGTTGCATTATATCCGGTGAAACCGGTGCTTGATCTGCCGACGATCAAGGGATCGCCCACCTTAAGGGCACGCCAAGGAGTAGGGGCAAGTTATCCCCGAACCTTGTAAACCCTCTTGTTAGCGTTCTTGGCAGTTGTCTTTGTTTGATCTCATTTCTGTTTTAGCTTACTGCACTTTCAGTTTCTCTTGTTTCTTCCGCTGCTGTGCTACTGATAAGTTAAGTGCAGGAAAATTGTTAAACGCAAGTGAAAAGTGATTGGCTATATTCACCCCCCCCCCCCTCACTAGCCATCTCGTTTCCAACACAAAGTCCTAGTGAATCTAGGCAATAAGTCCTGGTTCGGGGAATTGGGCACTAAGTCCTGGCAAAGGGCTGCTGGGCACCTAGCGAAGGGCTGTTAGGCATCGAAACCCTAAGAGCTGGCGAAGGGCTGCTAGGCACCTAGCGAAGGGCTGCTAGGTACCTAGCGAAGGGCTGCTAGGCACCTAGCGAAGGGATGCTAGGCATCGAAACCCTAAGACCTGGCGAAGGGTTGCTAGGCACCTGGCGAAGGGCTGCTAGGCGTTGAAGACCTGGCGAAGGGCTGCTAGGCACCTGGCGAAGGGCTGCTAGGCAAAAGTCCACCCGAAGGACTGGGTAGCAACCGTCTCCTGAGAGGAGTAGGTGAAAGGCGCATTCTCGGGGGTGGGAACTTACGTCGGTTCGACCTAGGGTTTCATGGAAATCTGAAGTCCAAACCAAGTCCTTAAGGCTAACATTGTATGTATATTTGCTTTGTGTTTGTGTATCTTGCAGGTACCAAGAACCGGAGACAAAGCAGGTGAAAGGCTGGAAAGCAGCCAACCCAGGCGCCCCCATTGATGGGGGCGCCCAGATCAAAGGCTAAAACCCAGTGTTGGGTTGAAAGCCTTGAAGCCAGTCGCCCAGTATGACGGGGGCGCCCAAGCCAAAGAGGAAAATGGCAGTTTCGTGTGGTAAGCAGAATAGGCTTCCATTCGGGCGCCCGGGAGAAATCAAGCGCCCAAGTTGAAAGCTATATTTGATGTTTCGAGGTCGAAACACAGATAAGCCTTCACTCTTCACTCAGGCGCCTGGGAGGTCTGGGGCACCCTGGTCAGAGGTTTTATCAGCTATGGCAAGGTCGGCGCGGGGATAAGATTTGACCGAGTCTGTAGGGGCGCCCCCAACGTATCAGGCGCCCTTATGAAGCCTATATAAGGGGCTTCGACCCCTCTGCTTCAGACACAACTGCTGTGAGTGATTTTGAGCATTCTAACTGACGACAACGCGCTAAAGACGAGGCTCTACAACCGGGAGGCTCCAGGAGGAAGTGTGCGGCACTTCGGAGGTCCAGATCGGCCGAGTTTCAAACTCTAGTTGTTCGGTTTGCATTTAGTATTCTGTACTTACTTTGCTTTACTTTTGATTGTACTTCTACACTGTAAGACGGGTTTTCTCCACCTCCGAAAATTCCGGAAAGGAGACCAATAGTGGACTCACGCCGAGTACATAGGCCTTGGACGTACTGACCCTGGGGGGTTGGGAACCAAGTAAATAAATCCCGCTGTGTCCTTGTGTTCTTTCTATTTTATTTTCCGCTGCACTAACACTCTGAGTCCAGTACGAACGAAAGTTTTATGAAGATTTCCGCGAGAATTTTTACGGTCGATATTCACCCCACCCCCCCTCTATCTACGGCACCGATCCTACAATTGGTATCAGAGCTAGGCCGCTCTTCACCGGACTAACCGCCGACGGAGCAACGACGCCAGGAGTTGAGGGGGAGCCCAGGGGTGAATCAGGTACATTTTAATTTTAAATGTCAAATTTTAAATTCCATATTAATTATATGCTTCACGTGCAGGGAGAGAAGGCACTACAAAAATCAGTGCCCTACTCGTGAGACTCGGTCTACACCACCGGCGGCAAAGGAGACACCACCGCCAGGAGTCCGGAGAGATAAAGGCCACATCAGATGCTTCAAATGCGAGAAGTACGGACACTACAAAAACAAGTGTCCGGTGAAGGTAGGTAAGATTTACGTTCCAAAAAGTTTACAAATTTCTGCATTGTCTTATGATAATTTAGTTGATTTTTCTGGTAAATTAGATTTACTGCATATTAAAATTAATAGCTTGCATAATCAGTTAGAAAAAGTAAATAATTCTAAAATATCAGAAATCAACACTTTAATTCTTAATGTTAACTCGATAATTTCCAAAGTTAATTCTGAAATTAATTCTGGAATTAATCTGAATTTTAATTCAGACAATTCCGAATTCAAATTCGAAAATCCTAAAGATAATCCCGAATTAAAATTTGAAAATTCTAAGGATAATTCTAAATTTGAAAATCCTTTAGATAATTATTCGTTGTATAACTCTGGATTCGAATTTGAAAACCTTAAGGATAATCCAGAAGATAATTCTGGAAACATTATTTCTAAGAATAATTTTAAAGATGAAAATGTTGATGCAGTCTGACCCTGATTGTTGTTTTGGTGTTGACACTGATTTTAGTTTAGGCTAATGAGATGATTGGGATTAAGTCCTGGTCGGGGATTGGGCACGGAGTTGGATAAAATCCTGGCTTGGAGGGCCAGGTCCTAGCCTGGAGGGCTAGGTTGGATGAAATCCTGACTTGGAGGGCCAGGTGCTAGCCTGGAGGGCTAGGTTGGATGAAACCCTGGCTTGGAGGGCCAGGTCCTAGCTTGGAGGGCTAGGTTGATGAAACTCTGGCTTGGAGGGCCAGGTCCTAGCTTGGAGGGCTAGGTTGATGAAACCCTGGCTTGGAGGGCCAGGTCCTAGCTTGGGAAGCTAGGTGATTGAAATCTTGGTGAGTGAAGTCAGGTCCTAGCTTGGAGGGCTAGGTTGAAGTCCCGGTGAGTAAAACTGGGCACGGAGTCTTGGTCCGAGGGACTGAGCACGAGTCAGGGGAGGCTGGGAGCCAGTTCTCTTGACTTAGAGTGGGTTTGGCCTTGCCTGGATCAGTCTGGTGACCGATCAGGGAAGCTGGCACGGAGTTCCCTCGTGGATCGGTCTGGTGACCGATCCAGCTATGTCTGATTGGTCCGATGACCGATCAGAGAGCATACAGTGAGTTTGGGAAGCCTACTGATCGGCTCCTGATTGGTATGGTGACTGATCAGGGATACTATTCAGATCGTTCTGGTGAACGATCAAATATCGCGAGCTCCTCACTACGACCAATCAGGCTGGAGCCTGTTCGGTCAGAGAGTGGACTGATCGGTCACCAGTCCGATCAGGCCACAGCCTGATCGGTCTGGGGACCGATCAGGAGGTTTGGATTGTGAAGCTGGGAAATCACTCTAAGAAGGGGTGGATCGATCTGGTGACCGATCCATGACTTAGGAACAATCTGGTGACCGATCACGAAGAAGTCGCGATTTCTGATTGCAAGTTGAGGACCGATCAGGTTGGAGTCTGATCGGTCTGAGCCCATCCTGATCGGTCTGGTGACCGATCAGGAGTCACTCTGATTGGTCCGGTGATCGATCAGTAGCTGACAGCTTTATTTCAAAAGCGGTGTCAGACGTCTGATTGCATTCCGATTTCGCTCTGTTTTTCTCTACTATCACTGATGTAACTTTGATTTCATTTGCTAAACCTCTGATTAAGTGTGCAGGTGACAGTGATGGATTCAAACACTCAAGGAGGGTCAATGGGAGTCTTTCCTTGGAGCAGTTTTGTTTGTTTCTTCTTCTCAGGTCACAACGGATGGCGTGAGCTTGCAACGGCAGGAAGCTGACGAGCTGACCTGGGCTTGGCTGGAGAGTTCAGTGAGTCCAGAGGTGGTCAGGATAGATGAGGCTGTTGCAATGAAGTTAGTGAGCAGCTGGGCGCTGCAGAGGTGCGCCTGGGACCTGGGATCAGTGATCAGAGACTTAAGAGCTCGGTGACTAAGAAGTCTCAACAAGAATTCTTGATTCAAACTCTTCTTGCGGCTACAACTCTTGTGTTCTTGCGACAACTTTGATCCATCTCTTGTGCAAGCAACTGTGAATCTTGAGCAACCTTTTGATACTTGAGCACTTGGAAGAAACAAGGAGCTTGGCAAGTCCATCGGCAAGAAGACACGAAGAGCTGGGTGTTCTTGCGTGAGATCTGTGCTGGGTGGAGCTCGGTGAGGAGTTCGCTTGTGTTCTTGCTGTTCTAAGTGCTCTACAAGATCCCTTCTTGTGTTTCATTGTGCTTAATACTTTATTCCTGTTGAAACGCTGTGGAGATGTTACTCCACCGAGAAGGAGGTTGCATTTTATCCGGATTTTCCAGGGCTTGATCTGCCGACGATCAAGGGATCGCCCACCTTAAGGGCACGTCAAGGAGTAGGGGCAAGTTATCCCCGAACCTTGTAAATCCTCTTTGTTAGCGTTTTGTGCTTGTGCTTAGTTTAGGGTTTAGTTACTGCATCTCTGTTCTGTATTGCTTCCGCTGTGCTACTAACCCTAAGTGCAGAATCTGTCAAAGTGAAAGAGAATTTCGTGTCTGGCTATATTCACCCCCCTCTCTAGCCATCCAAGTTCCAACAGAAAATCTCCTAGATAATAACTTAATTATAGATAATCTGAAAAATTATTACAAAACTTTAACTAGTTGCCCAAATTACTCCTCCTACTTTGAGGATGAGGAGGATATGGAACTATCTAAGATAAAAGTCATAGTTAATAAAGTTCGCAAAGGTTCAAATAAATCCGAATTGTTAGAAAAATTTGAAAAGATAGATAAAGAAAAAGCAGAAATTTTTGAAATAATGAAAATGATGAACTTAAACCCACAACTATTAATTGATCATTTCAACCTTAATTATTCAAATCTAAATTAATCAAATCTAAATTAATTAAATCTTACTTAATTCAAATTAATTAAATCTTACTTAATTCAAATTAAATCCTAATTAAATTAAATTCAAATTAAATCCTAATTAAATTAAATTCAAATTAAATTCAAATTCAAATTAAAATCAAATTAATTCAAATTAAATCCTAATTAAATTAAATTCAAATTAATTCAAATTAAATCCTAATTAAATTAAATTCAAATTAATTCAAATTAAATCCTAACTAAATTAAATTCAAATTAATCCAAATTAAATCCTAACTAAATTAAATTCAAATTAATTCAAATTAAATCCTTATTAAATTAAAATACAAATTAAATTCAAATTCAAATTAAATCCTAATTAAATTAAATTCAAATTAATTCAATTAAATCTAATTAATTCAAACATAAATTAATTCAATCTAAATAAATCAAACTTAAATTAAGTCAATTAAATCTTAAATAAATCAAACTTAAATTAATTCAATTAAATCTTAAATAAATCAAACTTAAGTTAATTCAAATTCAAATAATTTAAATTAACTCAATTAAACTTTAATTAATTCAATCTTAAATTAAATTAAATCTTAATTAACTTAAATTCAAATTAATTAATTATTCAAATCTTAATTAACTTTAATTCAAATTAAATCAATTAAATCTTAATTAACTTAAATTCAAATTAATTATTCAAATCTTAATTAACTTAAATTCAAATTAATTCAAATTAATTATTTAAATCTTAACTCAAATTCAAATTAATTCTTAATTAATCATTAATTAAATTAATTCTTAAATTAATTAATCCAACTTTAAGTAATCCATTTTAATTTAACTCTAAAATAACTTAAACTCAAATTAAATAAAATCCTACCCAAACTGCAACAATAAATTTAATAAAATCAAATATGTCAAAGTGGGTTGACATATTCACGGGTTCACACGATATGTATCAAATCGGGAATTTGATACACTTTAGAAAGTTAATTAAATGATTTGAATTGCTTGACTCATGCATAACTACCATGTCATGCATATGCAATTTTCTTTAAATATATGAGATGTCATTCATATTTAATTTTATGCATAAATTAGAACAGTTATAGGAAAAAGAATAATTGAAACTTGATCAACCTAGTATTGGGAGGAGGTGAGATGATAGTACGTTAGAGAAACCTTTATGGTGGAACTAGCCGAAGCTACCGATCCAAGACCCGAACTAGTTAGACCAAAATCTTTCAAGAAGTAACCTGAAGATGAATTTTCTATAAAAGGCTTTGTCAAGGAAAGGGTTGATGATCCAATAAGACTACGGCCAAAGAAGGCATAGTGCCTCGCCAAAACATGGAAGCCAATTACTAAAAATCAAATTCACTTTACTATTGCTAGATTTGAATCTAACACAAGTTTCAATTAAATCTTAGAATTAATAATAAATTAAGAAAAATGATTCAAGCATCTCACAATGCACCCATAAGGCAACCATGCTTGCTGTATTGATACATCTAAAATGGGTGAGATGTTAAGGACCAATGAATTGAAAAATAGTTTTCAAAATAATTTTTCAAAATTGCTAGAATATTTTTCTAAAAATATATTTTCAAAATAGTGCTTTAACTTAATAATGTTTTTATAGATTTCATGCTTGTCTGATTGAATATATATATGATATGTTTTCAAAAAATTATATCTTTTTAAACATTGTTTGACTCACACAATTAGACACAAGCCTCTTAGGACAACACTAAAGTTCCTTAAGGCACTTAGATAGAGTCAAATGGTGACGGGTACAGGGGGAGTGGTTTATTCTTTTTCAAAAATTATCCTTGAAAAACCACTGTCTTTTAAAATGGGTTTTGAAAACTGGGCTTTAAACACTATTACTTACGTTTTTCGAAAATTATGTCTGATAAATTACCTTAATTTCAAAATATGCTTCAAAATTTCAAAATACATTCTAAGAGTGTGCTATGTCTTGTTTGATTGTGATAAACCCTAAAGACACAGAGGAAGGTCCACTTCATAATCTACAAGGACTCCTAGGATGTGTCAGATTTAGGGGGAGTCTGAGTCAAAATTCTGAAAAAGTTTTTTTGTGTAATTAATTGTTTTGAACGTATTAGATAATTCCTTTGATTTGAATCAAACCTTAAGACTCAGAGGAAGAGTACTTGTGGTCAACAAGCTTCCCAAGACTGGGTCAAGTTTAGGGGGAGGTCAAATTAAAAGAATTATTGAATATTTCGAATGTTTTCATGTGCGGTATTGTCAAATCCTTTTTATCCTTTCAAAGACTATCATCTTAATAATTTATCTTTAAAAATACTATTATTTTTCAGAAATTCATCTGGTTTTAATCAATTTGAAATAATATTTTTCTTGAGTTTGGAAAATCTTCCAGGACACTTAGGAAAATGTCCTTGTAATCAACAAGATTTCCTATGATTGTGTCAGACTGGAAGATAAACCAAGTCAAGTAAAATATTATGTCTTCAAAAATTCATGCATTTTCAAAATATACTTACATATATTTTCAAAAATACTATCATTTCTTTTCCTATCAAAATTTTGTTCAAAAATAGTACCTACCTGAATTTGGAGAATTTTCCAGGACACTTAGGAAAATGCCCTTGTAGTCAACAAGGTTTCCTAAGATTGTGTCAGACTAGAAAAGGAATCATGTCAAGTACTTACACTTTTCAAAATTCATACGTTTTAAAGTACTTATGTTTTTCAAAAATTCTAATACTTTTCTAAGTACCTATACTTCTCATACTTAGATTGTCAAAAATTGCATGATATGTTTCAAAAAGTACTTAGATTTTTCAAAAAGGCTCAATCTATTTTTTTCAAAAAATACTTGCATATTTCTCAAAAATTCTTAATATTTTTAAAGTACTTGCATGTTTCAAAAATCATTTTTCAGAGTATTTGTACCTTTCAAAGCTCATAGTATTCTTTCAAAAATACGGGTATGTTCTAAAAAAAACAATATTGTTTAAGTTTTCCGAGTTCAAGATACTTAGTTTTATGCTATGCTTTCAAAAACTTATACTAAGTATTTTCAAAACGAACCAAATACTCTCATTGTTGGCGCAAGTATTTCTGGTGATTTTTTGATGTGTGACAAAGGGGGAGAGGTGTGCTTAAGTTAGAAATTTTTTTTTGTTTTCTTCCCAAAGGATCAATGAAAATCAAAATGTTTTTTCAAAAAGGGGGGAAAGTGAAGTTAGAAATTAATTTTTTTTTCTCAGAGGATCAAAAATGAATTTTCAAAACTTAGATCATCTTTTTCATTTTATCCCAAGAATTAAGGTTTAGCCCTTTCAACCAATCTAACTTAAGATATTGTCAAACATCAAAAAGGGGGAGATTGTTGGTGCAAGTTGCATCAGTGATGTCCTCCTCTAAGTGTTTTAATGTTTGACAATAGACTTAAGTCAGTGATACATTAAACAAGAGAAGGGGAGTTAAGAGAGAAGTAACAAAATGGACCAAAGTCCTAGTGAATCTAGGCAATAAGTCCTGGTTCGGGGAATTGGACACTAAGTCCTGGCAAAGGGCTGCTGGGCACCTAGCGAAGGGCTGTTAGGCATCGAAACCCTAAGACCTGGCAAAGGGCTGTTAGGCACCTAGTGAAGGGCTGCTAGGCATCGAAACCCTAAGACCTGGCGAAGGGCTGCTAGGCACCTAGCAAAGGGCTGCTAGGCATCGAAACACTAAGACCTGGCGAAGGGCTGTTAGGCACCTGGCGAAGGGCTGCTAGGCAAAAGTCCACCCGAAGGACTGGGTGGCAACCGTCTCCTGAGAGGAGTAGGTGAAAGGCGCGTTCTCGGGGGTGGGAACATGCGTCTGTTCGACCTAGGGTTTCATGGAAATCCGAAGTCCAAACCAAATCCTTAAGGCTAACATTGTATATATATTTGCTTTGTGTTTGTGTATCTTGCAGGTACCAAGAACCGGAGACAAAGCAGGCGAAAGGATGGAAAGTAGCCAACCCAGGCGCCCCCACTGATGGGGGCGCCCAGATCAAAGGCTAAAACCCAGTGTTGGGTTGAAAGCCTTGAAGCCTGGCGTCCAGTATGATGGGGGCGCCCAAGCCAAAGAGGAAAATGGCAGTTTCGTGTGGTAAGCAGAATAGGCTTCCATTCGGGCGCCCGGGAGAAATCAGGCGCCCAAGTTGAAAGCTGTATTTGTTGTTTCGAGGTCGAAACACAGATAAGCCTTCACTCAGGCACCTGGGAGGTCCGGGGCGGCCTGGTCAGTGGTTTTATCAGCTGCGGCGAGGTCGGCGCGGGGATAAGATTTGACCGAGTCTGTAGCGGCGCCCCCAACGTATCAGGCACCCTTATGAAGCCTATATAAGGGGCTTTGACCCCTCTGCTTTAGACACAACTGCTGTGAGTGATTCTGAACATTCTGACCGACGACAATGCGCTAAAGACGAGGCTCTATGACCGAGAGGCTCCAGGAGGAAGTGCGCGGCACTTCGGAGGTCCAGATCGGCCGAGTTTCAAACTCTAGTTGTTCGGTTTGCATTTAGTATTCTGTACTTACTTTGCTTTACTTTTGATTGTACTTCTACACTGTAAGATGGGTTTTCTCCGCCTCTGAAAATTCCGGAAAGGAGACCAATAGTGGACTCACGCCGAGTATATAGGCCTTGGACGTACTGACCCTGGGGGGTTGGGAACCAAGTAAATAAATCCCGCTGTGTCCTTGTGTTCTTTCTATTTTATTTTCCGCTGCACTAACACTCTGAGTCCAGTACAAACGAAAGTTTTACGAAGATTTCCGCGAGAATTTTTACGGTCGATATTCACCCCCCCCCCCTCTATCGACAGCACCGATCCTACAAGAAGGTCGTGAACCATGTAAAATTGATTGTGTTAGTATCATGCTACGAGTTTACTTCAAGTTACTACTGCGCAACTACATTGGCGCAAAAAGAGCTATTCACCCCCCCCAGGTCATAGTGGTTTTAGCAAATTTAACAATAGACATACAACAATTAATGTGTAATTAAAGTATAAAAAAATTACCTTCACACTCATGGTAAGTGGTAAATGTTGGGCGTCGGTTCCAGAGTTGCTGCCGGGAGGATGCAAATTGATATGATTTCGTCGAGGCTAGTGTTGGACACTATCTCGATAAAATAATATTGCTCCGCTATAGGTGCTCATGGATAGTAGCAATTCGTTTTCCAAGATACAACGATGATGTCTCGAAATAGCAGCACTATAAATTTCAAGACCAACGAACCTTCTCGTAGGCTTTTTGGACTCTGGATGCACAAGATGAGATGAATGCTAATGATTTTGATGATTGAATGAATGAATTCATCATCTAGGGAACTCAATTTATACAAGAGAAGAGGTGTGGTACCCTTTGGTGAGTGGGTGTGAACTTTGGTTTAGAATTAATCTGGGTCATTCGATCTAGAGGGTTGTAACCCTTCAGATAGCCCTTTCATCTCATTCATTAGATCTGGATGGTTATAGCCCTTCAGATCTCCCTTTGATCTTAGCCGCCAGATTTGATCTAACGTTTCAGATCAAGTCTTATTACTAACGGTCAGATCGCGGCTCTTCGCGATCAACGCTCCAGATCGCGTCACTTGCGATCCAACACTCATCTTCGATCCAACGGTTGTCATCTGTTTGCCCAGTTGGATAGTAGTTCAGTCATCTCTCTCTCTTACCTGAGAGTCATGTAGGCATAACCACGTCACATGCTACATCACCCGAGCACCACGTAGGCACTACCATGTCACATGACACGTCACCGAGTGCCACGTCACTTGGAGCATAAATTTAAGAAGTGCAAAGTGTACCAACAAAGCGCTCATTGCGCACGTACACGCGTGCGCATGTGGCGGGTGGCGGGCTTGCAGGTGCGACCACCTGCTCGACTGCGAGAAGAGACCACCTGTGTTTTTCTTTTTCAACTCCATTAACACATGAATACATATAAGGAGGCAAACTCCTTTGAAAATTTCAGATGTAGGACTATTCCCCATCTACTTCTTTCTTTGTCAATTTTTTTTGCTGACTTTAAACAATTAATTTCTCATTCATCCGTAATCTGTTTTGAGTAAATTAATAGTCTAGATTCATCTATACGAAATGTAGATTTCATTTTTGAAGTCAATTCTGACTTTTATTGATTGATGGCACCTTGATTTTGCTTTACAAAACCGTATTTGATCTTTTTTAAGAACTAAATATCCAACAATCCCCCACATGAATGGAAATTAATGCATGTATGCATGCTGACACTTTACAATAGTCTAATCGATAAGTCAATGCATCAGGAGTGGTAGCTTGTGGCTTTGAACTTTCTGTAGTGAAATACTATCGAGCATACTGTTGGATCGAGAGAAAACGATAGAGGGGGGGTGAATATCGTTAAACGTTTCGGATTGTTAGATAGAGAATGCACAGCGGAAATTAAAATTAAACAATACGCAAACACCAAGATTTTTACTTGGTTCGGAGTCGCGGTCGGCTCCTACTCCAAGGCCCACGGTCGTTGACCGTTTACTGCGGGCAATACTATAATCGCGCAAAACAGTTTACAAAAGAATGATTACAATGATAGTGCAGTAAGAAAAAAAACACAGCTCTTTGTTACCGACGTCCAGTGTGGAATGTGTCTCGGAGCAGAGGGACGTCGTCGGCGCTTGTATCTCAAGTTGGGAGGTTTCTGTAGCAGAGCGCCTCGAGTAGAAGAGCGTGAAAGCGTTGGAAGACTTGATGTTGAGAAGCCTTGGGGTTGGGTGCTATTTATAGCACTTCGGGGCGCCCTGAACGTTGGGGGCGCCCCCCCATGTGTCAACCGATCCGGAATTGTCTCAGTCAGCCTTTATCCCACTCGAATAGGGCTGAGGATTGACTCTGGGGGCGCCTTGGTTGACCCTTTCAGCGGGCTTCTCGGCTAGATGAAGTTTATCCTCTTCGTTGGCTTGAGCCCGGGGCGTCATGGGCACTGGGGGCGCCGGGGAGCACGGGGGTGCCCCGCCCAGTAAGCTTCCGAAGCGTACTCTTTGCTTAACTTGTTTTGCCTTGACCTTGGGGGCGCCCGAGACACTGGGGCGCCCTACTCAGCTGCTGCCTCTCTCCTTTGAGGCGTTCTGAGCTGCAGAAACTCATTCCTTCGGTCATGCATCCAGGGTTAGTCCAAAACAACACAAAGCACTCAAGTATTAGGTTTATACAGCCTTAGCTGTCTTGGTTCTGACTTTGGGTCTCCAATATGGAGCCCTAGGTCGAGCCGACGCCTACTGTTCCCTCGACGGGGAACGCGTCCTCACCTACTCCTCTCAGGAGAATTTACCTGTTGCCAACCGGCTCCTCCGGTTGGACTTTTGCCCAGCAGTCCTTCGCCAGGTGCCTAGCCGTCCTTCGCCAGGTCTTCAGTACCAAGCAGTCCTTCGCCTGGTGCCTAGCATTCCTTCGCTAGGTCTTCGACTCCTAGCAGCCCTTCTCTAGGTGCCCAGCTGCCCTTCGCTGGGTCTTCGGTTCTAGGCAGCCCTTCACCTGGTGCCTAGCAGTTCTTCGCTAGGTCTTCGATTCCAGGCAGTCCTTCGCCTGGTGCCTAGCAGTCCTTCGCCAGGTCTTCGGTTCCAGGCAGTCCTTCGCCTGCTGCCTAGTGTTGGAAACGGATGGCTAGAGAGGGGGGTGAATATAGCCAATCTCTTTTGCCTTTGGCACTTATCAATATTTCTGCACTTAACTTATCAGTAGCACAGCGGAAGAAGCAAAGGAAAACGAAGCAGTGCAGTAAACTAAAAACAGAAATGAAAGCAAACAACGACAGCTACCAAGATTGCTAACAAGAGGGTTTACAAGGTTCGGGGATAACTTGCCCCTACTCCTTGACGTGCCCTTAAGGTGGGCGATCCCTTGATCGTCAGCAGATCAAGCCCCGGTGTTCACCGGATATAACGCAACCTCCTTCTCGGTGGAGAAACCTCTCCACAGCATTTCAAACAAGAATATAGATTTAAGCTTAATGAAACACAGAGAATACTCTTACTCAGCACCTAGCAAGGACAAGAGCACAGCGAGCTTATCCCGAGCTCCACCCAGCGACGATCTCATGCAAGGACTCCCTCCTTCGTGTATTCTCACTGTTGGACTCCAAGCTCCTTGTTCTTTCCTCCCGGCACTTACGTAAGAGTTGGTTGCTTCTCGATTGCAGTTGCTTGCTCAAAGTGATGAAGATTTCAGAAAACACAGCAAGCAAGTTGTGGAGAAACACAAAGCGCAGTAAGAACTTCAGCAAGCTCAACACAGAAAACTGTTGAATACTTCTCTGCTTCAGCCGAAGTCTTCTTCTCCTTTTTGTTTCTCCACCAAGCATCAGATGACACCATCCCTGCAGCTCCCAGCTGCTCATCTGCCAAAGCCAGCTACCACTGAGCTATCCCTGGACTCCCTGAGCTTCCCTCAGCCAAGCTCCAGTCTCAGCTCCAGTCTGCAGCTCGACCGTTGCAACCTGAGATGGAAAAACGGACAAACCTGCTCCAAGGAAAGCCTCCATTGACTTCTCCTTGAGTGTTTGAATCCTCCCCTGTCACCTGCAGTTTAATCAGACTGTTAGAGCAGTATATCACACAGTAAATCAAGATTCAGAAGTGAAGCGCAGAGAATCGGATACGATCAGATGCTCTGATCGCGTCTGACATTGCAATTTGAATTAAAGTGATCGGTCACCGGACCGATCCAGGGTTTGTGGGTCGGTCACCAGACTGATCCACTGCTTCGCTGGGATTCCCAGCTCTCGCGGCTATACACGCCTGATTGGTCACCCGACCGATCAGAGTGAAGCCTGATCGGTCACCAGACCGATCAGAGTGAAGCCTGATCGGTCACCAGACCGATTAGAGTGAAGCCTGATCGGTCACTCAGACCGATCAGGACAGATGAACAGTGATTTTTAATCAGATCCTAAGTCCCTGATCGGTCACCGGACCGATCCAGGGTCTGATCCGGAGGAGAACTCACTCACTGTCCGCTCCCTGATCGGTCACCAGACCGATCAGGAGCAAGGCAACGAGGAAGCTGCCTGCTCCCTGATCGGTCACCAGACCGATCAGGAGCCACACAGTAGGTTCCCAACCTCACTGTGCGCTCCCTGATCGGTCACCAGACCGATCAGTCCTCGCTGGATCGGTCACCAGACTAATCCACGAAAAAGCAGCGTGCCAATATTCCTGATCGGTCACCAGACCGATCCAGGGACTTAAACCTAGCCCTCCAAGCTAGGGATTCATCCACCTTAGCCCTCCAAGCTAAGGATTTTTCCATCTAACTCTCCAAGTTGGGAATTTGTACCTAACCCTCCAAGTTAGGACTTTTCACCTAGCCCTCCAAGCTAGGACTTTTCACCTAGCCCTCCAAGCTAGGACTTTTCACCCAACCCTTCCGAGTTAGAACATCATCCAACCTAGCCCTCCAAGCTAGGCATCTGACCCTCCAAGCCAGGACTTTTTCACCTAATCCTCCAAGATGGGAATTTGCACCTAACCCTCCAAGTTAGGACTTTTCACCTAGCCCTCCAAGCTAGGACTTTTCATCTAGCCCTCCAAGCTAGGACTTTTCACCCACCTCTTCCGAATTAGGACTTTTCATACACCTAGCCCTCCAAGCTAGGATTTTCAACACCTAACCCTCCAGATTAGGATTTTCCAACACCTAGCCCTCCAGACTAGGATTTTCCATACCATGCCTGATCCCCGATCAGGACTTAATCATAATCAAACATCATCCACCTAAACTAAAATCGGTGTCAACACCAAAACAACAATCAGGGCCAGACTGCATCAACACCTAGCAGTCCTTCGCTAGGTATTTGACTCCTAGCAGCCCTTCGCTAGGTGCCCAGCAGCCCTTCGCTGGGTCTTAGGGTTCCGATGCCTAGCAGTCCTTCGCTAGGACTTTGTTTCCTGGCAGTCCTTCGCCTGGTGCCTAACAGCCCTTCGCTAGGAATTTTCCTGCACACTTGAGTAACATTGTTAGATCACCAATAATACTTAACTTTGAACCCTTTGCCAATATCAAAACAAGGTTCGATATGGTGCTTCTTGCACCAACACATACTAGGCTACACAGTGAACATGATGTCTTGAATTGTTCAACTGTTTGTGTATACTATGAGGGTGATCGAAGGTCGGCAAGAAAGGAGTGAATTGCCCCTGAAAATAAAAATTACTATCTTTTGTTTCGACTTAACAAAGATGCTAGTTAGATCAAAAATAACATAAATAAATGAAGCAAACAGTAAATAAATAAATAAAGAGGCAACCAGATTTTACTTGGTTTGCAACCGGGGAGGTTGCTAATCCAAGGCTGAATATGACTCGATTCTCCTGAATAAAACTTCTTCGGGCGGAGAAGCCTCTTACACGTGGAAAGCTCAGAAAAAAAGAGAGATTATACAAAACTTGTTTGTTAATGCTTGGAATGCATGGAATAAATGAAACTGAGCTCCATGGATCTATTTATAGCCCCCGGTCAGAATTATCCGTTTGATGACATGACACTTATAGGGTGCCCGAGAGCTCTTGGGCGCATGACACGTGGTCTGACGCTTATAAAAAAAAGCAACGTTTGCAAATGGCTAAGATTAGCCTCTCGGGTTCTTGATAACATAGGGGCGCCCGACAACCCAAGAGCCCGTATGCTCACAGGCGCTCGACAGTGACTGTTTTGGTCAGCAACCGCTGACCATTCTCCAGCCTGACTTCCGGTCTTCTTGGGTGATTTCTAGCTAACCGGAGTTAGGCTCACCCGAACTCGACTTCGGCCTTTCGCCCCTCGATCATCCTTCCTCTCGGCTTTTCGTCCCTTGGACATCGTGCGCGCCCTTATCGCTCCACTGGCATACTCTTTCGCAGAGCTCTGCGTCCCTCAGATGCACCAAGCTTATCGACTCCCTTTCTATGCAATCCTTCTCGACTACTGCGTCTTCCGCTAAACTTCCTACGCTCCTAAGTTCCTGTACACTTAGACATAGGGATTAAAAACACCAGGACCTAACTTAAATCGGTTGACCACATCAAAACCAACCTGGGATACTTACAATCTCCCCATTTTTGATGTGCATCAACCGGAGTTAAATTAGGGTAAACAAATATATAAAAAATATAAATAAATCTATAACAGTGTAAACGTAAAAAAATGAAATTAGTGCCTACCCCTTAACTTAATATTACTTCTCTCCCTTTGATCACATCAAAAATTTAAAATGTTAAAACAAATTTCACTAATTTTCCTACAAGTAGTTATCCAAAAAAATTAAAAAGTTAAATCATTAATTGCCAAAATTAATTTATTCAAAAGATAATCAACAGTTTAAAATATATTTAGGAATCCAATATAAATTTTTACCAACAGGGTTTATTAAAAACTTAAATGGAATATCTGACTTAGGAATTCTTGTAATTTGGCTCTTGTGAAATCTGTAATACCAATTAAGTTTTCCATGATATTTAAATTTTGAATTTTTTGAACATCTTGAACATGAATAGTTATTTTTCAAATTTTCATTTTCAAATTTTATTTTATCATTCATTTATAAAGCAAAAGCTAATTTTTTTCTTCAAATCTGTATTTTTTATTTTTAATTTATATAGGGATTTCATCATTTTCTTAATTTCAAAATATAACTGATCAGGAGGTAGAAACATACCTCACTTACCATATTTGTTTTGAAGTCCAAAGTTCCCCCTTCGTCGTTGTTGTCCTCTAAGGTGGCTCCCCCTTTATTGATGCTCTTATTTTCTTGGTATGAAACCATCAGAGCAAGTCCAGTGGGTTTCTCGAGATCTGAGTCTTTCGATGAAGACTCGTCCTAAGTCGCCTTTAGATTGTGTGCTTTTTTCTTTTATGCCCCTTTTCCATTGTTCTTTGCTTTGGAACAGTTTTCTTTCACGTGTCCTTCTTCGTTGCAGTTGTAACAACGGATCTTCCTTTGCTTCTTACTCTACACCTTATAAATTTTTTAGTTTTAAAATATTTGGATAACCTCCTTACCATATATGTTGCGTTCTCATCATTTTCTGGAGAATCCTCTTCATGTCGGATCCTTCACGTGCCTAGGGCGATGTTGTTCGGTTTCCTTTTTCCTGCACGTCTGGATTCGTGAAGTTCTAAAGTGGAAAAAAATTCCTCTAAGGTACTTACCTCAAGGTCCTTAGAGATATAGTTGACGTCGATTATTGAAATCCAGTTAGGAGTTCTCGGAAAGGTGTTCAATGCGTACCTTTGAGCATCTCGATTGCTTACCAATTCTCCGAGATTGTTGAGTTCTGTCATCAGCTCCTTAAGCTTAGCGTGAAGTTATGCTACTGACTCTCCTTCTTCCAGTCAAAAGTTGTTGAGCTGATTTCGAAGTAGATCTCTTTTTGCTAATTTAGCTTCGGATGTACCATCATGGAGTTCAAGAAATTTTTTCCAAAGTTCCTTCGCCGATCGGTAGTTCCCGATTCGATTGACTTATTGTGCAGGGAGTACGGTCAGCAGATGGTATTCTGTTTTTCTATTCGCCACAAAGTCAACCTCTTCCTTCTTAGTCCATTGGCTTTCGTCTTTGGGTTTATTGTCGGCGTCCTTTGGAGCTATAAAATTGTTTTTCATTATTAAAATCAAATCGCAATTAGTTTTGAAAAAAATCTGCATTTTGCACTTCCAACTCGCGAACTCCGCCTCGAACTTTGGCGGGTAGATAACTGGTTCGACCATTTTGTTGTTGCTTCAGACGACAATTAGTCTTTCTGGAGCATCCTTGCTTTGATACCAATTGAGGGTAATCGAAGGTCGGCAAGAGGGGTGTGAATTGCCCCTGAAAATAAAAATTACTATCGTTTGTTTTTACTTAACAAAGATGTTAGTTAGATCAAAGATAATATAAATAAATGAAGCAAATAGTAAATAAATAAATAAAGAGGAAACCGAATTTTACTTGGTTTGTAACCGGAAAGGTTGCTAATCCAAGGATGAATATGGCTCAATTCTTCCGAATAAAATTTCTTTGGGCGGAGAAGCCTCTTACACGTGGAAAGCTCAGAAAAAGAAAGAGAGATTATACAAAACTTGTTTGTTAATACTTGGAATGCATCGAATAAATGAAACTGAACTTCAAGGGTCTATTTACTACCAAAGTCAAAATTATCCGTTTGTTGACGTGACACTTATAGGGGCGCCTGACACGTGACCTGACGCTTATCCAGAAAGCAATGTTCACAAACGACTAAGATTAGCCTCTCGGGCGCTTGATAGCACAAGGGCGCCCGAGTGCTCGGGCGCCTAGTGCTCCGGTGCTCGACAGCCCAGGCGCCCGTATACTCAGGAGTGCCCGACAATGGCTGTTTTAGTCAGTAACCACTGACCATTCTCCAGCCTAAGTTCTAGTCTTCTTGGGTGATTTCTGGTCAACCGGAGTCAAGCTCACCCGAACCCAACTCCGGTCTTTCCCCCCTCGAGCATCCTTCCTCCCGGCTTCTTGTCCCTCGGACGTCGTGCGCGTCTTGCTCTCACCACCGGCGTACTCTTTCGCAGAGCTCTGCGTCCCTCGGATGCACCGAGCCCGTCGACTCCCTTTTCGTGTCATCCTTCTCCACTGCTGCGTCTTTCGCACGACTTCCTGCGCTCCTAAGTTCCTGTACACTTAGACATAGGGATTAAAAACACCATGACCTAACTTAAATCAGTTGACCACATCAAAACTAACATGGGGTACTTACATACTAAGATAATAACACCCACACAGGGACTTATCTCACCTACTTTTAGTTCTCATAGTTGGTTCCGTTTTGGCCAAGGACACCATCTTGAATTCATAAGTGTTTCATTGAAGCGGTCTGTCTTCACACTCTCATAGGTGACACTTCTATCAAGAGTATCATACCATACTTCACCTTATAAAGGTATATAAGTTATTAAAAGAATAAGCTTAACCTCACTACATGTGGTAGGACAACACATATTCATCCTAGAATTGGGATAGAGATAATATATCTCGTGTGCTGTAACACAACTTTTGTAACTTCGTTATCGCATTAAACCAAGATCTTGGGATCTTCAGTGAACAAGGTTGGGTTACTGCTATAGTCATTTCAACTGTAGATTTTTAATCTCATACCTCTTGATAAGTAGTATACTTGATCTCAACTTAGCTCATTCGTAAGAGGATTTGCCAAATTATCTTTCATCTTAACATATTCGATTGCAATCACTCCATTCGAGATCAACAGCCTAATGGTATTGTGTTTACGACATATATATTGTGACTTACCATTATACATACTACTCTGTACCCTTCCAATCACCGATTGACTATCACAGTGTATAAGTACGTCGGGCACTGATTTCATCCAACTCGGAATATCTTCTAAGAAGTTCCGTAGTCATTCAACTTCCTCAGCTGCTTTGTCTAGTACTATAAACTTGGATTCCATAGTTAACCGAGCAATGCATGTTTGCTTAGTGGACTTCCAAGATACCGGTCCCCCACCAATCGTGAATACATATCTGTGGAATCGTTTAGAATCGATAGGGGGGTGAATATCGATAAAATCTTTTCGGATTTAAAAAGAGCAATTATGCAGCGGAAAAATTCAAATCAATGCTAACACTTTGATTTTTACTTGGTTCGGAGTCTAAATCAGCTCCTACCCCAAGGCCCATAGTCCTTGACCGTTTACGATGGGCAATTCTATATTCCGAAAAAGTAGTACAAAATGAAGTTCAAATACAAAAATTAATTACAACACTTAATTAATAATTATACCGACGACCGGAGAAGATTCGTAGATTGGAGCCTCGGGTCGTCATTGGCGCTTGAGACTTGAGCACGGAGTGTTTGGAGCAGAGCGCTTGAAAGAATTCATTGGAAGCAATTGTATCTGGAAGCAATGGGGTGAACCCCTATTTATACTGCATGCTTGGGCACCTGTGTTGAAGGGGGCGCCTGACACGTGACCTGTTCTGCGTGAATCCTCATCCGCAGACTTGGCCAGCGCTTATCCCTTCAACTGGGGCACCTGAGCTAACTGGGGCGCCTGTATTAACACAGGCGTCTCATTTGCTGATGTGGAGGCTTGCTTCGAGACTGCTTGGAAATAGCCCTTCTTGGGCGCCTATCACCATACAGGCGCCTGACTCCATTCAGGCGCCTGGGAGCAGAAACCTTCAACCTTTGTTCCTGTAACTAGGGTTAGTTCCAAAACACAAATAATAAACAAATAATATATAAGTTAAGCACAATTAACAGCCTGAGCTATCTTGGTTCTGACTTTGGGATTCTGAAATGGAACCCTAGGTCGACCTGACGCCTAGTGTTCCCTCCTACGGGGAACGCGTCCTCACCTACTCCTCTTAAGAGAGTTTACCTTTTTGCCAACCGGCTCCTCTGGTTGGACTTTTGCCCAATCCTCCGGATCAGGTCTTCATGCCCAGTCCGCGACCAGGGCTTATTGCCCAACCCTCGGTCAGGTCTTCGGTGCCCAGCCCTCAGCCAGGACTTATTGCCCAATTCCTCGAATCAAGACTTCGTACCCAGTCCGCGACTATAACTTATTGCCCAACCCTATGTCAGGACTTAGGTGTCCAACCCTCGGCCAGGACTTATTGCCCAACTCCTAGAATCAAGACATCGTGCATAGTGTACCTAGGACTTTTCCTGCACACTTGAATAACTTCATTAGATCATAATAAAACCATAACTTATGAACCCTTTTCCATTATCAAAACACAAGTTCGATCTTGGTGCTTCCGGCACCAACAATATCCACTAGTTGATTTGGAGTCTTTGTATTTGATATCCAATTAGCATCATAGTATCCTTCTAAGACAGCGGGATATCTTCCGTAATATAATCCGTAGTTCATAGTATATTTCAAATACCTAAGAACTCGTATCAGTATCTTTCAATGGGTGTCGTTTGGATTACTCGTAAAATGACTTAGCTTGTTGACCACACAGACAATATCCGGGTGTGTGAAATTTGTGAGATACATCAAACTGCCTATTATCCGAGAATATTCCAATTGCGATATGGGCTCACCATGGTTTTCGCTAAGTGTTGACTTAGATCCATAGGTATTTTCACTGTTGCGAGATCATATGCATTGAACCTTTTCAATACTGACTCTTCATAGTGAGATTGTGTCAAAGCTATCCCATCAGATGTCCTGAGAATTTTAATTCCCAATATAACATTTGCTCGACCCATATCTTTCATATCAAAATTGTTGGTCATCATTCTCTTTATACTCATAATTATCTCATGATTACTGCCCATTATAAGTATGTCGTCTACGTATAGACAGACGATTACATAACCTTTAGGTGTGGTTTTGATATAAATACATTTGTCACATTCATTTATTTTGAATTCATTTGACAGCATTACTTTGTCAAATTTTTGGTGTCATTGTTTAGGGGCTTGTTTAAGTCTGTATAACAACTTAACAAGTCTACACACCTTTTCCTCTTTTCTTGGAGCTACGAACCCCTCGGGTTATTCCATAAAAAATTTTCTTCCAACTCACCATTTAAGAACGCAATCTTAACATCCATTTGATGTATTTCAAGGTCATACAGTGCTGCGATGGCTTTCAACACTCGTATGGACGTAATCCTTGTCACAGGTGAGTAGGTATCGAAATAGTCAAGACTTCCTTTTGCTTGAACCCTTTGACTACAAGTCTGGCCTTATACTTGTCAATTGATCCATCAGTTTTATACTTGCGTTTTAGTATCCACTTACAACCTAATGGTTTAGTACCAGTAGGAAGGTTCATTAATTCCCAAGTATGATTATTAATGATGGACTCAATTTCATTATTGACAATCTCTTGCCATAATGGGGCATCAGGACTAGAGAGAGGTTTACTTAATGTTCTTGCGTCCATTTCCGACATAAAAGTCATGAAGTCCGGCCTGAACTATTTCTCAACTCTAGCCCATTTGCACCAATGTGACTCTGAGCTTTGATCATCAATAGTCCTTTTTCGACAACTAAGTTCAAGAACATCTTGTTCGTTAGAATTTTCATTGCAATCACTTTGAACGTTTCCCTTCTTATTTGGGAATACGTTTTCAAAGAATATTGCATTCCAAGATTCTATGGTTGTTCCCACATGAATATCATGAATATCTGACTTGTTAACTATGAAACGATATGCACTACTATTATGGGTATATCCGATAAATATCGCATCGAATGTTTTAGGTCCGATCTTTACTTGCTTTGGTTTGGGTACTTCGATCTTTGCCAAATACCCTCACATTTTCAAGTATTTGTACAATGGCTCGCGACCTTTCCATAGTTCATATGACATTTTATCATTTTTCTTGTGAGGGATTTTATTGAGAATATGAGTTGTCAATAATATAGCTTCCCCCATAAATTCTGGGGTAAGCCTGAATTTATTAATAAGACATTCATCATTTCCTTTAGTGTCCAATTTTTACGTTCAACAACACTATTTGATTGAGGCGAGTATGACACTGTTGTCTGATGGATAATGCTAGATTCTAAACAATACTCATCAAATGGTGTACCATATTCTCCACCTCTATCGCTACGAATTATTTTAATTCATTTATCAAGTTGATTCTCAACTTCTATTTTATAGGTTTTGAAAGTCTCCAAGGCTTCATCTTTACTTCTTAAAAGAAAGATATAACAGAACCTCGTGCAATCATCGATAAAAGTAATAAAATACTTTTTACCTCCTCTAATTTGCATGAATTTTAAGTCACATAGATCACTATGTATCAATTCTAGAGGAGTCGTTGACTTTTCGACTGAATGAAAAGGTAGTCTCGTCATCTTTGCTTTCATACACACTTCACATTTGTGTGTTTCGTCAACATTGACGTTTGATAATAAATTTAATTTGACGAGACATTTCAGAGTATTATTATTAACATGTCCAAGTCGATCATGTCATAAATTAAAACACTCAACAACGTAGATGGAAGTTTTTTTTTATTACCATCAAATCCACGGTGTACAGTCATTACAATCATTTTGAACAAATTCTGTTCTAAATCTCCCTTACCTACAAAGACATCATTTTTCGTAAGTATAAAGTTGTTTGACTGGAATACTAGTCTAAAGCCGGGTTTTACAAGTCACGATCCAGAAACTAGGTTCTTTCTGATATCGAGAATGTGAAGCACATCAATGAATGTTAGCTCCTTCCCAGATGCCATCTTCAGGACAACTTTTTCAAGTCCGACAATCGGCAATGTAGTGGAATATTGAGTTTTCTTCCACTTATCGGCGTATACTTGGAGAACATTGTCTTATCAAAACAGATGTGACATGTTGCTCCAGTATCGATCCACCACTGCTTCGGGTTGTCCACCACCGTGTTGGCTTTAAACACGACCGCAATGAGATCCAGTTTTAAAAAATCGGGGAGGTTGTCATTAGAAGTTGCAACATAGTTCGCAACGTCCTTCTGACTCTTGGTTGGTTTCTTAGGGCGTCTACAATCTTTGGGCATGTGTCCTGACTTTCCGTAGTTGTAGCACGAGCCCTTGAATTTCTTACCTTGAGCCTTCTTCTTGAATTGCTCGGCTTCTTGGCGTTCATGTCAACCATGTTGGACATCTCGTCGATAGCCCACTTCGTTCCTCTAAAGTCGTATAACTTTCGATTATCCTTCTCTATTCGTAGCCTCAAGATCAGGTCTTCAAGTCCCATCTCCTTTTGCTTATGCTTGAGATAATTTTTGAAATCCTTCCACGATGGAGAGAGTTTCTCGATTACCGTAGCTACTTTGAACAACTTGTTCAGCTTCATGCCTTTGGCATCCCACATCCAGATCATACAATATCAGTTGCATGTCTTGGACTTGAGACGTTATACTCTTGGAATCCACCATCTTGAAATCCAAAAACCGATCGATGATGAATTTCTTCAATCTGGCATTTTCGATTTTGTATTTCTTTTCTAATGATTCCCACAGAGATTTTACCATCTCCGTCGGACTATACACGTTATACAACGTATCGTCCAATGCGTTGAGAATGTAGTTGCGGCACAAGAAATTTTGATGCGACCACGTATCATATGCAACCTTGCTGTTGGCATTACCTTCCTTAGTGGCTGGTGGGTTTCACTCAAAAATCGTACAAGGTATAGCGTTGTCAGATAGAACAACATCTTCTGCTGCGATCATTTGAAGTCGGCTCCTTTAAATTTCTCCGGCTTCTCTCCGTGTGGAACGACGGTCAGAATATCGTTGATCAATGCCATATCAGTTTACACAATATTGTTTTACGATTGTTGGGTGTCAGTTCCGGGGTTGCTGCCGGGAGGATGCAAACTGATATGATTTCGTCGAGACTAGTGTTGACACTATCTCCGTAAAATGATATTGCTCCGCTACAGGTGCTCACGGATAGCAGCACTTCGTTTCCCAAGATATAACGACGATGTCTCGAAATAGCAGCACTACAAATTTCAAGACCAACGAACCTTCTCGTATGCTTTTTGGACTCTGGATGCACAAGATGGGATGAATGCTAATGACTTTGATGATTGAATGAATGAATCTATCATCTAGGGGACTCTATTTATATAAAGAAAGAGGTGAGGTACCCTTTGGTGAGTGGGTGTGACATTTAGTTTAGGATTAATCTAGGTCGTTCGATCTAGAGGGTTGTAACCCTTCAGATAGCCCTTTGATCTCATCCATCAGATCTGGATGGTTGTAACCCTTCAGACCTCCCTTTGATCTTGGCCGCCAGATTTGACCTAACGCTTCAGATTTGATCTGGCTCTTCGTGATCAACGCTCAGATCGCGTCACTTGCGATCCAACACCCATCATCGATTCAACGGTTGTCATTCGTTTACCCAGTCAGTAGTCCAGTCATATCTCTCCTCCTACGTGAGAGCCACGTAGGCACAACCACGTCACATGCCCCATCACCCGTGTGCCACGTAGGCACTGTCACGTCACATGATACGTCACCGAGTGCCACGTCTCCTAGAGCATAAATTTAAGAAATGCAACGTGTATTAACAAAGCTCCCATTGCGCACGTACGCGCATGGCGGGTGGCGGGCTCGGAGGTGCTAGTACATGCTTGCCTGTGAGAAGAGATCACCTATATTATTTTTAACTCTATTAACACAGGAACACATATAAGGAGGTAAACTCCTTTGGAAATTTCAAATATAGGATTATTCCCCATCTACTTCCTTCTATATCAATTTTTTATTTTACCGACTTTAAACAATTATTTCTTATTCACTCGTAATCGATTTTGAGCAAATTAATAGTCTAGATTCATCTACGCGAAATGTAGATTTCGTTTTTGAAATTAATTCTGACTTTTATCAATTGATGACATCTCAATTTTCTTTCATAATATTATATTTGATTTTTTTTAAGAATTAAATATCCAACCATAAAGCACCTAGAGAAACAAAGAGCACTGAGGTTCGAATTCCAACTAAAATAAATATATTTATGGTCTACTTCTGACTGTGTATAAATTATGTTATTGATTTTTCTTTTAGAAGAGTAAGGGAAACACTGCTGACCTCCGAGATTAAGTGGGTGAAATTTGAACCTGAATTATTAAAATATATAAACCAGATGCTATAGTAAAGATTGCAACCCCCGCAACGTTTTTGAGAGAGCAAACACTCAACTACTAGGTTTAAAATTCAAGTTTTTGTTGGAGGAAATGCTCTTTTTTCGGAGAATTAATAAAAATAAATTGAAATTATATAAATTTCAACTTATCTGTTGAGTGGCCCGAGAAGTCCTTTTGTGCAGGGTGTAGTCTCCCGGGCTGAAATTTCTGACCTGGAATTCCCGAGTTAAAATCTCCCGACTAGGTTTCCCGAACCAAACATCTCGAACTGGTCTTCCCGAGCTGAATTTCCTGAGAAAATTATCCCGAGCTGATTATCCCGAGCTAGAATTCCCGAGCAGGAATTCTAAGCAGAGTCTCCCGACCAGTATCTCCCGAGCAGAATCTCCCGACCAGGATCTCCCGAGTTGGACGTCTCGAATCGGAGTTGGAGAGTTGCTGAGGCCTGCATAACGTAGTTTTCTTGAAACAGATTTGTCTCTCAGGATACAATAGCGGGACCACGGACACAACGAAACACTCGTTGCTCGTGGCGAACTGAAGAAGTATCCGAACGCTACCAGGGAGTTGGGAACGAGGTGGAAAACAATCTACGCCCTCTATATCTTTTGCTCTCGGTCACAACCTCTTTATATAGGCTCAGACCCCCGCAATAATTAATGACCGAATTAACATCATTGACTGTCGATTAACCGTCCAGATCCAAACGTCTGGGGGTTACTGATGTTGCATTAATCAATAGTTAATGCATCCGTTATATTTGAGCGAAAATTTTGCAAAACGTTGGTTTATCCGCTTGGACAAATTTTGCTCTGACCGGCCGGGCATTCGACGCGCGCAGGTCGTGCACGCACACAGTCCACTTGGTTCAATACAAATCCGGCCCTGGATTTGCACCCCCTGCATGAGAGAGAGTCTCTCCCTTTGCATTTGTTGACAACTATCATACTTGTGAAACAATATAAACCAACAATTATGCCTTAAGACTCCCAATATGATACTAAAGTCTAATTCATAATGGAGTCTCTTTATTTTTCACCTCCCTTTCCATTCATTAGAAACTCCCAATGTGGGACTAAATCTCATTACAATGGAGTCCTTTGTTCCTTTCCATTCACACTATATCCAATAGTTTCTTATAATCGTTTTGTTCTCAAATTTTTAACAAGTTTTATGGTTCCAATTATTGGTTTCATTTTGACTAGTTAAACTAGCGTTTCTTCAAAATTTTGAAAGAACTTCTTGAACAGTAAATCGGGCTGAACTAGAATATTAAGATCCAAAGAAGCGATTACGATGAGATCTTTCATAAACTTGAAAATTGATCTGCAGCTTGAATCATCAAGGCCGCGATGCTACATGTTCTTTGGAAATGGTGGTGGGAAGTAGTGTTCAGCAGCACTACTTTCGAAATAAGACACAGACAATTCTCAGAAAGTAACAAAAACACTCACCGTTCTTGTATCTGGCATCTAAGCTAAAGTTTTCAATGGACCTTTTGCAAGTGAGTAAAAGTAATAAACTTAACTCGGACGAACTTTTGATCTGCTTTAATGCATCACCAGTGCTCTCCTTCCAGGGGAAAAAAATGGTTAGAACTAATTTCCCCTCTTGCTCCAGGTACATATATATATAGCTGGAAAAACAGTGAAGTGTCATGCACAGGTTTCAAAATCAAGTCTCTAGAACTGTGCCTTCATTCATGTGATGCTGCTTCACCTTTTTACCTGGTAAACATAAAATGCTCTGATAAAAAAGATCAACTCATGCTCTGATAAGCAAGTACTTCGCCTACTGTTAGCAAACCTGAAGAATATCACGGACAGAAAAGTTAATACATATAACTTTCTGAATACAGACCAACAACGTTACAAGCTGCGATCTTGCTGAAAGCTCAATGACACTCTAGTTATATATATATATTATATCCCATGCAGAGGTGGGTGCTGAATTAGAAATTAAAGCATCAGTCAATGGAGAAACAGATCATAGGAATCAGAGATCTTTGGCAGGGAGTTGCCAAGGTTATCCAAATTGATGCCATTTGAATCAGGGAAACTGAGTTCCCACACTGGCTCATCCATCCAGAATCCCTTGCTCATATCGGAGATCATTTGATCATCTCCATTAGAGTTGCTGCTGGTCGACGCTTGGCTCTGGATCTGTTGGGAAGCCACCGGAGGAGCATTATTTGACTCAGTCGAGTGCTTGCGGGAGTTCGACGACCGGCGGCAGCTCTCCTGGACTACGCTGCTCAAGTACCCTGACCTAGTGTCGTCATAAAACAGGAAGTCATCAGAAATCTCCATGTCGTTGATCTTATTATCGGCAGCGGCGCGACGACTCGGGGCAGAGATGCTATGGCGATGGCTCTGGATTGAGAAGGCGGCGTGGTCGGGAGGTTGATCGACTGGCAGAGCGCCACCGATGAGGTGGCCGTGGCGCGGTGGCTGAGGGATGTTGAAGCTTTGGGCATGGAGAGGAGGGAGGAGGGAGTACTGGAATGTGGTGATGGGAGTGTCGGAGTAGATAAAGTTGGTCCTCGCTTGACTCCCCTTCATGGCGAGGGCTGCCCTGTCGTAGGCTAGCGCAGCCTCTTGCGCCGTGTCGAACGTCCCGAGCCAATGCCTCTCCTTCGTCGTCGGGTCCCTTATTTCGGCAGCGTATCGGCCCCACGGCCGCCTCCTCACGCCGAGGAACCTCCCCGGCTCTGCCGGCTTCCTCCTCCCTCTCCTCTCTCCTGAAGACGGAGAAGAGGACGACGACGACGACGAGTGAGAATTATGAGATTGGGAGAAGTCCATCATGGAAGTAGTAGTGTCAACATTGCACCCTTGAGCCTTCACTGTTGCATTGTCAATAGACTTGGAGGAAGACATGGATGGAAAAAAGGAGAAACAGGGAAGAATGAGATTTGGTGAGGTGAGGTTGCAGTACTGGAATGGGAGGTGAAGAGAGGCGTAGGGGATGGATTTAAAAGAGAGATGTTGGGAGGGAAAAGGACACTGTAGATGGATAGAAGATACATGTCATGGACATAATTATGTTCATGTATCTCAGCTAGCTTCAATATATGTATGTATATATATTTAGTAATCGAAACCATGAATTTGGATCTTTGTTGTCTTAAAATTAATTCACTAAGATATTATTAACCAACTAATCCACTTGAAGTTTCCAACTAATTAATCAGCGGGAACATGGGTGCATATGTGTGTGTGGAAATGCGAAAGATGACAATATATAGAGGATCCAACATGCATGGGTCCTCTACTCTACACTCTACTAGCTCCTTGTTTCCACGGATTAATCGCTCTTGTTTTTAGTGAGAACTAACAGTCGATGATAATTAATCAGATTTGACATATGCAAGCACAAACTTGTAGCCTCGTGGAGTCTAATCACTTTATGAATCTAAATTATGATGCATGCAAAGGATCTGCCATGTGCTTCCGCATTTTAAGCGAAATATAAATGGATCAAGTTGCTTTGTGGCTTTTTGTCTGCTTCAAGCTCATAAGGTTTTCCACTGGAGCAGTTAACTCTGCCCAACTCCAAAACAAATCATACAAGGCCTTATAATTACTTAATTTCCTAGCTAGCTCCTTTCTCTCTTTGCATGATCAGTGTATATATGAGGCAAGCTCGATCTCAGTAGTGACTGTCACATGAAGGAGAAGCTGCGAGGGGCCCGTCAACTCTATTTGACTAATTAACTTAAACGTGATTTTAGGTAGCATTTGGCCATTGGAGCGAGCATTCATGCATGTCTCCTAAAAAGTAAAATGGAGTCAAAAAGACAAAGAGCCAATAAATAGAATGCCAAATGCATCAGCACAGATCATTAAGTATATATATGTCATAGATGTATACGACCATTGACTTCTCCACTGAGGGATTGAGAACTTTGATGCGTATGATGATGACGATGAGAGCTCCTTTTCCATCCTGTCCAAAGTTATGCATTATTATGCTTTCAAGAGTTTGTATACGCTAGCTTTTAATTTGTTAGAAGCAGTAGTAGTTCATGTGTTCCTCTTCGACCTTAGCGTTGTCTGCCTACTCCTGATCTACAGACTAATTAAACCAGATGGATGAGCAGTAAATCTGCCTCATCTCAAAAGGTGTGAAAGGATTAGAAAGGGCCGGGTGGGATGGTGAAAATAAAAATGATGTTAGTGAATACAATTACTAATAAGTGTATTTTTTAAAAAATAAAATAAATAATATTGTGGGAAAGAGGAAGATGGAATTGTTGGCACGGGAACCAAAAGAAAGAAAGAAAGAGGGCATTACATATGGTTGTGTGGAGATCAGGAGAGTAGGAGTAGGTCGCCCGGGATTTGGGGAATGGCTTTATACTAGTTTGACTTGGGGTTTTGATGGAGGTGGCAGAAGGAACAGTGGGATTTGTCTGGCCGTGGTAGGTCGTACGTGAACGTGAGGCCTGAGGGTGTGGCACTGGCGCCGGGTGGGTGGCAGTGCGCACGTACCAAGCGCATGCTCCATCGATCGTGACGTGCGCGTGGTGGAGGGGGCATGAGAAGAGAGCAGCACGAGCTAGCTCGTCGGCGAGTCTGAATCGAACTCGTCGATGACCGCGTCGACCTTGCGATCTAGTCCGTTTCGTTGATTGAATCGGTAACAATCCGATGAATTCAGGTGAGTATATATTTTAAGGTGATGATTGTTGAGAATTCGAATGTAGTCGATCCCAATCAAAATAGTTATTAACATTAAGCCCAAATTATTCCAGATGCATGTTGGCGGCATGATCTGTAGTGTTTGGGAACATATTGTATAGGCCTATGCGGTCCACATCCATACAGAGTTCAGTTGTGATAGAATAAAATATGTTTCATAATTTATTTATTTATTTATTTATATTTTACTGTGAGATCTATGATATTGAACATTCAACACACACGATAACATGCCGCATGGCACAGATCAAGGCCCAGCATGGCCCATGTATTGAGTCCAATTTAGATACTTAAAAATAAAATGAAAAATTATATAAAAAACATACACGGTGTATATTGCCCAACATACAACCCTGCACAGAATCTACTGGTCCCAATCCAAACTTTTGGGCAAATATCCGTCCGCTGCCGAACACCAGTTGACTGAGGACATGCTTCATCCTTACCCTCTTATTGCCGGTAGGATATTCCCGACGATTATTTTTATTAGAGCGATAATACTCGGACAGTTTAATATATTTTACTTTAACATTAAATCATACATTCAATAAAATATTTTATACCTATTAAAAATTAATCTAAAATTTATTAAAATAATCGCTCATATAAATATCAATCCAAACATTCATTCTTAGCTCCATACCGCAATCTGTTATTATTCAATCGTGTCGATCCTCCTGTGAACAGTGATGGGGCACATCTCTTCGACTCGGTCACACAAACGCTATACCCTACCTTTCTTTTATTCTTTTGTTTTGTTTTTTACTTTCTTTCGGCGATACACGTCCCGAAGAAATTATATATACATGTAGATGTAGTGCGAGAGAACAATTCACTAAGTACGCATGACAGGTACTGTAGCTTTAGGAGGACGCTTCTCGCTGCCACTGTTTACCATGACAGAGATTGATAATGACAAAATCGTTTTTTGGATCTCTATCAAATCCAAAAAAGGATTTTTGATTTTTTTAATTAATTATATGGTTGAAGCTACATTAATACACAATTAATATTTTAGTATTTTTGCAATTTGAGACTGAATGATACGCCAACAATTAATGATCTAATATAACATACGATGTAATTTCGCCGTTAAGTTTATCTTTAGTTGAGGAAACGTGTGCCAATTTACCAAGTTTTTTTATCCTTTACATTGACTATCTATTGACGTACAAAAGTCGCATCCAACATTTTGAATTAATGGATCAAAATACGTAGTATATTTTGATAATTACTAAAAAAATATATTAATTTATTTAGACTTTCCATTCTATCCTTTCCACCTATGGCATACAATCTCAATCTCTTTTTTCCTTCCTTCTATATTTTTTAATAATATTTTAATTAAAAAGCCGAAAAAAATAATAGATAATATATTTAAATTTTTTATAACCTCATAAATAAACAAGACCTGAAATGGATACAATAGAGCCCTCTAAGTCAATCAGTGGATTTTGACCTAGAGAGCTCTGACTACATCTATTTTAGGTTCTGTAAATTTATATAATTGTAAGAAGTATAAATATGATATCTATTATTATTCGACTTTTTACCAAAGGGCACACCTGAGAATTGATATTTACCAAAAGACGTACCAGAGTTTCATTTTTACCAAAGGGCGCATCCATTTTAATGAACTTCCTCTTATACCCTTCCCGTCAAGTATTGCCTTTCTCTTTCTCTTTTTCTTTTTTTTTCTTTCTCTTTCTCAATAATGATTTTCGAGACATCTAAACCTGCTTTTTCAGACTTTTCATTTTAAAATAATATATTATGTGAATCGGCTAAAAAACGTAAGATAAAGAAAGAAAAAAATATTTCAGTTAAAAAAGCATCTCTTCCAACCTGATTTAAAAAATATAAAAGATAATTTTTTATATTTGATTAATATAAATTAATATATTAAATAATCTTTAATAAATATATTAATATATAAAAAACCTATCAAAATATGTAATTTCAGATTCAAACGCAGGGCCTGAAATCACCTTAAGAGGGCCTGAAGTCATCTAACTTCAGACCCTAGGAGACTTCAGGCCCTCGGTGGGCCTGAAGTCATATGACTTCATGCCCTCCTTGGGCCTTAAGTCAAATGACTTCAGGTCATGCGTGCATTTAAAAAAAATTATTTTAAAAATATTTTTTTATAATATTTAATCATAATTTATTAAATTAATTATTTATAAGGTAATCTTTTATGTTGCAAACTTCTAATGATTATAAATTATGTTGTAATAGGAGTTTTTTTAGGTTATCAGTGGGTTTTCACCAAAATCCACTGATAGACCTAGGATATTTGGATTTCTCAAAACCCAATATCAATAGTTAGAGTTGAGCTAGGAGATGGTATTTTTGGTGTTCAAACTACTAATGATTATAAATTATGTTGCAATAAGAGTTTTTTAGGTCTATCAGTGGGTTTTCACCAAAACCCATTGATAGACTTAGGATATTTGGATTTCTCAAAATCCAATATCAATAGTTAGATTTGAGCTAGGAGATGGTATTTTTAGTGTCCAAACTTCTAATGATTATAAATTATGTTGCAATAAGAGTTTTCTAGGATGAATCAATAGGTTTCGCTGAAGAGATAATTTTTTATATTTGATTAATATAAATTAATATATATATTAATATTTAATAAATATATTAATATAAAAAAACCTATCAAAATACGTGATTTTAGATTCAAACGCAGGACCTGAAGTCATCCTAGGAGGGCCTGAAGTCATGAAGTCATCCTAGGAGGGCCTGAAGTCAAATGACTGCAGGCCCTGCATGGGCCTGAAGTCAGATAACTTCAGGTCCTGCGTGCATTCAAAATTTTTTTTATTTTAAAAATATTTTTTATAATATTTAAAAATAATTTATTAAATTAATTATTTATATGGTAATCTTTTATGTTGCAAACTTCTAATGATTATAAATTATGTTGCTATAGGAGTTTTTTAGGTCTATCAATGAGTTTTCACCAAAACCCACTAATGGATCTAGGATATTTGGATTTCTCAAACCCAATATCAATAGTTAGAGTTGAGTTAGGAGATGATATTTTTGGTGTCTAAACTTCTAATGATTATAAATTATGTTGCAATAGGAGTTTTTTTAGGTCTATCAGTGAGTTTTCACCAAAACCCACTGATAGACTTAGGACATTTGGATTTCTCAAAACCCAATATCAATAGTTAGATTTGAGCTAGGAGATAATATTTTTGATGTCCAAACTTCTAATGATTATAAATTATGTTGCAATAAGAGTTTCCTATGGCCTGAAGTCAAATGACTTCAGGCCCTCCTAAGGTAACTTCAGGCCCTGCGTTTGAATATGAAATCACATGTTTTGATAGGTTTTTTATATATTAATATATTTATTAAATATTATTTAATATATTAATTTATATTAATCAAATATAAAAAATCATCTCTTCACTGAAATCCACTGATTCATCCTAGAAAACTCCTATTGCAACATAATTTATAATCATTAGAAGTTTGGACACCAAAAATACTATCTCCTATATCAAATCTAACTATTGATATTGGGTTTTGAGAAATCCAAATATTCTAAGTCCATCAGTGGGTTTTGGTGAAAACCTACTGATAGACCTAAAAAACTCTTATTGCAACATAATTTATAATCATTAGAAGTTTGGACACCAAAAATACCATCTCCTAACTCAACTCTAACTATTGATATTAGATTTTGAGAAATTCAAATATCCTAAATCTATCAGTGGGTTTTGGTGAAAACCCACTGATAGACCTAAAAAACTCCTATTGCAACATAATTTATAATCATTAGAAGTTTGGATACCAAAAATACTATCTCTTAACTCAACTCTAACTATTGATATTGGATTTTGAGAAATCTAAATATCCTAGGTTCATCAGTGGGTTTTGGTGAAAACTCACTGATAGACCTAAAAAACTCCTATTGTAACATAATTTATAAGCATTAGAAGTTTGTAATATAAAAGATTATCCTATAAATAATTAATTTAATAAATCATAACTAAATATTATAAAAAATTATTTTTAAAATCAAAAAATTTTTGGATGCACGCGGGGCCTGATGACTTCAGGCCCACGTAGGGCCTGAAGTCAAATGACCTCAGGCCCAAGGAGGGCATGAAGTCATATGACTTCAGGCCCCCTAGGGTGACTTCAGGCCCAACATTTGAATATGAAATTACGTGTTTTGATAGGTTTTTTATATATTAATATATATATATATATTAAATATTATTTAATATATTAATTTATATTAATCAAATATAAAAAAATCATCTCTTTATATTTTTTGAAATCACGTTGGAAGAGAAGTTTTTTTAACTGAAATATTTTTTCTTTTTTTATCTTACATTTTTTAGCTGATTCACATAATATACTATTTTAAAATGAAAAGTCTGAAAAAGCAGGTTCAGATGTCTCGGGATTCGTTACTGAGAAAGATAAAGACAATACTTGGCGGGAGGGGTATAAGAGGAAATTCACTAATATAGATGTGTCCTTTGGTAAAAATGAAACCCTAATATGATTTTTGGTAAATATCAATTCTCAGGTGCGTCCTTTGGTAAAAAACTTATTATTATTTTGATTTTTGATGGTGGTGTTTGAAAAAAAAATTGAATAAAATAAATCATATTAAGAGAGAAAGAGATTGAGATTTATTTTTATGAGTGGAGTGGGAGAGGGAGAGGGAGAGGGAGAATAAAAAAGGTAGAATCGTCATCTTAGCGGCCCCCTTATCTCTGGCCCACAGGTGTCCAAAGGGAGGCAAATCATAGTTTTACTGGTCGGGTAAGGCGTCTGGGGCCGAGAGGATTTAAGCTAACAAACCAAGTTTTTATCCCGTGTGCGACTGGCGACTCTCGAACCTGAGACCTCCGGAACAAGTGACCAGACGCCTTACCAACCGAGCCAGCCCGTGGGGGCAGGAGAGAGAGAGGGAGAGGGAGAAGAAGAGAGAGAGAGAGATTGAGATGACATACTATAGACAGGATGGGTGTAAATAAAGTCCAAATACATTAGTGTGTTTTAAAATATGATATACGTTTTAGTCCATTTATATGTTGAGAGCACTTTTGATAAATTTTTGAATAAATAAACTTGTAACGAGATTAGTACGAAAAACGATAATAAGAATAATAAAGAACACATCAGATTTACGTGGAAAATCCTTGTCGAGAAAAATCACGGGCAGAGGAGGAAAAATCACTATGAACGGTGGAATACAAAGTCGGCGGCTCTGATAAAGTAAAAAGAAGTAGAGAGAAAAGAAAGGTAGAGAGAAAGAAAGAAGAGGTAACCAAATAATTTTCTTGATTAATCAAACTTGTCCATAAGATACACAATTTATAGAGATCTTAGGATACTTAATCAAATAAAAAATTAATAACGAAACTTAATTAACAAATTTATAAAGAATCTGTTAATTAACATATTAATAAGAAAATATCTAATAATAAATTAACGAATCAAACTAAATTCGGGTCACCAAATTCTAACAATCTCCACCTTGACGCGAATTCCACAAATCTTCAAAAGAACATTCTCCACCTCTTCCACAAAAACCCTATAGGCAAATCTCAGCATCCAACACCAACCAAGTCCAAGCAATGCTTAAACTTGTCTATAGGGAGTGTCTCACATCAATGTGTTTTGTCCTCTCATGAAACATCTGTTCCTTCGTGAGGAAAATGACATTCTGACTATCACAAAAAACTGTAGTAATCTGCAAGTCTTCGCTAAGCTCACTGAAAAGTCCTTTTAACCAAATAGTTTCCTTACAAGCTTCTTGTAAGTGATCTTCTTTTATCAATGTCACCTTATAACAGCAACATCACCTATTACTGTGGATCCCTGCAGAACATATAAACTGGCGGTTCTCCTTAGTCCCTTCATCACAACAAGAGACCCTTTACTAACCTTCACAGCTCCACCTTCACTAGTGTACTTATACCCTTTAGAATCAAGAATACTCAAAGAGATCATATTTCTCTTCAAATTAGGGGCATGCCTCACATCACCAAGTGTCCGAATGGTACCATCAAACATCTTAATTCTGACCGTACCAATGACAACGATTCTGTAGGATGCATTATTGCCCATCAAGACGGCACCACTTGAAACTGTTTCATATGTTGAAAACCAGTCCCGATTGGGACACATATGAAATGTACAACCAGAATCAAGAATTCATTCCTCACTCTGCTTTAAATCAGCATCAGATGCAATGAGAAGTTCACCATCACTGTGATTTTCGACAACATCAACCTCACCAGACTTCTCTGATTGTTTTTCCTCGAATTTTCACCTACCCTTTTATTCTTATTCTACAGCTTGTAATATTCTGATTTGATGTGACCCTTCTTCTTACAATAATTACAGATCTTATAGCTATTTCTGGATTTCGACCTGCCCCTGATATTACCATCAGAGTCTTCCTCCTGAGTCCTTCCTCGAATAATAAGACCCTCACCCTGAGCCTCAGATCCTTCGACAAGCTGTTTCATTTACTCTTTTGAAAATAATGAATCATAAACTTCATTCAAAGTAAGAGTATCACGACTATATAAAATAGTATCTCTAAAAGCCGTATATGACGAGGGTAAAGAATACAGTAAGATCAATGCTAAATCTTCATTGTCATATTTGACCTCCAAAACCTCTAGGTCAGAGACGATTTCCTTAAACACGGTCAAGTGATCTATTAACGACGTACCTTCTGCCATGCGATGAGAATACAAATGTTGTTTCAAACCTAGTTTGCTCGTAAGACTTTTCTCATGCACAACTGCTCCAGTTTTAGCCATAGTGCAGCAACAGATTTCTCCTTCAAAACATCCTGTAAAATCTCATTCGATAGGTGAAGGTAGATCTGAGATAGAGCTTTTCGATCCTTACGTTTCTTTTCCTCCTTTGTCCATGTCGAGGGCATGTTGTCTATCCTGAATAGTGCGTCATCCAGGTCCAGATGCGCTAGCACCGCTCGCATCTTAACCTGCCACAGCGTAAACCTGGTGTTGCGATCCAAAAGCGGAATGTCATACTTCATGTTTGTTGTTGTCATTAATCCCGGTTGAAATCCTTAAAACAACCTGGCTCTGATACCACTTGTAACGAGATTAGTACGAAAAACGACAACAAGAACAATAGAGAACACACCAGATTTACGTGAAAATCCCTTGTCGGGAAAAATCACGGGTAGAGGAGGAAAAATCACTATGAACGGTGAAATACAAAGTCGGCGACTCTGATAAAGTAAAGAGAAGTAGAAAGAAAAGAGAAGTAGAGAGATAGAAAGAAGAGGTAACTAAATAATTTTCTTGATTGATCAAACTTGTCCATTAGATACACAATTTATAGAGACCTTAGGATACTTAGTCAAATAAAAAATTAATAACGAAACTGTTAATTAACGGATTTATAAAAAATCTATTAATTAACATATTAATAAGAAAATATCTAATAATAAATTAACGAATCAAATTGAATTTAGGTCACCATATTCTAACAAAACTATTAGAACGTTGAGTGAAAAAATTTAATAAAAATTTTAAGAAATAATATGGTATTTTATATATACATGTTCAATTGTCGTCCGGATATTATCGGTGGCTTCCGACCGCCGTCTCGAATCAAATTATATCCTGGGAGGTATGATAAATCCATCAAAGATCATTGTATATAAAATGTCACATCATCTCTTGATTTTTTTAAAAACTTTTTACTAAACATATTATTTTTTAAGAAAATGCATGCCTTCACTGTTGGATTTGTACCTGAATAGGTTATCACAAACAATCAGGAAGTTAAGAGGAACAGGAACATGCGTGAGGATTGATCAATCTAATTGGTTCGTGTGTGTTAAGTAAGTTAATTAGTTCAGGCTGAGACATTGATTGCACTAGTTGGTTCAGGTATAATGGACCAATCAAGTGAGCAATCTGTCCATTTTGACTGGCAGTCGATTTATCTAACGCATTAAGCTTGAGCAAATTAAATCTATTGGCTGGCTTACCTAACCTTATCTAACTAATTGATTTAATTTAAAATTAGTATTTTTTATGATTTATTTTTTTCATATTAATTTTGAAATGAATTGATAAAAAGGTCGAAGATGAACAAACCAACTTCTGTCACTTATTTGATTGATTCAACCAACTCAATTAACTCATCCAAATCAAACTAGATTTTAAAAAATTAATAAAATTTATCAACCCACCTAATCATTAAAAGAACATATTTTTTTTTAAAATAAAACGGTAAATAAATCATTTTTCAACAAATAAAATAAAAAAAGTTTTGAGGAAAATTTTAATGCATCACCAATTCGATAGGATGCTTTGAATTTTAAAGATCATAATTTTTAATTCAAAATTTGGAATTAAATTCTGTTAGTGTTCACACGTATAAAATGAAAAGAACTATATTTGATGTTTGTTAGTGAAGAACTCATAATTGTCAAATTTTAGGCTAAAAAATAACATTTAAGTCCTTTTTGAAACTATTGAATATATTGTTTACTATTACAATTTTAGTCTTTTAATCAGAGTAAAATCTATAACTACTCGAGAAATTATTCTCCATATTAAATATATTTTTTTAGGGTAAAGATTTTTCCTTGTTTTAGTGATCTGCTCCATTTATTTTCTTCTCAATTCCCATTTTCATCTATCCTAAGAATAATCATTATCTTATCCTATGTTAAACTTCTGACATGCGAGTAGGTGCATAGGCCGGGCTCGCCAGCCAGCCTGACGCCAGGAAAGTTTAATAGATAGATCAGCAGCAGAATCCCCGGGTAGGTTCCCGAGCCCGGAAGCCCCCCGAAGGGCAGTGTCGAGCTAGCCACCGATCATCCTAATAAGCAGACGCTTAGTCGCCCACACTCCTTGGCCCTTCCCGACCTAGAGCTAGGTCAGACACCACAGGCGGACGCGTGACGATTCATGCTCCCCTGCCATCACATAGACCGGATACTTAACAGATTTAGACAAGCATCCCTCGGTAAACCCCCGACCCAGGGTGTACCCTGTGCTTCCATTCTACCAGTCGGACGCGTGGCTGTCCACGCCCACTGGCCATTATCCGACTCGTTCCCCAACACTCGGACCCGCCAGTCGGCGCTCGGGGTACGAGCTATCTCGCCCCTACAACATTATATCCAGGGGTACGACCCTGCTAACGGGGTTCCTCACGCCTTACTCGCCTCTGATATTTCTAGCGGTTAGTCCACCCATCCAGTACTTTCGTACTGCGCACCCAGTACTCTGATACTGCTCGAGCATCCCGCGCCGCTCCTAATTGCTCCCTACGAGCTGACAGCTACCACACTCTTGTTTCGCCAATACGGACAAGGGTTGTCAGCTCCCCCGATTATATAAGCTTCACACTCCCCCTACCGTAGGTACGCGCGCGAGTTCTCGCATCTCTGGTCTCATTTCAATTCAATTTCCACTACTATACATGCGGATACTGACTTGACCGTCGGAGTGTGACCGGGGAAATCCCCGGCGGGTTTACTGACGGTCGCTGTTTTGCAATGCCACGCCGAGACGTGGTCAGCTCTCTGCCACCTCACTAGCTCGTGCCATCCGGGAGACCGTCTGGCCAATGGGATCGTCACCCCGCTTCGCGACAGGATCCATGTCTATATTTTTGCTTCCATGAGATTTATGCTCAAGTATAATTTGTGTAGAATGTGATACATTCCTTGAGGATCGATTTGGCTTGCCCCAAATCACTTTTTCCCCCAAGAACCTTCGTAGGAACCAATAGAAGATTCTATAAGGAAGTTTCAGATACGCATTTCATATAAAAGAATTTAAAATTTTAGAACTGCATCTTTCATAATAAAAGAAAAGAAAAGAAAAACATCTCCCACAATCCCAGATAGATCTACCAATAACCAGTAGATCTTTCCTCCCTCTCTTTCAGAAAGACAAACAAATTAAATCCTCCCAAATTCTTCTCTCCGAGTCAATTATCTATCATCATGGGAGGTGGCGGCGATGCATAACCGAACCCACCAATCGGCGGAAGGGATGCAGCGGGTTCCTGTTCCAATACAATCCTATGCGACGACGGCGGCGAGGCATGTGAAGGCGTTGTCGAATAACTCGAATGCCCTGAAGGTATCTCGTTCTTCTGATCGCCGCAGCTCGCTAAAAGTTCGAACGCCGCGAGAGCGCATTCCTCCTTTGTCCTCTGTTCTTCTTCTTCTCCATCAATACAATTCAACCTGCCGTCAAATTCGACCTTCCCCGGCCGGTGACATTCCAGTTTGTCGCCGTTGAAGTAATTGGAAGAGTAGGTGAAGTTATCGAGTTTCTTCAACTTGCATATGCCATGCGGCAGAGTCCCTGTCAATTCATTGTTTGCGACATTGAGTTGCTCCACGTTTTGCAACCCCTCGATCATCTTCTCCGGCAACACTCCGGCGAACGAGTTCAAACTGAGGTCCAGCACCGTGACGCTGATGAGCGACCCGAGCTCCGGCGGCAAGCATCCGCTGAAGCTGTTGTTGCCGATGACGATCTCATTCAAAGTTTGGTTCATATTGCCTATGCTTTTCGGAATGCCGCCTTCGAAGTTGTTGTTGGCTAACACCATCGCAGAGAGCTTCGAGTTACCTATGTTGATCGGCAACGTGCCGTTGAATCGGTTGTTGTTGAGAAACAGAGCATCGAGATCCTTGTCGAAGAGCTCTGGCGGCAGGACCCCTTCGAAGTTATTGTACCGGAGGTCGAGGTACTTGAGATTCGGCAGCCGGAGCACCTCCACCGGGAACGGCCCGTGGAAGCCGTTGTTGCTGAGGTCGAGCTCTTGGAGGTGCACCAACTTTGATAGATTATGGTGGATTTGGCCGTGGAACTTATTGGAGTTGATGTGGATGAGAGAGACCTCGTGGAAGAGGCTGAGCTCCATGGGGAGGTGGCCTTCGAGGTCCGCTCTATTGAGGTCGATGCCAGCGACGGCGTGTTGGGTAGGGTCGTCGAGCGAGGGGGTGCAGACGATGCCGTTGTAGGAGCACACATCGTAGCCAACCCAATTGCCAGTGAAGTTGTGAGGGTCGGAGACGATGGCGCTCTTCCACGCGCGGAGCGCGGTGTGAGCCCGCTGAAGCAGGGGATTGGCGATGTGGCTCACGACGGAGGGATTGGAGAGTTGGCCGGCGTTGGAATCGGATGGGATGAGGGTGACAGTTGGATCATCGCTTTAGGGATGAATTCATTTGGATAGGAGGCATCATCATGTCTCTGGTTGGTGCCACATATCTTTGAATGGCGAGAGAGGGTTTTGGCGTGGTCTTCTGCTACGCCATGCGAGATGGTGGTGGAAGGAAGCAACAAGATGAAAGGGGAGGAGAGGAAGAGGAAGAGGATGAAGGAATTCGGACGAGTGGAAGGAAACATCTTGGGGGATGGAAGGTGGAGGAGAAAGGGAAGGAGAAGAAGGTGGATGAAGGAGAAGCTGATTGCTAAATGTGGTAAAGAATGAAGGGATGTTCGGACACTTAGGCAGTTAAGTTGGTTGGTTTCGTTTTAGCAAGTTGACCTGTGCAAGGCTAATTAGTCACGCGGTCTGATTAATGAAGGTGTCCGATTGAATCAGACGAGATGTACTCATGGCTAATACGTGAGTGTTATCGTCAAAAAGTTTAGTATAAAAATCTAATAAAGTTAGTGTGTCCGTCCTCCTCACGTATTAACCAAAATATCCGAGCTAGTAGTATCCGTGATTTACCTCATCCGTGTTAATAAAATCAATATATCCATCTTTTTTATGTACTAGTCATAGCATCCGGATTAATAATCTCCGTAATTTATCTCTTCCGTATTGGTCTTGTGATGGATTGACGAGAACGCTGAGACAAACTAATCGTCTTTTGCCATCATTAGATAGGATTGAATGAATCACTCATTAATGAAAAAAAAAATAAAACATATAGCATTTTGACAACTAGATATGTTTATGTCAAGGTTTAAAATTTCAATCCGTGTCGAAATTTCGATCTCAGATTAGAACGATATAGTTTCGATATAGTATATTAATGTAGTATAATTTATAATATAATTTTTTAAATTTTTTTAATAAAAAATATATATTAATAATATAAAATAGAGATTTAAGTATGATAATATTAATGATTTAAAATTTCAAATTAATTTTATTTCTACGATAAATAAATATATATATAATAATTATATAAATTAATCTTAATATATATATAATAATTATATTAATTATTAATGTATATAATAGATTTATAGTTTATAAATTTTTTAAAGAATATATATTAAATATTTTAGTTTATATATATAGTTTTATTGCATATAAAAATTAAATTTATTTTAAAAATTTACATATTTTTTAAAGTTTTTAACAATTAAATTTTTTAGAATTATTTATAAAATTTTAAAATTATTTATAAATTTTTAAAATTACGTAAATATTTTTATAAAATTTTAATCTATTTTTAATTTATAAAAATGATTTGAAATTTGATTTTAAATTATTATTTTATACTTTAATTTTTATATTTTAAATAAAAATTATAAAATTATATATTATAATTATATTAATTAATTAACAGTTTATTTTATTATTATTAATTTATATAATATATAATTATACTTTAGATAATAATTAATTAGAAAATAAAAAATAAAAATTTTATATATAATTTATAATTTTAATAAATCTAACTTTCCCTCCATAAAACCTAATTTCTTTCGCCTTGGCCGCTTCGCCGCCGCTTCCGTTCCGCTGCTCGCTGCCACCGCCTCAACGCCACCACAGCGCTTCTCCGCTTCTTTTTCTTCCGCCACTTCCGTTCCGCTGCTCGCTGCCACCGACTCAACGCCGCCAAAACCTCGCCTCACCGTCGCCTCACCTCCGCCTCCTCCTTCCTCCTGTTGCGCGCGCGACGCCTCCTTCCTCTTTCCTCCTTCTGTTGCGCGCGCGTGACGCCTCCTTCCTCTTTCCTCCTTCTGTTGCGTGCGCGTTCCGCCGCTTCCGTTCCGCTGCTCGCTGCCACCGCCTCAACGCCGCCACAGCCTTGCCTCACCTCCGCCTCCTCCTTCGTCCTGTTGCGCGCGTGACGCCTCCTTCCTCTTTCGTCCTTCCTACGCACGCGAAATTGGTGCTCCTGTGCCGGTCCTGGTCCGGCGTCGCAACGGTAAGTTTGTGAATTTCACAAGATTTCTTTTCTTAGTTTATGTAATAATAATAAAAATAATTTGATGCCATACGTACGTGAGACAATATTTATGCTTGACATCAGAACACATGATAACACATTCATCGTCAATGAAGATTCTGAGGTATATCATGCCTTGTGCTAGCATTATAAGATCATTTTCTTTTCTCACCATACAGATATATTTGCAGTAGAAGATAGTGGACTGAATCAAAGGTGATTTGGGTGCAAAGATCACCGCCTTAGATATTCATAATAGTTTCTCGAGTTCAAAAACATGGCACTGGTTTTTTAGTAGTCTATGCACCGAACTGTACATTCCGAGACCCAGAAAGATGACAACCTTTTCATAAAATGAACAAATCCTAAAGAAGCCAAATCTACAGCATTTGCAGTTACCTCTTTCGCCTCTTCGATTCAGCCTACATAAATAGAAACGGAAATGGATCATGTTTACTTAAACATTGTCTAAAACTACACGTAATTTCAGGTTTCTGAAGTTTCAGTTTCTTGGCCATGTTATATAAACTAGTTAAATGGCTGATTAACATCCAGTAGCTGTGGAAGAAAAGGGAAAATGGATGAACATCTTCAACTTCATTACCATATCAAAGACGAGAAAACTCATATTTCCTAATCTGTTGAACACCAAAAAGTGTAGAAATGGGGCCAAACGGAAACATAGAATATGGTATTGAAAATTGCAATTAAATGAAATTTCCAAGGGCAGAATCAACATAGATGGAGTCTAGTACCACTCAACAAGTATTGAAGTTGTATTGTCATTCAACCTATAAAGATTATCAATGAAATCCTGAATATATAATTATATAATCAGAGAGCATGTACTAATACCAACAGTTGTTTAGTCTATGGAAAGCAAACCAGACCCAGAGAACATCCGACCAAAAAATATAGGGTTTGAATCCATATAATGGTATTATTAGGAGGGCTCTATCCTTGCCGATCCCACCTCAAACAGGGATTACTTCTCATCCAATGTTTATCTAATTGGCTATTAAGTAAAGGTTGGTGAGAAAGAATGACTCAGGCGAAGACAACCTACAGACGGATGCTCAAGGTCTTCAAACAACAATTCAAAGGTTCCCAGGGTATGACCAGAGGCGAGGCACTTGGTGATGTCATGCATGGTACATCTTATATGGTTGGACTGCAATGGGGTCGTTTTTGAGGGTTTGTCTTTTGATATGGAGGGTTGTTTTAGGAAATACAGACACACGTGTATAGAGCATTGAACAACTATTCAGATCTAGCAATTCGCTAGAATTGATAAATGTTCAAGGCTCCAGTCAGTCACTGTATACAGCTTTTGTTGAGTAATACACCATTTACTTATCAATAAAAAGTTAGTGAGATCACCTTTGTCTCAGAATCCGGTGAAGCTGCAAACCCATTCATAGATCTTTTAACATCGTTCTGAGAGCCACAGCCCGAGCACAGAAAATAATCCAACTTTTTCGCCTGCTCAATTGTCATGCCCATGCAAGATGGGTGGAACCTGTCCACATAATCAGCTTTTAACATGTCAGCCACACAAATAAACCAATGTTGCTTAAAGGGGAAAGGTGATACAAAGAGTAAATGAATACACTTGAGAACAGTAAAGTAGAAAACAAAGATACACTTTGCAAATGTTGGAAAGAATTGTGATGTTTTGATTGGTCTCTTGATTATACAGAATAGAGCTATCAGTGCCAACTAAGATAAGGAAGCCTATGGTTAGTAGTAAAAAGCATCAGTTGTGGAGATTGTGCACTATAATCATAGATTATGATCAACCAAACAGCAAAGATAAAGGCAAGAGCATGTTACATCATTATAGGTAGATCACCGTATGTTAAATCCAACACTTTCGACGCGATCCGGAAAATTTTTGGTAGTTATTTTCGGGTTCCGTTCCTTTGGACGATACTTAAAGGGTAATCATTGGTTAAATCATGAAACCTGAGGAGGGTTGAATTGGAATTATCTAAATGGAGGGGTTAGGTACTCAAAACCCATGCCTAGGGGCTTAACATGGAATGACTGAGTTTGGAGGGCTTAGATGAATATTTCCCATTACCTTATAATCTTCCATTTCCCCGTTTCCGTGAGCCCTAGCTCGTAGCCAACCCACACCACGTCCTCTCGCGTTCTCCTCCACTCCACAACCAACGCCTTTCCACTGCAATCTGCCGACGCCCCTCACGTCGTCACCCGCAAGCCATCTTGTCCCCTTCGATTCCTCTCCCACCGATCGCAAGCCACTCCCTCATGCGATCAAAGCAATGTGAGCCAACGATTCTTTTGCTCCCCTTCTTGGATTCTTCTTCGTCTCCACGCAAGGTAGGAATCAGATCCGAGCTGGCTTTGGGTTCATCGCCAACAAATCGCCTGCGGTCTCTCCTCTCCTCTTTTCCCTGGTTCTGTTGTCTGTTGCCTCTGCACACACTTAGCGTCGTAACACGATCCATTGGAGGTGGATCAATCGGAGGAGGCAGAGGAGTCTAGAGTTCTACAGCATCGACGGAGCTTGATTTTAGGGTTAGCTCCGATTCTAGGTAAGTGAGCAAATGTTTCCTTGGATTTCGCTGTGAGACCATTGCTTCATTGACAAACCCTAATCCACTTCAAATCGTAGCTTGCGTGGAGTTTCCTGGCGATGCTAGCTCAGATTGGCTGGAGTTGGCTGCTGTGGAGACTTGCCGGGCTTAGTATTTCTTGCTTCTTGGGTTTGGCTGCTGTTGGCTTCAGATCGCTTGGAATTTGAGGTAAAAGCTGATTAGGTTGTTATAGCTGTACATGTGCCTCTGTTTGGAATTTTTGTACTGATGGAATGGTGGTTTAGTTTGGTTTCTTTGATCTTGAGCTTTTGTCATATGATGAGTTATTGTTTGGGTAGCAACTCTGTTTTTAGGAGTGGTTGTATTGTAGGGATTTGGTCAGTAGCTTATCTCCTTGATTTTGTAGTTTCTACCAAGAGCTATGGAGTGATGTTGGGGATTAACTCAACTAGTGTGAGTTGGGATTTCAGATTCAAGGGAGGGAATTAATGTTAACTCTAATTTGGGATTAGGGGTTAGCATAATCATGTGTTTTGGAAGTGTATCCTTTGTGTTCCAACCCTTACCATGGACTCCTTAGGTTGGAGTTTAGTTGGGTGGTTGAAACGGTGTAAGCTGTCCCATATTGAGGCCTAGTGAGGACTAGGGATATTGCATTCGAGTTTAGACCTATAAGATAACAAATACACTGACTGGTTAAGAACATAGCATTTAATTAGAAGTAATTAAATGGAAAAGGAACAATTAGGTTAACCCTAGTATGATTTAGGGATTTATTAGCTAGTTACCATTTCTATGTAATAACTAATTAAATATGTCTTTGATATAGGGACTTGACTTGGATTTATTATCGTTGACTATTGGCGAGTGGTTCTTTTCTCATTGGATACGTATTTCTACTATTTGGAGGTGAATACTTGTTGCTTGTATTTGTAGTTCACTTTACCTTATGCATGACTATTTGTTATTTATGTTGTAGGTTGTTATTTACCTTTATCTGCTACCGTTTGTTATCCTGCTTGATACTTATACTTAACCTTGGATATGATCTAGATTTCCTTCTATACAATCTTGTTTATTGTTATCTGATTTTGTATAGCATCGGTATGAGCATGAGTATGTAGATATAGATAGCATGTCATTGTATGGTTGTATTGATTGATTCTAATTATACTTGCATGTGTATCTAGATATATGATGATGGGTTATGATACATGTTTACGACCTGTGTATGTTAAGTTGAGTTATGTATCGATGACCTGGTAGGGGTTGCATGTGTTGAGTCATGCACCATCCCTGCATTGTTGTATGTCGGCGATCAGCGACTCCCTTGTGGTTGAGTCTATCGTCTTCCGGCACATGATATGCACACACGACCACTCATGGATTAGTAGATATCGTTGGGTGTGTGCATTTGCTCTGTACTGCTCTGCTTGACTGCTCATGGGTAGTGATTTCGGAGTGTGATAGCAGACAGAGATCCCTTCTCTTCCCATAGACCAGAGAAGATGAGAGAGATATCTCCCTCATATACATATGGGGCGGAGTGTTTATTCCACCAATATCCTGTTCACTCGGTCACTTAGAAGCAGTGATGACATAGTGCGGACAGTGTCACAGCTCTACCCACTCGGCCGACACATTATTGCACGTCTCGGTGGCTCTACTGGCGTTAGGGGTGACCATGTCATTACATCATGTGCATATGATGCATTGTGCATTTGATTGTAATTGTTGTATTTATTTGCTGCATATGTTTGACATGCACATACAGAATATACCATTTGTGTGGTTTGATGATCCTACACTTGCTCGTATAATACGAGTTCTTTGTTTTTTATGGTGTCATACGATATGATACTGATTTACTGGTATGGTGACTAGTATCTCTGTTACTTTCCAATATGTCAATAAATACATTGATATACATATAATTGTTAGATGAATCCTTTTTTTTTTTCTTATGAGTTGATATTGATGTTCTGGTTAGTAAGTTATTCAGCCTCATATCATAGTTAGCCAGTCTCAATTCAGTCCCATCCTTCCACTATACCCTGATCAAGAGGTCCCCACTTGGGACTCCACTCACCGTCCTGTTGCAGTCCATATGGTTCGTATGTGCAGATGTACATTGTATGGATATTGATCTATTTGACTTTCACTTGTGACATTTGATTGTCATTGTCTGTATTGTTTTTTGATATTTGCACATGCACCTAGATATACCATTTGTTGTGGTTTATTGATGACCCTGCACTTGCTCGTATAATACGAGTTCCTTTTTTTTATGGTCAAGATAGACTGATTTCTGGTATGTATAGTCATTTGTTACTTTCAATTATGCATATTCTGATATATTTGTTGAGACTGTATCCTGTTATTTCTGTATAACTTATTCAGCTATTTATTCAGTCATTCACATCTTTCACTATACCTGTAGAGTCCACTGGGACTCACCACCCGTCATAATATTTTTGTTTTCAGGTTGATAGGTCTGGAGGAGCCAAGTTGCCAGTCCCGGATCCCCACGACTCCATTTGATGGGTGCTTCCGCGTGTTCCGTTTTCTTTTTATAGCATGTCCTATACTTTGTATTCATTTATATATATCGTGGACTTATATTTGTGATTCATTCGTGCAGTATTGTATCTTTAAATCTTCTGTTGGACATTGTGTGTTGGTTTTTGCTATGCGCCTGCCCTAGAAGCAGCACAGGTGAGTTTTACGGTTTTCCATACTGTGATGTCATTAGTTCCTTATGATATATATCAATTTTGAGGTCAGAGGCTATTTATACTGCGTGGGTGTTTGTGTATATGTGTAAATTATCCGCCGGACAGAAGAGACGTGGCTGTCCGATTTTATATTGGATCAGCGGCTTCATTAATCTCGAGACGTGACATCATATGTCAGTGCTAGCACCATGAAGCATCCATGCATATACTCTTGATCAAAGTTAATATATGTTGCCTGAGATTCCGAGTTCGAGTCCTCTTAGCGATTAATATTTGTTGACTGAGATATTATTGTCAATAGTATGCGGGATATTATTTTCAATAATATGCGAGATATTATTTCAATAATTATGCTCATATCAACAAGTGTTACTATGCCTCCAAAAATCCCGGAAGGGGGTTTCTGATAAAGGGGGTTGTTTCGACGGTGGGGCTAGTCACTATAAAAAGTTTATCCATTCTAATTTTGCCTCCGGAGCTATGGTGAGCGGTAGGGCGACTAGTTGCTATCCCAGGCATCCGCGATTCGATCCTCAACTACGACGTATTTACAGGAATTTTTTCTTCAAATGGGGCGCGAACCCTGGGACGCTGGGTTTCTAGACCGTCCACTGCGAGCGCTTCCCGATTTATCCTGGCGACTGATGGGAAATTTTCATGAGGCCGGCCCGGTCGCCCGAGGTTGAAAAAACCTTGTTAAGCTTTTTTTATCAAAGTTAACAGTAAGACGAGGAATTCCACTTGAGGAAAGATGCAATCAGATGGTTCAAATAGAATTTTTCTAAACTTATCCCTATTATATGAATGTTTATCGTCTAGATAGTTTTTTCAGACAAGTATTTTCACCCAACACAAAATTTAATACAGGAAGCTAAAATCAGAGGGTGTGCAATAGCATTTTTGTCACAATACAAAAATGCAAAACTTGTCAAACTTACAAGGAGAAAAGTAACAATTGAACTAATAATGGACAGAATGACTAGGGAGATATCTGATAAACCACGATCCAAACCAAACCATAAACAAGAATCTATTGTGATGTTCATATCTCCAGGATGACATATTGCCTAGACAGATATGTGGAGCACCGGTAACTGTGAGTATATATAACTAACAAATAAAGTAATTTCAAAGCTAATTTAAACAGAAAAACAATGAAATCAACATTTCAACAAGTTGCATCATTAGCAACTAAATGAAAATCCTTGATATAATTTGCATAAGTGATACATTGCTTCAGATGTGAATCTAAAAATGGATAGGTAAAAACTGTAAAATGAGACCACTATATGTTAAAAACTTAAAATTTGGACCACGTTTTATATCCTAGATTAAGCATCCATACATAAAAAAAACATAAAACAATATATATTAATCAACCTAAGATGGATTAGAGCTTTCAAGTGATTCAGGCTGAAGATTGTTTGATGAAACTAGTCAATAATGACACCATATGGTGGCCAGCATGTTAGTCGATCATCATACTCTATGAAACCACATCAAATATGCAAATATCATCTCTAAGTAATTGGAGTGTAAGCTGATCCCCTCACCATATATTATGGCCAATATGGAATATGCAATGTAGTACCTCACTACAAAGTGCATAGATTATACATCTACGAGGCCACATAGTAAAACAGTGAACAAAATACACTGAACTTATCCACAAAAATATAAACAAAAGGAAAAGGATAGAAGTCTAAGATCGGTAAAATGATATGATGTAAGATAATATTAGGGAATTTTTTACATTGTGTTGCATATTAGAGGAACCACAACAGTTAAATATATAAAAAAAGTAACTATATGTTGATACAATAAATGCAACTTAGAGACAAATCTGAAGTAGCACCAATGCTTCTCAGATAATCTCTTTTATGCCAAATGTTAAATCGAGAAACAGGGAATACACATTCGTAGGAATTCAATATGATAAAGAAACCTTGACTCTTTTAACATTGTAATGGCTATTAAAACTGGCCTTGGTAGATACCAGTCTGATTGATCCCACACCAGTTCTATAACATCACAAGGACTCATCAGTCAGTCTCATTAAACTTCCACAAAGTTAACATGATCATCTTAAATGATGGCCATTGAATTGAACAACAACCAGTTTCATGGGCTGTGGAGTGAACTAATAACAGGACAAAATTTTAATCACATTCTCAGCACATAAATAAACCTCTAGCATCAAGTCTGATCCAAAATACTAAAAATATGGCAGGTAACCCATGCTACTTCACATTATCAAAAATGGTCTAATGAAGGACCTCAGAACTGTTATACATGGACCAATTGAAATATTTGATTATTCGTCTCAGTTGAAAGAGTACTGAATTATGTCGGAAACAAAATATAAAGCATCTCCTTTGTCAATTTGTCTCTTTTCTGTTTCAATAAAACGAATCTTCACTGCTTTGAAAAATAAGATTAATAAACAGCTGTTAAAGAAGAAGAACTGAGAACATGTTGTTGTTGCTACTGTTATTGTTTTTTGAGCTAAGTACATGCCTATTGTAGAAGGAGCTTACCTTGACCAAATTAATTTCAAAGGTTAAGCCTCCTTTTTCTTCAAAAGTATGACATACAAATTGCCCAGGCTAATGAAAACAAGACAATTTATAACCAAAATTTAAAGAATTGTATGACATCAGCAAGCAGATGAGTCATTGCATTATGACTACCAGTTCAAAAAAAGAGATGGTGTATATATATATATATATATATATATATATATATATATATAAAACAAAATATTAACCACAGCACTTTCCTAAAAGCTTAAACTTCAAGAATCAACTTGTCTAAAAGTTTAAGTAAAATAGTCATATAGAAATGAATTCATCACTTGGCTCAACAAGAGAAACATGATACGTAGAACTACCTCGCTGTAAAGTGTAAACACAGATTAAGAAAATAGACATCTAATATATTCATCTGAAGTTGCATGAGGACTTCCATAACCAGACAATGAGATCAAGTAAGCTGGGTGCAGTAGAGGAAAAACAATAACGAGTCTGAAAGAAGAGGTAAAAGTTTCTTACCAGTCCTTGCACCCCTCACACTGAACCATAAGATCGTCAGGGTTGTAAGGCATCTCACACTTGCAATACCTAAAACGCAAGAAAACACCCGACTCATGGGCATACAATCCAATAACAATAATAGTAGTAATAATCATGTAGTCAATTAATCAATGGCCTACACAGCGACTCGGTCAGGGGTGAAGGCACCGGTGGCAGCTTTGTACTCGAAGCGGCAGAAGTAGTCCTCTGTGCCAACATTCTCCAGCTTGGTGTAGTTCTTGAAGGCGTGGACTACGCACCTTCCCTCAATCGTGTGCGCACTCTGCACATCGTAATGGTCGGAGATGAACAACTCCTTGGCGCCGTGGAACTGCCGGCGACCGCCAATGGACTCCTCAGGGCGGTAGTACCACCGCACATGCACCTGCAAGTTGTTGCGGTGGTCCGCCTCGATCTTCTCCACCCGCGCAACGTAGGGAGGCTTCTCCGACTCCGCCGGCCGCATCAGCACGCAATCCCCAACTGGTACAGAAACAGAAACAGAGGAAAACAGTGAGAAGCCAAAAATCAAACCGACAAGAAGGCACGAATCTGAGGAAATACCTTTGACAATCTTGTTGGAGCCTTTAATGGTGTAAGAATCGAGGTCTTTCTTGCCGGGCTTCGTCTTGGCCATCAGCTTCTGAAACTTGTGGAACGCGCGATACAGAAATCTAACGATCCAAGAACCTTTTTTGTTGGCCTCGACGGTGTCAAGCTCCGAGCGGGGGCAGAGGGATTGGAACCCTAGAGAAGTGGAAAGTGGAGAGAGAGAGAGAGAGAGAGAGAGGGGGGAGGTAGGTAGAGAGAGAAAACAAAAGGAGGAGACGAGCGCGGAGAGCGCGTGTCGACTCAGGTTCCGACAGGAAGTGGCGGACGTGACCGAGAAATAGTAAATAGGCTGAGGCCTGAGGCCGCCAGGTAAAGGATTGCGGATCGGATCTCGTCGGACTCGCGGCCGATCCAGCCCAGTACAACAAAATAATTAGAACTCGTACGGCCGCCGTTTTACCCAAAAACACCTCCAGTAATTTAACTTTAACCCAAAAAACTCCCGTTTCGGTTAAAAATTAACTTTTAAATATTTAGGGTGGTAATTTTGCAATGTTACTCATATTATGACAGAATAATGTGAGATGAGGATGGGTTCGGTAGAAACAAATACCAGATTTTATTATTATTTGTAAAAATAATGTGAGAATGATTTCGCTTTTTCCGTAATATTTGATTAAATAAAAGAGTGGAAGGAAGAACGGATCCAAATGGCAACAGTTAGATATTGAATCAGCCGATCAATTTCGGTTTCTATCTATGTGATGAGTTTTTCAGTTTGAACTACACTCGAGCTCAAACTCGAGCCAACTAATGATCATAAGTCTAGTTCATTTACAAATTCTATTATGACATATAGATTGACTTTTCTTTAGACATTGTTCTATCCACACGTTAATCAAATTTAACGTTGTGATGGACTTTGGATGAGCTCAAGGACTTTAGGGTGTAAGCTCGGATAGAGTACTCATTGTTAATCTTGGAGATTTTAAAGCTCAAGAGCAGCTCAAAACACTTGATAGTGTTGGAGGAAATGCTTTATTTTATGAGAGTGAACAAAAAATAACTTGAAATATATAATTTTTAACTTATCTATTGAGTGATCTAAGCTGTCTTTTATGTAGACTGTAGTCTCCTGAGTAGAATTCCCGAGCTGGAATTGTCGAGCAGAATCTCCCGACCAGGTCTCCCGAGCAGTATTTCCCTAGCTCCCGAGCAGTAGTCGGACATCTCCCGACCAAGAAGTTGATGAGGTCTGCGCAGCGCAGTTTCCTTGAAACAGATTTGTCTTCCCAGTGATGCTTCGAGGCTCCGATGGACGTCTGTCTCTCAGGATACAACAGCGGGACCACGGGCACAACGGAATACTCGTTGCTCGTGGCGAACTGAGGAAATAACCGAACGCTATCAAGGGAGGTCGGGAAAGAGGTGGAAGATAATTTCTTCTCTCTATATTTTTTGCTCTTGGTCACAGCCTCTTTATATAGACTCAGATTTCCCAGTAATCAATGACTGAATTAACGTCATTTACTGTCAATTAACCACCCAGATCTAAACGTCCGGGGGTTACTGAGTTAACACATCAATTACATTTGAGCAAAAAATTTAGTAAAACATTGGTTCATCTGCTTGGACAAATTTTGCCCCGACCAGTCGGACATTCGACGCGCGTAGGTCGTGCACGCACACGAGGTCACTTGGTTCAGTACAAATCCGACCCCTGGATTTGCACCCCCCCCCCCCCCCGCGCACCCGCGTGTGAGAGAGAGCCTCTCACTTGCATTTGTTCACAACTAACATGTTTATGAAACAATATAAACCAACAATTATGTCTTATAACTCCCAATATAGGACTAAATCCCCACTCACAATGGAGTCTCTTTATTCTCCACCTCCCTTTCCATTCACTAGAAACTCCCAATGTGAGACTAAAGTCTCACTCACCAAGGAGCTTCTTTCCTCCACACCTCCCTTTCCATTCACATGATATCCAACAATCTCCCACATAAATGGAAACAAGGTATGTGATAGCACTCAGCAGTTGAGTCCAGTATAGGATAGGTAGGTTTCACCCTTTGAACCTTCCCTTGTGAAGATCTATTTGCTTCTTAGCTGACAGTAGACATGATGTCCTTGGACTGTGTTGCCGTTTATGTAAGCATTGACACATCTCACCCAGGACTCTCCCTGATACACTTCAGTTCTCATGAGTGTGTTCGTTCTTGGCCATGAACATGCCTGATTCTGCGAGAAGTTCTAAGAATTGTGCCTTCAATTCTCGAAGTGGGCCCACTTCTTTCTCACATAGATGATCTCTTAAGAGTTTTCCACATAACTTTATTGAATCATTAAAAGTCGTATGCTTAACCTCCATCCTTCACAGTTTCAAAGGGGCGTTCCCTCACAGTGAACACCTTTGTCAGTGCAGTTAGGTTGTCCCTTTGAACTTAGTTCTTGTGATCTCCAGTCTGCATAGGTTGGGTTTCCTTTGCACCAACATTTTTTATCGGCATCAAACTCATCCTTCTTGATGAGCTTGCAACTAACTCTCGATTTAACCCTTTGGTTAGCGGATCCGCTAAGTTATCCTTTGATTTCACATAGTCAACAGTGATAACTCTAGTTGAGAGTAGTTGTCTAATTGTATTGTGTGTCCGACGTATATGTCTAGACTTACCATTATATAGATGACTTTGTGCCCCGGCCAATCGCCGATGACTATTACAATGTATGCAGATTGCCTGCACGGATTTCGGTCATCTCGGTACATCTTCTAAGAATTGTTGTAGTCATTCTGCCTTTTCACCACATTTGTCAAAAGCTACAAACTCAGACTCCATCGTGGATCTGGTTATTACAGTTTGCTTAGAAGATTTCCATGAAATGACTGCACTTCCCAAAGTGAACACATATCCACTCGTAGACTTCGAATCTTTTATGTCTGATATCTAACTCGCATCGTTGTATCCTTCGATAACAGCAGGATATCTCATATAGTGCAGTCCATTTCCATGAGTATATCTCAAGTACCTCAGTACTCTTGTTATCCCTTTCCAGTGCTCAACACCGGGATTACTCGTGTATTTACTCAGTTTGCTTACTGCGTAGGCTAAGTCTGGTCTTGTACAATTCATCAAGTACATCAGACTTCCAATCACCCGAGCGTACTCTACCTGAGAGATATTTTCTCCTCGATTTTTCGATAGATGTTAGCTACTATCTATCGACGTTCGTGTTAACGCAGTATCACCATTGATGAATTTCTCAAGAATCTTGTCCACGTAATGGGACTGACTAAGAACAAGTCGTTCTGCTGTTCTAAGAATTTTGATTCCTAGAATCACATCAGCTAGGCCCATGTCTTTCATGTCAAATCTTGAGTTCAACATGTCTTTCGTGGATTTGATTATCTTATCATTAATCCTAATAATAAGTATGTCATCTACATATAAGCACAAAATGACAAAGTCATCTTCTATGACTTTTGTGTAGACACATTTATCACATTCATTGATTTTGAATCCACCTTCTCGCATAGCATTATCAAATTTCTCATGTCACTGCTTTGAAGCTTGTTTTAAGCCGTATAAAGACTTCACCAATTTACAAACCTGGTTATTCTATCCTAGCATAGAAAACTCTCATGTTGCTCCATGTAAATTTCCTCTTCTAAATCTCCATTTAGAAAGGTCGTCTTTACATCTATATGATGTATTTTCAGGTTCCATAGAGCAGCAATAGCCAACAACACACTAATGGAAATTATTCTCGACATCGGAGAATATGTATCAAAGTAATCAAAACATTCTCGTTGTCGGTAACCTTTAATTACCAATCTAGCCTTATCTTTATCAATTGTGTCATCTGATTTTATCTTCTTCTTGAAGATCTACTTGCAACCCAATGGTTTACTCCCCGGAGGAAGGCCCACAAGTTCCCAAGTGTGATTTTTCAAGATAAATTCTATTTCAGATGCAATTGCCTCCTTCGAGTGAGGTCCCTCAGAAGAGTTCACAGCTTCTGAGTAGCTTTGGGGCTCATCTTCCAGTATGAAAGTGATAAAATCTGGTCCATAAGATTTTTCCACCCGACCTCTCTTACTCCGCCGAGGCGCAGCCTCAATTGGTTCATCATCCTCTTCTTCTTCCTCTGGTATTTCCTCCACCCGTTTTGAGGAGCTGGCATCCTCTCGGATCTTATATGGAAACACATGCTCGAAGAATGAGACATTTCTCGATTCTATTATCGAGTTCTTGTGTATTGAGGAGTTAGCATCCTCTCGTGAATTTTCGATATTTTTACGAAAATTAAGGGATTTTTTTTAAATCACCCGTTGATTGACTTCTATACTTTTGGTGATTTCGAAAAAAATATATTTCAACTTGGTTGCATAAAAACTTTTTGCATTCTTGAAAAAATATTTCTATACTTAATATTTTCGAAAGGTTTTTAAAAGTACTTAAGCTTTTTCGAAAGTAAGCTTAATTTTTTTTAAGTATTTCAAAAAGCTTAAAGTATTTTCAGCTTTTTCAAAAAAGTAACTTAGTCTCTGAATTGTTTAAATCACATTTTTATGACTAAGTCTATTTTTTGAAAAACATTTGATTAAGGGGGAGATAACTAATTAAGGGGGAGAGCTTAAGATAATTTTCTTCTCCTGTTTAAACTTTGTTTTTTTGCTTAACATTGAATTAGGTTGTCATACTCAAAAAGGGGGAGATTGTTGGTGTCAGAAGTACCAGATTGAATCTTGTTTTGATAAGTGGCAAAGGATTAAAGTTAAGCTGGAGTGTGTATACTGATGAACTTGTGAAGCTTGCAGGAAAAATCCTAGGTAAGCTAGGCAAGAAGTCTTGACCTGCAGGGTTGAGTACGAAGTCCTGGTCAGGGATCGAGCAACGAAGACTTGGTGAGTGAAGCTGAGTATGAAGTCTTCGTCCGGGGGACCGAGCAGAAGACTTTGCTGAGCAGGAATTGCGGACAGGAGTCGAGACGGGTCGAGGTCGAACGTCGCAAGTTTCGGGTTCTCGGAGGCCGAGCAAAAGTCCAACCGGAGGTTCCGGGTGGCAGAAGGTAAACTCTCCTTAGAGGAGTAGGTGAGGATGCGTTCCTCGAGAGGAAATAGTAAGCGTCGGTCCAACCTAAGGTTTCAGGTGAAACCTAAAAGTCAGGGCCAAGACAACACTAGCTATGAATCTATATTTGCATTTATCTATTTATATTATTGTATGGAACTAACCCTTGTTGCAGCTGAGAAGTTGAACCAGTTGGACTAGGGCGCTTGAATGGGACTCGGGCGTTTGGGAGCTAGCAACGGGTGGCTGAGCTAGCGCAACGATCAAACTTGCGTGGCGAGTGCTAAGTCGAGGAGCCATGTCGGCACTCAGGCGCTTGAAAGGGATTAGGGCGCCTGAGCCAGGATAAAGTTTGACTGTGCAGCAAATAGAGTTGCCGCCCGAGACACTCTGACTAGGGCGCCTAAAAGACTACTATATAAAGGGGTCGAGGCAGAACCCTAGAATATCAACTAACTCTCTACGATTATTCTGTTCTCTGTGTGCTGCGCGATCAAAGCTTCGACAACGCCGAAATGTCATCCGACTCTCCGAGCGAGGAACTTCAACTCATTCAAGAAGGAGTCAGTATATTTGTTTTATTTTAAGTGCACACTTAAATCTTGTAATCTATACATTCATCCGATTATTAGTGATTGTCCAACGCAAACGATCAAGGATCGTGAGCCTTGAAGTAGGAGTCGGTCAAGACTCCGAAGCAAGTAAAACTGACTTGTGTTAGCGTGTTGTGTTTTGTTTTCCGCTGCATACTCGATCTTTCTAAAATCTGAAATATTTTCTAAAGCAATATTCACCCCCCCTCGCTATCGCTCTATCTCGATCCTACACTAACAAGTCAGTAGCGCTTTCGCCATGTCCACTAAAAGGAGTCTTGGTCATCCTGCCTAGAAGACAAGATTGACATACCTCATATGATTCAAAATCAAATGAGTCCAGAAGTTTATCCTTATAAAGTTGTGATATGCGACTATCATTTATGTGACCCAAGAGACAATGTCAGAGATATGTTTGGTTCAATTTATTCAGTTTGAACCGTTTAATATTTATGTTATAGATTGAGTTTTCTAAGTCTAGAACATAGAGTCCATTCATAAGTGGTGCATTACAATAGAACATATCATTTAATGATATAGAACAACATTTGTCTTTTATTATAAATGAAAACCCTTTCTTGTCTAAATAAGAAATAGAGATTTTGTTTTTAGTTAATGCAGGTACAAAATAGCACTCCTCTAGTTCTAAAACAAGCTCGGTGGGTAAAGATAAGGAATATGTTGCTACAACTATAGCAGCAACTCTTCTGCCATTGCCTACTCATAGGTCCACTTCGCCCTTTGTCAATGATGTAGTCCTTTTAAGGCCCTGCATATTAGTACAAATATGAGATGCATAACCGATATCTAATACCCATGAAGAAGAAATAAATAGATTGACTTCTATAACAAAAATACCTGAGGCAGAAGTCTCACTTCTTTTCTTCTTTACTTTCTCTAGGTAGAGTTTGCAATTTCGCTTCCAATGTTCGGTCTCACCACAGTGGAAGCAAGTCCCTTCCTTAGCCACCCCGCCTTTGGGTTTCAGTGTAATAGACTTGGCCTTACCTTTGGCTTAGGTCTTATACTTGCCTTTGGACTTCCATTTACCTTTGCCCTTTTGTACCATCAGTACGGTACTAGGCATAGGCTTTTTGAGATTTGTCTCGGCAGTTCTTAACAAGTTAAGCACCTTAGAAAATGGTTTGTCAATTTCATTCATGTTGTAGTTCATGACAAATTGACTATACCCTTTTGGCAACGATTGCAGGATTAGGTCAGTGGCCAATTCTTGGCCTAGTGGAAATCCTAGTCTTTCAAAGTTCTCAACATATCCAATCATTTTGAGTACGTGAGTTCCTACAGGAGTTTATTCTTGCATCTTGCATGTAAATAAAGCCTTGGATACCTCAAACCGCTCGTGGCTAGCTTACCTTTGATATAGTTGGTTAAGGTGCTCAACCATATCATATGTATCCATGTTCTCATGTTGCTTCTGAAGCTCAAAGTTTATGGTGGCAAGCATTAGGCATGATACATCCAATGCATCATCTTGATGCTTCTTGTAAGCATTCTTTTCAACACGGGTAGCGGTAGTGGCGGGTGCTTCAGGAAAGGATTGCTCTAGGACATACAGTTTTCATTCTTACTTGAGGACAATCATTAAGTTTCTATACCAGTCTAGGAAATTTGCTCCATTGAGCTTATCCTTCTCAAGGACAAATCGCAAAGAGAGAGTATTCGACGTATTTGATGACATGGTGATCTACAATATTAAACTGAGTATCATATCTAAATTATTTAATTAGACCTTTAATTAAATGATGCCTCCAGTGAATTATAAAGCTTTTGGTAGGGGCTAGTCATGGATATAGACAATCATAATTTGCCCAAACTACTAGCTCCAACCCAATAGTAACAACATTTATGTGGGACAAGATCCACATCATACCTTACCTTGAATTAGCATTGGCTAATCACCCAAGATTTAGTATGATTAGGTAGGCAACATTTACCAATTATATCTTATGTAACTCTTGTGAATAAAAGGTCATGATCCACATTATACATCATCTTGAGTTAGCTTTGGCTAATCGTCCAAGACTTATTATAATTGCTCTTCAACCCAACTTGCCCAACTTTTGGGATATGCCTCTAAGTTCTCAATCCAATTGAGGTAACTTAGTTAAGTCTAATCCAAAGTTCAATAGTGGGACATTACAATTGTCCACTCGTATTCTACCAAGATAAAATATGTCACTTTACTTTGGTAAACTCAACAACAAATGATCGAGGTATTAGTGAGTACCAAACTTTGGTAAGCATATCGAGTTGACTTAATTAAGATAAACTTATCATCTAAACATGAATCATATACAAGTAATAATATAAGCAATAATCGTGACATGGTTATGACCTGTATACTACGATCCTCTCAAGCCAATGAGAAGATTGAATGGTCAATCTAAGGATAACATCTTCTCAAAGTGCTTCCTTAGGTCATCATGTGTTGTCGGCATCCTTCTTGTAACTTCATCCTCCAATGGACTTTCCAGTCCTAATTTTGTACATTACAAAATAAAGAAAACTCGAGTTACATTCGAGTCTAGATCTATTTTACAATTAGAAAAATAGAGATGAAGGCATGACACACAGGTCGTATTATGAATTACATTATGCACATACACACAACTATAATCATATTGGGTCTAAGGCCATAACCATGCACCATGATAACAAACACACACAATAAATTTAGGATATCAATTTTTATTATGATTGTAAAAAAAGCTCATGAGCCGAAATCATATGTTATAAAACTTGTTGAGTACAATTTGACCATAACACGCTTTTATATTGTGTATGATGATGCTATGGACTTCTAGTTTGATCAATACAAATTTTTGTATCTCGACAAATGCTTATACATTATACAATTCATAACAAAAATATGTCCTACTTCTATATCACATATAAAAGTTTTTCTAAACTTTGTACGATCTTTCACAAGTGGCTCTAATACCACTGTAGGGATCTTTATGTGACAACAACATAAAAACGTAACAGAAAATAAGATCCCTTGAGCGATCCGTGCGAAAAATCCATACGAAGTTTGATCTATCTAATAAATATATCTTTAGAGCATGCCATTTGCTTATCCCGCTAGTCCTTGGTTCACCGGATCTCTTGCACGTTCAAGTATCCGTGTCTCTAGTAGTAATTACACGAACATCATCTACGTCTCGAAGAAGAACCACCTTAGTTGTGCTAGCAATTTGGGATGATTTATAAAGCACAAGAACCTCCACTAGGGAGTTTTGGCTAAGGAGGAAGAAAGAGGAAGAAGAGGGATGCTCTCACTAGTCTTTGACAAGGAGGGGTATTTATACTCATCCAATGAATACCAAGGGTCTTTGCCCCTTGAGCTCCTTTCATCTTAATGTTAATAAAACCCAATGAATACCAAACCTCTTGGTATCCCTTGAGACTCTTAATATTCTATTCATCTAATGAATAGAATGCCTCTTACCTTCCTCTTAAATAATATTTCATTAAACCTTTTAATGGATATTATCCATAATTAAGTTGTTGAGTCTAATCTAAATGAGTCTAACTCAAATTAGACTCAATCCCATAATTCAATTGGATTCATTTGAGTTTAACTCAATTAATCCAATTTTGGATCACATTTTAGTCAAATTAAAATCATCTTATCTCCTAGACATCGTGTCTTTTGTATGTGACCCAATAGATTCTCCTAACGTTGGTAATGTATCTAAACCACTTTAGATACATAAACAATGAGCGACATCTAGCAATGCATCATTGCTACCCAAGTGACGAGAATGTCGAAATCCGGTATAATCTTTCCGTGACTATTATAATGTATGACTTTATCCTTCTATCCTTAATATCTATATTGATTAATGAAGCATAGACCGTGTCATCCCCTTATCAATTTTTGTATTTCTTGATCCCAAGTAGACTCAAGCAAATGAGTTCAATATCTCATATTGACTCATTTGAGCATGATCATGCATTTTAGTAGTCATACTCGGTCAAGAGGCTCACAGATATCACTCTTGTCATATGGGCGGGATAGATCCATCTACTTCACTCACATCCCTCCACATAATTTGTTATATAACCAATGATCGCCTTTATAGTCTATCCTGTTACGGGTGACGTTTGACGATATCAAAGTATATAACTCCTTATGTAGGGAACCATATTGATTTTAGGTCTAAAGACTATTCATACTAATAATCATATGAGAAAGTTTATGACACTCATATAACGATCCATGCGACTTTCTCATGACGGATCAATTCAGTACACATTCTCTAATGTATATCCATGTGTCAACTTGATATCTCATATCCATGACTTGTGAGATCAATTCATCAATTGACCTACTTACTAGTCTTAACGTATTAATATTATCCTTAAATATTAATACTTGATTAGGAATAGTTAAGGATAGTGTTCTCTACATCATCTCACTATCAATTCAACTAATTGATATAATGTAGATCAAAACCTACTACTGAAGGACATTATTATACTTATTCATTGGGCACAATCATGAAATAAATATAATAATCAAACTTTACCTTTATTAAATAGAATATGATATAAAATGTTTCCTAGACAATCCTCTTATAATTGGCTCTAGGGCTAACTATACACTAGTGTGCTAGGTCGACCCCAAATTTCTTTGATAAATATAGAATCTCTTTTTTTTCCTCTTAGTATTATGAAGTTCATTTTCACTACCTAAAAAAATATAATACAACTTAAAAATAATGTGTCAATTAAATTATTACCTTCTATATGTTACCTTCATTATATTCCCGGTTCATATTATCATTCTAGTCTAGAGCTAAAGCCATATTTTCAACAAGGGGATATTACCTTGCACATCAATATGTAGTTGATTTGAAATTACATCTCTTTGATTATTCAAGGTATCTTCTATGTCTATATTTTGACCATCCGCAAAAGTATTGATTCCATTAAAAAAAATACATACATACTTTAAATTCATGACAACTTGTTTAACTAAGGTCAACAAAATATCATGATACAAGACAACTTATTTACCCCTTCTTGAATTCATGTTCTGTTTTGTTGTGCGCCCTCCACCTCCAACTACATGTGTGAAAAGAGGCAATATTAATTTTTTGAGCTATGGAATAAAGAATATAAAAGCAACAAAGGAGATACAAAACTCTTGTATCTTTCTTTCTTTATGTAATTAAAACATAAATAAATCAAAATATTTATATTACCTTGTTCATGATCTGTGTGATTTGTACTTATACTTGGTGGTTGTATATCTATCTCAGCTTGACGCTTAAAATGAGATTTCCTATTAGTTTGACACTTAGGAGTCTTTCCTAAAAGTTAGTTACTAAATTAACACAATAATCAGTCACTAAATTTGTCATGCATAAAATGAGATATTATCTTATTCATCAATACTTGGTGGTTGTATATCTATCTCAACTGGAGTTGAAGCCATATTTTCAACAAGTGAAAGATTACCTTTCATATTAACATATAATTGATTTGAAATTACATCTTTTTGATTATTCAAGGTACCTTCTATTTTTAGATTTTGACCATCTATCAAAGTATTGATTCCATTAAAAAAATACATACGAATTAACACAATCAACAAAAACTTGCATGCTTTAAAAAATTTGTGCTTTAAAAATGCTTCCATACAAATTAACACAATCAATATATAATATGCTTCCACACAGAATTCATTAAAGCCATCTAAATGCGTGCTTTAAAAAATATGTGTAAATATTATAACATGCATGCTTTTCAAGAAATAAAAGATCAAAGAAATAAAAGTAACAAAAGTAAAAAGATAATTACTGATCCTGTCGCGAAGTAAGATGGCGGTCTCAAGAGCGAGATGATCCTCCAGGGAGTACAAGATCATCAAGGCTATACACTGAGCTGGCTCGCTCCTGTCCTGCAAGACAGAGATCGTTAGAACCCTCCAGAAAAAGTCCCCGGCCAGGCACTCCAACGGTCAAGTCAGTACTCGACGGTGGCAAGCGAATGGAAAGGAATAGAACAGTAGACAATGCACTATTGTGCGTACCTAAGAGATGCGGAGTGAAGAGACTTATATAGCCGGGGAAGCTGACAGCTTCTGCCCCACCTGCCACCTGCTGTCATGTAGCGAGGACAAGGTGATGTTTACCCAGAGGTGGCAGGATAAAGTAGTGCATACTGAAATAAAGAAAGGGGCACTGTCAACTTAATGGTTGGCGTCATTTGGCGCCGCTCGGCCTGATACCAGTGTATGTGGTCGTGGTACGGGGGGACAGGGTATGACAGGAAAATCAATACATCAACAAGATACCCGTCGTTTGAGGTCAGGGTGGCCTCAGTCCTGCGCCGACCCCGTACTGCTTCTGGGAGTCTGGTGTCAGGGAGTGGTTGTTTTGCTTGCTAGGGTCAACTGAGGACCTTTAGAAGGAGAGCGCCGACTGGGGGCGCTGAGCAATGCGACCGACTGAGGGCTGGTGATGAAGGTGCCGACTGGGGCACTGAGTAATGCGGCCGACTGATGAAGGTGCCGACTGGGGGCACTGAGTAATGAGACCGACTGAGGGCCTGTGATGAATGTGCCGACTGGGGGCACTGAGTAATGAGGCCGACTGAGGGCCTGTGATGAAGTGTTGGCTAAAGTTCCCTCGGGCTCGGGCTTACCCCAGGAGCTTGGGCCGCCACGCGTCGGCTGGGAGCCAAACCTAGAGGGGTAAGAGATTGAATCAAGCATTATCTGAATGTAGGGAGTCCCAGGGTACGTGGGACGCCACGCGTCCGACTGGGAATCCCCTAAGAGCAACACAAGGTCATGCCCGCGAGAAAGTCTAGACCCTGACCTGGGCCTATCCCTTTGCATTCTCGGGGGAGACAGGCCGGGTCTCCCATATGGGCCTTTTATCCCACGGGCTGCCAGAACCCGCAGATTCATCCTCTACTGACGAGGCGCCAGACTGTCGGGCCAGGCTACACATAAGCTGGCTCGGGATCAATTACGAATAACTATCATTGCTGAATATATCCACAAATCTTACAAGACAATTTGTTTAACTAAAGTCAACAAAATATCATGATACAAGATAACTAGCTTATTTGCCCCTTCTTGAATTCATGTTCTATTTTGCTGTGTGCCCTCCATCTCCTACCGTAGGTGTGAAAACATAATAGTTAGTTACAAATAAAAATATTGATTTCATTAAAAAAAAGATAATTATGAATTAACACAATCAATCACTAAATGAGATATTACATTGTTTATCATTACTTGGTGGTCGCATGTCTATCTCAGCTTGACGTTTAAAACGAGATTTCCTGTTAGTATGACATTTAGGAGTCATTCTTATTACAAATAATAGTTAGTTACAAATTATAAATAATAAAAAGTCAATAGTTAAAATGAAAAGGAAATACATATCATCATATATCATTCAAACATAATATAGTAAAAATCCAATTTACTGTTATTACAATGATAATTGACTAAACATAAATGTGAATGGATAAAATATCTTCAAAAATCAATATCAATTTCCACGCCTACAACATCATCATGAACCCAGACCACTTCTGCATGTTCATTGCAATCTTCTGAATTACAAATATAACTTTGAAGATTTATATCAACATCTACCATAGGCTGCGTTTTATACTTCGCTTATGCATCAGTGGTGATAATAATATGTCAATCACAATCATGTGGATTTTCAGCATAAAATACTTGCATAGCCTAGATGCTAAAATATAAGGCTCTTGATGAGGCCTAGCATCTTTAAAATTGGCCAACATAAAATCATCTTCATCCAATTTTAGTCGTTTGCTTTTGGAGAACCACTCACATTCAAACAAAGCAACCTTTCGACCTCCCCCATAATCCAACTCAATCACATTTTGCAAAATCCCATAATAATCAAGTTCGCTTATGCTAGATTGTGATCTTTTATACTTGAATAACTTGAAGTAGTTGCCCTAACAGTTACATCACAATTTTGAGTTTTTCTCTTACGTTCCACTTCTTTTGTATGAAACCTAAATCCATTTGAAACAAATTTATCATATTGTACCCCAATGATATTCGGGCCTCTAGCAAATAATCTAAATCATTTGCACCGGATCATCTTTTGACAGATTTGTATTTTCAATCGATCATACAAGTAGTATTTAATCAATTATATTTGGAAAAAATAATTAATATATATTTTTAATAACTATTATAATACAACTTACATGATTGACAAACCACGAGGCAAAAGTTTCACTATATATACGTTCAATTTGCTGTAGTGGAAGACGGGAATGACTAACTTGCACAATTCCTCGATGTTCACTGTAAATTAGTAATTTTAATTTAATTTCCTAAATAATGACCAAACAGTTGTATATTTACTCACCATGAATTATATAAAAAATACACTCTATATAAGATTGTATTTGATGACAATTGAATAACACATATTGATGTGCCTTTTTAAATATCTCAATATCAAACATAGTTGCAATGGTCTTTCCAAGTGTATAACCAGGTATGTTAAACACATCTAATGCAAATGTTGAGTCAATATTTGCATTATCATTTCTTGTTGATTGATTAAATATTGTCTCTATATAATCTGCTAAATATAAAGAGCAGAATGTCAAACATTTCTCAGCTATACCCTTCAGCAATAGATCCTTCTGACTTATTTCTATTTCGAACATAGGATTTCAACATCCCTAGGTACGTTATGTCAAAAACACAACAATTAGTACTATTTAACAAATAATATATTTTAAATAAAATAACATTAAAAAGATGTATATATTCCCTTCCAATTGGATATATCCAACGATAGTAATTGGCCAGCAATTTATACTTCGATAGCCAAATGAATAGTTAGATGAATCATTATGCCAAAAAATGAAGGAGGAAAAATCTTTTCCAACTCAGGATCACTACAATATCTCTCCTCAGACAAGTCATATCCATAGGAGAAGTTACTTTACTACATAACTCTCGAAAATATCTGTTTAATTTAATCAAAGGAGCCCGAACTGACTTAGATAAAGTTCTACATAGTGCTACGGGCAACAATTGCTATATCAAAATGTGATTGTCATGACTTTTTAGACCAACTATTTTTGTCGATTTCATTTGAACACACCTTAATATATTAGATGCATAATCATCTGGAACTTTAATTTTTTTAAAACCTTGCAAAATATGTCCTTCTTTTTTTCCCATTGAAAGCGATGCGGGAGGTAAATAAATTTTCTTTGGTCTTTCTCAATAGGATGAAGTGTTGTTCTTATCCCCATTTCTTGTAAATCAAGTCATGATTTAAGATTATCTTTTGTTTTCCCTTCCATATTCAACAATGTCCCACAAATAGATTCGTAAATATTCTTTTCAATGTGCATAAGGTCAAGATTATGGCGTATCACATTATTTTTCCAATAGGGCCAATAAAAAAATACTCAATTTTTTCTAATTAAATGGTATTGTTGATTTATCATTAATTGTTTCCCAAATCTAAATTTCAAAATTTTCAACTCATCCATCACCGTCTCCTGATAGTGTAGGTGGTGATCTTTCAAACTCTTCTGTGCCATCAAAAAATTTAGTATGTTTTCAAAACACAAGATCACTATTTAAAAACTTACGATGACGCATAGCAATATTTTTCACCATGTTTTAACCATTGTGAATGTGTAAATTTGTGACATACTAGGCATGCAAGCTGTCTTTTAGTGCTCCATCCTGATAAGGTTGAATATCTAGGAAAATCACTTATTGTCCATAGTAATGTGGCATGCAATTGAACATTTTGTTTAGTTAATGCATCATATGTTTGCACTCCTGTCTTTCATAAATCCTTCAAATATGTAATAAGAGGTTGTTGTGGGGACTAGTGTCGTCGATAGAGGGGGGGTGAATATCGACTTGTAAAAATTCTTGCAGAAAACTCGTCTTTCGTAGACTTTTGAGGTTCGTTCTAGATACAGAGTTAGTAGCAGCGGAAAATAAAAAGAATGAACAAATAACAAAGTGCACACGGGATTTTTTACTTGGTTCCCAACCCCCCAGAGTCAGTACGTCCAAGGCCTAAGCACAGGAAACGCCCGTCCACTAATGGTCTCCTTTTCAGACTTTCCAGAGGCGGAGAAACCCGTCTTACAATGCAGAATTTACAATAAAAAATATTACGGAAAATAAATGCAGAATGTAAATCAAACCAAACAACAAGTTGAAGACTCGGCCGATCTGAAACTCCGAAGTGCCACGCACTTCCTCCCGGAGCTTCCTTGGTCGTAGAGTTTCGTCGTTATCGCTTTATCGTCACTTGGAATGCTCAGAATGATCTCAGAATTGTTGTCTTGAGTTGAGGGGTCGAAGCCCCTTTTATAGCTTCTTTACTGGGTGCCTGTGTTGAAGGGGGTGCCTCAGTTGCCTCGATCAAAGCTTATCTTCGTGCCGAACTCGCATCAGCTGATAAGGCCTTCATCCAAGGCGCCCTAGACCTCCAGGGCGCCCTGGTTCATTGGGGCGCCCAGTAGCCTGTTTTCCTTCCATGTTGTGTGCTTGTTTGCCTGCTTTGTCTTCAATTTTAGGTGCATGCAAGATACATAAATACAAGACAATCGCATATACTACCTTAGCCTTAACGAATTGGTTCTGACTTCGGATTTCCCGCGAAACCTTAGGTCAAACCGACGCATATGTTCCCATCCCGGGGGAACGCGTCTTTCACCTACTCCTCCCAGGAGACGATTGCCACCCGGCCCATCCGGTTGGACTTTTGCCCATCTTCACTCATCAGGACTTTTGCCCAATCTCACGACCAGGACTTCGTGCCCAATTCACGACCAGGATTTATTACCTAACTTCACTTGTCAGGACTTTTACCCAACTTCACTTACCAGGACTTCGTGCCCAGTCCATGACCAGGACTTATTGCCCAACTTCACTCGTCAGGACTTCGGTGCCCAACCCTCGGCCAAGACTTATTGCCCAATTCCGCGAACCAGGACTTCGTGCCCAACCCTCTGTCAGGTCTTAGGTGTCCAGCCCGTGACCAGGACTTAGTATCCAATTCCACGAACTAGAACTTCGTGCCCAACCCTCTGTCTGATCTTAGGTGCCCAGCCCGCGACCATGACTTAGTACTCAATCTATGATCAGGACTTAGTGCCCAATTCTTCGAACCAGGACTTCTTGCCTAGGTTAACTAGGACTTTTCTTCACTTTGTTACTCCTTACTTTACTATCCCTTCCTTGTTCAATGTATCACGAACTTAAGTATATTGTTAAACATTGAAACATTTAGAAGAGGACATCACTGATGCATCTTGCACCAACAGTTGCAAGTATACATGGATGTTATTTCCGGAAGCAGATGGTCCGGGTATCAATAATGACAACATAAAGTATGGTTGCTTCATACACATTCATGGAGGAAGATTATATCACATTAAAATGACCGACCACGTACTATGTGCCACACTCATATTTTTGAATGGATTAAATCCATCTGATGCAAAATCAAGTCTTATGTTCCTAGGATCCTTTGCAAATTCTGGGTTCTTATGATCAAATGTTTGCCAAGCAGGAGAGTCAGCTGGATGTCGCATGTAGCCATCCTTTGTGCGAGATTCAGAATGTCATCTCATATGAGATGCTATTTTGGATGACATGAACAAACGTTGTAATCTATTCTTTATTGGAAAATACCACAAAATCTTGTTGGGTTCTCCCGACACAAAAACATAAAACACAGCGGAAACAAGAACCCACGAGCGATCCATGCGAATGAAAAACTCGTACAAAGTTATCTATCTAATAGATTTATCTACTGTTTATACTTTGAAATGTGCCCTTCGTTTATCCCGCTCGTCAAAGATGCGCCGGATCTCTTGCATATTCAAACGTCCGTGCCTCTATTCGTATCCACACGGACACAATCTCTCAACTTCGGGAGAACTACCTTAGTTGTGCTAGCAACTTGAGGTAGCTCGAAAACACCAAGAACCATACAGTGAGGTTTCGGCCAAGAGGGAGGAGAGGAAGAAGAGAAGAAGGGAAGAAGGAAACACACTTAGTTACTTTCAAATGACTAGACCCTTTTATATTCATCCCATGAATATCAAGAGTCTTTTGTCTCTTTGTCTTCCCTTCATTAAAGCCAATAAAGAGCACATCTTTCCATGTGACTCTTTACTTTCTCTTCATCTAATGAAGAGAGACTTTTTCTCTTTCCCGCATGCAACTCCGACCGGGCCCTCGGGCTTCCGACTAAGTCTCCTGACCAAGTCTCCCGAGTGCCGAGCTCCCGACCCAGTCTACCGAGCTCCGACCCAGTCTGCCGAGTGCCGACCCAGTCTGTCGAGCACCGACCCCGTCTGCCGAGCTCCGACTCAGTCTGCCGAGCTCCCAGCTCAGTCTGCCGAGCGCCGAGCTCCCGACCTGCGCTCTCGAGTTCCCAACTCGAGCTCAAATCTCCCGAGTTCCCAACTCGGGCTCGGACTTCCCGAGTTCCCAACTCGGGCTCGGACTCCCCGAGTCCCAACTCGGGCTCGGACTCCCCGAGTTCCCAACTCGGGCTCTTACTCAGATTTCCCCAAGTATCATGTCCTTAGTGTGTGACCCAATAGGTTCTCGTGACGTTGGCAATGCGCCTAAACACTTTAGACACATAAGCAATGAGCGGCATCTAGCAATGCATCATTGCTACCCAAGTAACAAGATAAGTCGAGATCCGATTAAACCTCTGTGACTATAATAGTGTATGACCTTGTCCTTCTATCCTTGATATCTAGATTGACCAATGAGGCATATACCGTGTCATCCTCGATCAATCCTGTGTTTCTTGATCCTGAGTAGACTCACTCAAACAAATGAGCTCAATATCTCATATTGACTCATTTGAGCATGGTCATGCGTTTCAGTAGTCCTACTCGATCAAGGGCCCACAGATATCACTCCCGTCATATGGGAGAGATAAATCCCATCTACATCACTCACATTCCTCCGCATAATTCATACATACCCAGTGATCGCCTTTATAGTCCACCCTGTTATGGGTGACGTTTGACGATACCAAAGTACATAACTTCTTATGTAGGGAACGTAGTGACTTTAGGTCTAAGGACTATTCATACCAATAGTCACATGAGAAAGTCTATGACACTCATATGACAATCTATGAAACTTTCTCATAGCGGGTCATTCAGTACACATTCTCCAATGTATACCCATGTGTCAACTTGATATCACATATCCATGACTTGTGAGCTCAAGTCATCAGTTGACCTACATGCTAGTCTCCATGCATTAATATTGTCCATGAATATTAATGCTTGACTAGGAATAATTTAGTATAGTGTTCTCTACATTATCTCACTATCGATTCAACCAATCGATATAATATAGATAAGAACATACTACACAAGGACATTATTATACTTAGTTATTCGGCACAGAATACAAAGTAAATATAATAACCAAACATGTCTTTATTAATAATAGAATATGATACAAAATGTCCTTAGTCAATCATCACATAATTGACTCTAGGGCTCCTACTAACAAATCTTACGTGTAATTTTTCTCTTTTCACTGGTAGAATCATTTTCAAATGTTTCCCATCTTGACTCATTACATGTTTCACATTGAATTCTTTCTCTGTCCAACTTCCAGAACAAAGTACAATCATTAGAACAAGCATCAATCTTTTCATAACCAAATCCAATTTGTTTTATCAATTTCTCTACTTCATAGTATAACTTAGGGAAATGATCCATTGCATTGGGAAATGCTTCTCTCAACAAATATAAAAGTATATCAAAAATCTTATTATTAATTTTGCCTAGACACTTTAAGTGAAGCAAGTAAATCACGAATGCAAATTTTGAGAATTCTCTTGAATCCTGGATGTAATTCCAGTTTGTGAATCATGAATCAAATTTTCTCAAAATTTCTTAGCCTCTCCGATTGGAATCTCCTCATCATTATCAAATTCTGATGTGCTAATTATATTATCATTGTGCTTTGAGATCTCAAATGCCTCATAAACTAAACTTTGCATATCATCTGCATCTTTTCTAAATGGAACAGAAGTAGAGTTTGTAGATGTACTATATGCTATACCTCCATGAGCTACCTAGTGAGTATAATTGTAAAATATAAAATAATAATAAAAATAAAAAATATATATAATAATATATGTATATAAATATATATAGGTAGATATATAAACTTATATAAAAATATCATAAATAGGAGTTAAAATTGAAAACAACCATATGAAAAATTTTGAAATAATTTTTTTGAATTTTTGAAAATATTTGTAGGGAGAATTGGACGCAAGATGAGTTAGTTTTGAATTATTTAAGAAAAAGTTTATATTTCGGAATTTAATATATATTTATATTTATATAAAATTTCCTCTTTTAAAAACCTCTCCTCACCCCTCACCGTTCACCCCTCACCGTGCCCTAGCCTTCCGCCGAACCAGACCCCCTCCTCTTTTTCCCCTCTCCTTTCCTTCTCTCCCTCTCGCCCGACGCCGCCGAGCCCTAGCTCCAACGCCGCCCTCTTCTCCGGCCACGAGCAAGAGCACCATCTCTCGGGGGACGCCATCCCTCTCCCCCTCCTCCACAACGACGCCGCGGATTGATGTGCCGCCTCGACCACGAGTCGCCGGCGCCCTACTCCAGTACCTAGCCGTCACCCACTCATCCTTTCCCGTTCTTTCCCACTGGATCAACTCCGCCGATCTCCTCTTCTTCCTCCCGAGATCATCCCTCCTCGTCGCCGACTGCCTCAAGTACTCGACGCTAGATCGTCGCCACCCTTCATCTCACCGTTGCTGTAGGTCGGGGCTCGAGGAAGCTGTGGGAGCTAGAAGGAAGTACGGGGAGAGACTTTTTGGCCGTGGATCAATTCCCTTCTTTCGATCTTTGATCTCGTTACCACCGTCATGTTTTTCTCCGGCCAGGGGCGAGAACTATTCATCATCGCCGGCTTCCCGCCATTGGATTTGGGATTTGGGGTGGCTTCCTTGAAGCAAGGGACCTTTCTCGGTATTCACTGGGAAATTATTTCGGAGCTACCGGGTTTGAACGGTGGAGAGGTGCTCATCGGACGATCGCATCTCAGGTAAGATCCGTGTAGTTTACTGCTTGGATTGGTAATAATGTGAGATAGCAACTCTGTTTGGATTGGATTCGGTTTTGATCCTGTCTTGTTGGGTTTCCTGAAGCCTAGGATTTTCTGTTTGGAATCATGGTTGGAGATAGTTTTTCTTTGGGTTTTGTTGTGGTGCGAAATTTGTGAATAAAATCAGATTGTGGTGAGTTTTGATTTAGGATTAGGCTTGCTTTGTTTAGGGGGATGAGCTTGTTGTTTTGGATCAGGTAACAACCCTACTCTTGGATGGGTTTGTCCTTGATTGGAGTTTGATTATAATTTTTTTTGATTTGTTGATAAAAAAAAAAAAAAAAAAAAAAAAAAAAAAAAAAAAAAAAAAAAAAAAAAAAAAAAAAAAAAAAAAAAAAAAAAAAAAAAAAAAAAAAAAAAAAAAAAAAAAAAAAAAAAAAAAAAAAAAAAAAAAAAAAAAAAAAAAAAAAAAAAAAAAAAAAAAAAAAAAAAAAAAAAAAAAAAAAAAAAAAAAAAAAAAAAAAAAAAAAAAAAAAAAAAAAAAAAAAAAAAAAAATTGATTTGTTGCTCTACTTGCCGTGAGGACACAGTGGGAGATTAGGCTTTACTTGTGTGGAATTTTGCATGAAGGGTGAATTGTAGTGGGTTTAATGTGGTAGTTTGTTCTTTCCCTGAGTGCATCTTTGGGTTGTAACTATGTGTAAATTGAAACTTATTGGAAATGGATGGTCCTCTTTCTTGCTATGAACTAAGTTTAGTTGAACTTGGGTTAAGTTTGGGTCAAATTTAAATGGGATCGTGGTTTGGTTTAAGCGGAGAAATGATCATTTAACTAAGACTTGTTGGTGGTCGGTAACTTAGGAGGGTATTTCATTGGGGCTTAGTCTTAATGGTGTGTAGTAATTAATTTAGCTATTTTGTTTCTTGTATTAATAGTTAAACCATGTCATTGATACAGGACGTTGATTTAGACTCGTTTCGGGTGATCGTGAGTTTTACTTGGATACGTTCTATATTTTAAGGCGGGTACTTCTTGCTTGTTTCTATAGTTCTGTTTGTTTTTAAATATATGGTTGTTTTATTATCTGAGTAGGATAATTTACTTTAAATCCAATCCTTTAAATCTATTCTTCTTGTTTTCCCACTTGATACTTATTCTGTGCTTGACCTTTGAGTAGTAATTCAAGTTGTTCAATTATACAACCTCATCTCTTGACTTCTGATCTAAAGAGTATCGCTTGTACGTGCGTACTGTAGAATTATCATTTGACCTATCTAGAGTTTGGTTGATATTAGATAAATCCTACCTAGTAGATTAGTGCATGTTTAGTTACCTTGATTTAATTGTGTTTCACGTATGTTTACTTGCTTTGGTGTTATTTATGTTTTCGTATCGTATGGATACATGATTTTTGATTTGATTGAGGTGGTGTGTATTAGTGTTATGCATCATAGCATTCAGGCCGACGACCGAGGGCTCCTTGGTGGTTGAGATGGGTCGTCGGATATATTTTCTTGTTGTGCCACGCTCAGTTGGAGTTGTGTATAAACAGTTGATACTCCCCAGGTGTTTGGAGGTCCCCAAGGTGTTTCGGGATTTTTCATATCAGGACCACAATTGTTGTGGTGTATTTTCATAACCCCAGGTGCTTGGCGCTTGTATTTTATCCTCCCAACCTACCCAAAGTAATGGTGGTTGGTGTGTGTACAGTACATGTCATGACATCATGCGCATATTATGCATTATGCATTTGATTGTGTTTGCTACATTTGTTTGAGTTATTGATTGCTGCATTTAATTGACATGCATATACGGTTATGATTTGTATTTATTATATGATCTGGATCTGTTCGGCAATATTAGCAGTTTATTGAGGTATTAGGGGGATTTCTGATCTTGCCCTTATGTGTTACTTGGTTTTCAGGTATGTCTTAATTGTACAGAGGCATTTAGTTTATGTTTTTTTATGCTGGACACTGTATACCCTTTGTTTTTGTTATGCTTGTTTTACCTTTTTATATACCATGCATTCATCTGTTCTTATACCCGCAGAGTTCATCTTGAACTCACCACTCCTTGTTCTCCTTTTTATTTCAGGTAGTCGATAGTCGCGTCTCGTGCAGCCAGGAGAGGTTCCAGCTGTCAATCCCCAGTTTGAGTAGGTTGTTTTCCGTTTTCATACTTTTGTGTTATTTTTATCGTATTGGCGTCGCTTTGGTTTTATTATTATTTTGTGATCCTGTCGACAAGCGAAAATCGGTTCTCACTCGGCTGACTCGATCTGACCAAGACAACCCGGTCGGCTGTAGCTCGGGGGTCAGGGTCGAGCTCGAATAGGGACAAGGCTTAAGTCACTCGGCTTGGACCAAAATGGAGCTCACGAAGTGGTGGTGTAGTTGCAAAATGACAGCAATCCTCTCCTTGGAGCCCAAGGGGGGTTTATATAGGGGATGGGAAGAGCTCTGCCATGTCAGAGTTGTCCTGTCTCATTAAGGAATGATCAGTTGGCAGATTGAACCTGTAGCAGCTTTACTGACCCTGTGAGACTGCAGCAGCCGCCTGACACCCTGTCTGAACTGCCTCTTCTGATTCTCATTAACATTCGGTGACTCTGTCAGGCGGCTCTGTCAGGTGATGATTATGTCAGAAGTCTGCTACATTATTACTGCAGAGGTGGTCCCATAATTGCTCGGTCGACTCGCCCTAACTCGTAGTTCGGGTCGGTCGGATAAGTTCGGGTCCCAAGCCTCCGCATGTGGGGCGAACTCAGGGCGCTCGGCTTAGGGATACCCGAGCTGAGTGGCCGACCTCGGGTGACTGACCCTGAGTGGTCGACCCCGAGTGGCCGACCTCGAGTGGCCGACCTCGGGTGGCCGACCCTGAGTGGTCGACCTCGAGTGGTCGACCCCGAGTGGCCGACCTCGGGTGACCGACCCCGAGTGATCGACCTCGGATGACCGACCTTGGGTGAATTTGATCCCGAGCATCTGAGCCCAAACCGAGGCCTTATCTGCTTTGACCTCCATTCTTCCTGCTGAGCCTCAGGCCCGACCCATGAGACCGGGGACGACCTTGCTTAACCTTTCCCGATCCGGGTCACACTTAATCGAACCTGACCGGGCCTCCGATCCTCCTCCAAAAACCACTCGCCCGGATCACAAGCCTTCCCTTCAAGCCTAGTCGAAGGAGGCGTATAGTCCGACTTACTAGGCTCCCGACCCGGACGACCGAACTCCTATTCGCCTTCTCGAGCGTCGCCTCGTACTCCTAATCTTCCTCTTTAAATGTCAAATCTCCCATCAAATCACTAATTAATGCGAGGTCACGTGTCACCTCCCGACTGGATACCTCTGCGGGGTCGGCCACTCAGGGTCAGTCACCCGAGATCGGCCACTCAGCTCGGGTGTCCGTAAGCCGAGCGCCTTGAGTTCGCCCCACATGCGGAGGCTTGGGACCCGAACTTATCTGACCGACTCGAACTACGAGTTAGGGCGAGCCGACCGAGCAATTATGGGACCACTTCTGCAGTAATAAGGTAGCAGACTTCTGACATAATCATGACCTGACAGAGCCGCCCGACAGAGCCGCCGAATGTTAATGAAAATCAGAAGAGGCAGTTCAGACAGGGTGTCAGGCGGCTGCTGCAGTCTCACAGGGTCAGTAAAGCTGCCACAGGTTCAGTCTGCCACTGATCATTCCTTAATGAGACAGGACAACTCTGACATGGCAGAGCGCTTCCCTTCCCCTATATAAACCCCCTTTGGGCTCCAAGGAGAGGATTGCTGCCATTTTGCAACTACACCACCACTTCGTGAGCTCCATTTTGGTTCGAGCCGAGTGACTTGAGCCTTGTCCCTATTCGAGCTCGACCCCGACCCCCCGAGCTACAGCCGACCGGGTCGTCTTGGTCAGGTCGAGTCAGCCGAGTGAGAACCGATTTTCGCTTGTCGACGGGATCAAATTTGGCGCCGTCTGTGGGAATCTGCCTGATCGAAAGCTGAAGATGAGTGACTCCAACCGGGTGACTGTGTCACTTTCGCAAGAAGATCTTGAGTTGCTAATAACCGCCAGAGCTTAGAAGCTGGTGGCAGAGCAGAGAATGACCGCCCACCCCACTCAGGAGGGTCCCATCGAGCCCACAGCTCGAGTGAGCACTGAAGGAGGAGCTCGCCAGGGGGACAACCCTCATTTTCACTGAGCGCTATTCGGCCCAGCAGAGGGGGCAGGACAGTCTGATCCTCATGAAGCTTCCTCCAGTCAAGCCAGAGCCAACAAAGGGAAAGCTCCCCTTAGTCAGACCTCGGCTGAGCACACCGGGTTCCCCTTTTCCAGCCAAGTCTTATAGGAGCCAGTTCCCAAGCATTTCCGACTCCTGTCCATCCCTGAGTATGGAGGGGCGACAGACCCCGAAGAGCATTTGATGAAGTTTGAGAATGCCTCGCTGCTGCATCAATATTCAGATGGTATAAAGTGCCGAGCCTTCTTGACTACTTTGGCAGGGCCGGCTTAACGGTGGTTCAACAGACTCCTAGAGGGATCTGTACGAGATTTTGTCGACTTCTAAAGATTGTTTCTCCAGCATTTCACAAGCAGCAAGAGACACCATAAGACCAGTTTGAACCTCTTCATTTTGAAGCAAGGTCCCAAGGAGCCCTTGAAGGCTTACATTAGAAGATTCAATTAGGTCGCGTTGGACGTACCTACTGCCACATCTGAGGTGCTGATCAGTGCCTTCGCCAAGGTCTACAGGAAGGTGAATTCTTCTGATCCCTGATCCAGAAACCTCCAAAAGACTTCGAAAGCCTCCTGGGCAAAACTACTAAGTACGTGGATGTGGAAGAAGCGTAAGCTGCCAGACGACCGGAAGCCAGACCTACACCCGAGACTCTTCAGCATCATCAGAGAACTATGCCTCCTGGAGGATCTCTCAGACGAGCTATGGGACACAGGTCGGGTGTCGAGCGGGGCATAGTTCAGCAAGTGGCTCAGGGATGCCTCCCTACCAGATGGCAGCCCTATTGTTCCTTCCACAACAGTCATACCCATGATCTTCAGAACTGCTGGCAGGCCGGTCGGGGTCGAGGTCGGGCCGGCCGAGGGACCCCGAGAGGAGCTCATCAGGAGGTGGCCGAGGTCGAGGTAGAGCACCGACGAACCAGCAAGAGCCCAATGCCCGAGCGACCACCCCTACAGCCGACAGTTATTCTCGACCCCCGGTTCCCCCGGACAAGGGAACGCAAGTGAAGAACAGACTAATCAGCAGAATGCCGTGCATGGGTCTATCAATGTGATTTCTGGTGGCCCCACTTATGGAGACTCTAACCGGGCTCGGAAGTCTCAGGTTAGACGTCTGGATATCTATCAGGTGGGCAGCAAGCTCAGCCCAAGCCCAAGGGCCACAAATTAGTTTTGGCCCTTCCGGCCTGCAGGGAGTGGAAGTGCCCCATGATGATGCACTGGTCATCACCGCAGTAATAGCCAATTATCAGGTCCACAGGACCATCGTAGACACAGGAGTTCAGTAAACATTCTGTACTTGAAAGCATTTGAGCAGCTGCAGATTGAGACCACCGAGTTGCAGCCTGTGGCCACACATTTGTTTGGATTCACAGGGAATGAAGTCCAGCCCCTTGGCCAAATCAAATTGGCCATCTCACTTGGAGAAGAGCCCCTGAGAAGGACCAGGTGGTCAACTTTCCTAGTTGTGGATGCACCTTCTGCTTATAACGCCATCCTGGGCAGACCAGTACTTAACGAATTCCGAGCAGTGGCGTCGACCTTCTATCTGAAGGTCAAATTTCCAATGGGAGACCAAGTTGGTGAAGCTAGAGGGGATCAGAAGGTAGCGCGCCGGTGCTATGTTGACGATGTCCGGGTGGAGGTGAGGAAGACCTTCCGAGCTCCTCCTGCCAATTGTAATATGGTGCAACCCTCTTCCTGGGCTGAGCTGATAGAAGAAAAGGAAGAAGTCTATCTCTTGCTCGACCGAGAAGAGACCAAGGTGAGGATAACCCCTGGACTGCAGCCCGACCTCAAGCAGCATTTGGTAGAGTGTCTGACCGAAAATCAAGATGTAATTGCCTGGTCCCAACGAGATTTGAAAGGGGTCAGACCCGAGGTCATGGAACACAAGCTGCATGTTTATCCTGATGCCCGACCGGTGAAGCAAAGGAAGAGAGATTTTAGCCCTAAGCAGAACAAAATCATCCAAGCAGAAGTGGAAAGGCTGCTGGAGGCAGGACATATCCGAGAGGTGTAATCCCTGCTTGGCTGGCCAATGTAGTGCTGGTCTCCAAGCCGGGAGACAAGTGGAGAGTCTGCATAGACTTCAGAGACCTCAATAAGGCTTGCCCCAAGGACTGCTATCCACTCCCCCGAATCGATCAGATGGTAGACTCTACTACATGGAGTGAGCTCATTTGCATGCTGGATGCTTATCAAGGATACCAACAAGTGCCGCTGTCCCCAGATGATCAAGAAAAGGTTAGCTTTGTCACAGCTGAGGGCACCTACTGTTACACGGTCATGCCATTCGGGTTCAAGAATGCAGGGGCAGCATACCAAAGGTTGATGAACAAGGTGTTTAAAGAGCAGCTCGGGAGGAATGTGGAGGTATATGTAGATGATATTCTCATCAAATCCCTCCGGGCTGCCGACCTGATAGCAGATGTGAGAGAAACTTGTTACACTCTCAGAAGGTATGACCTTAAGCTCAATCCATCTAAGTGTCTATTTGGAGCTAAGAGTGGAAAATTCCTCGGCTACATCCTGAATGAACGAGGAATAGAGGCTAATCCGGGCAAGGTAAAAGCTCTGCTAGACATGCCTCCACCCAGGAACTTGAAGGAAGTCCAGCGGCTGACGCGAAGGATCACAACCCTCTCCCGATTCATCTCTCGGTCGGCTGATAGGAGTCTGCCTTGCTTCAAGATTTTGCGCAAGGCTATCAAGTTCCAGTGGGATGCTGAGTGTGACCAAGCTTTTGAAGAGCTGAAGACTTATTTGGTCAGCCTGCCGATTCTAGCTAAGCCTGAGGAAGGAGAGCCATTATATGTTTATTTGTCGGCTACTGAGGGAGCCGTGAGCGCTGTACTTGTAACCCAAAAGGAGGCTGAGCAACAGCCTGTGTACTTCTTTGGGCATTTACTTAAGGAAGCCGAGTGTAAGTATATTACACTCGAGAAGTTGGCCTACGTCCTTGTATTGATGACTCGGCGCCTGCGCCCCTACTTCTTGGCTCATCCCATCCGAGTGTTGACTAACAGCACACTTGGGAAGGTGTTGGTTAACCCCGAAGTTTCAGGTTAGGTGGTTAAGTGGACAATGGAGTTGAGTGAGTATGATATCCAGTACCAGCCCCGGACGGCAATCAAAGCTCAGACATTGGTTGATTTTCTCAGTGAACTCCATACAGAGGAAGAAGAAGAGACTTGGAAGGTATATGTGGATGGGTCGGCCACTCGGGCAGGGAGTGGCGTTGGAGTCTTGTTAGTCTCTCCTAAAGGAGACCAACTTCATCTGGCTGTACGGCTGGAGTACCGAGCCACTAACAACCAAGCAAAATATGAAGCTCTCCTAGCTGGCTTACAAGCTGCTAAACATGTGGGAGCCACCCGGGTCATGCTATACTCAGACTCTCAGCTAGTGACTCGGCAGTTGACAGGACAATTTGAGGTGAATGATGAAAAACTTCAAACTTATATGGATACCTACAAGCAATTACAGACCGAGTTCCAAGAGGTTCAGGTCTTGTAGATACCCCGAGAGGACAATTTCAAAGCTGACGAGTTGGCTAGGTTGGCCAGCGCAGTCCATCCATGGGTCTTCACTCGGCCTTCACCTCAGGTCATGCTGGTGGCCCAGATTGAAAGGGAAATAGAAATAGAAGTACAAGGGGACTGGAGGGCTCCATTCATAGCCTACCTACGAGAGGGAACTCTGCTGGACAGTTCCGAGCAGGGAAGGATATTGAAGATAAGAGCGGCTCGGTTTACTCTGATAGGAGATGCACTATACAAGCGAGCCTTTTCTCGGCCATTGCTCAGGTGCCTTAGGGAGGAAGATACAAACTATGTATTGAGAGAAGTACATCTGGGGTCCTGCGGAAATCACTCAGGAGGTCGGTCTATGGCCCGGAAGGTCTTACTTGCTGGTTACTTTTGGCCTACACTCCAGAAGGACGCCGAGAAGCTGGCTCTCTCTTGCCTTTCTTGTTAGAAGCATCAGAATTTATCCCATCGACCGGTCGAGATGTTGAAAGCGTCCACTGTGTCCTGCCCCTTTGATCAGTGGGGTATGGATATAGTGGGGCCATTCCCCCGGGCAGCTGCTCAGAAGAAGTTTTTGTTGGTGGCGGTAGATTACTTTTCCAAATGGATTGAGGCAGAGGCTCTGACCCGGATCACTGAGCAAGCAGTAAAGAAGTTCTTATGACAAAATATTTTCTGTCGATATGGCATACCACACAAGTTGGTGTCAGACAATGGTCGGCAGTTCCAGGGTCGGAAGATAAGGGAATGGTGTGAAGGCTTTAGAATCAAGCAGACATTTACTTCAGAGGCTTATCCCCAAAGTAATGGTCAGGCTTAAGTAGCTAATAGGGAGATTTTGAAGGGGCTCAGAACCAAGCTAGACCAAGTGGGCGGATCTTGGGTAGATGAGCTGCCCGGTATTCTATGGGCTCTCCGGACCACCCCCAAAGAGGGGTCGGGTTGCACTCCTTTCCAGTTGGTATACGACAGTGAAGCAGTGGTTCCCATGGAGGTTGGCTGCGAGTCTGACAGAAGATGCTTGTACGGGGAAGACAATGCAAAAAAAAGTCGTTTGGAGTTAGATTTGATTGAGGAGGTTCGGGACAAGGTTGTCGTTCGTATGGCTGCTTACCGGCAAAGAATGCAGCGCCGATATAACCAAGGAGTTATCCCCAGAAGTTTTCAAGTGGGCGACAAGGTATGGAAGAGAATCAAGCCGGTTGGGGAGGTAGGCAAGCTGGAACCTCAGTGGGGTGGACTCTTCCTGGTGATCGAGGCGTTAAGGTCGGGAGCTTACTATCTGTAGGATTCTCAAGGAAAGAAGCTAGGGAGACCTTGGAGTGCAACACATTTGAGATTGTACCGTGAGGAGAGTTGAGTGAAATGATCCTTGTAAATGTATCTAGAGAATGTGATAGTAAGGCTCAGAGCATCTAAAAGATAGTTTCTGCAAGATTATAAGTGGGCATGCTCCCACGCACCCATCGGACTTGGTGCCGATCGGGCGTGGCGTTCCACGTTCGGTCGGGCCCGGTCGGGCGTGGCATTCCACGTTCGGTCAGGGTAAGCCAGACGGTGTTCAGACTCTTGCTAAGGCAAGTTATAAGTGGCATGCTCCTACGCACCCACCGGACTTGGTGCCGATCGGGAGTAGCGTTCCACGTTCGGTCGGGCCCGGTCGGGCGTGACATTCCATGTTCGGTCAAGGTAAGCCAGACGGTGTCCAGACTCTTGCTAAGACAAGTTATAAGTGGGCATGCTCCCACGCACCCACCGGACTTGGTGCCGATCGGGCGTGGCGTTCCACGTTCGGTCGGGCCCGGTCGGGCGTGGCATTCCACGTTCAGTCAGGGTAAGCCAGACGGTGTCCAGACTCTTACTAAAGCAAGTTATAAGTGGCATGCTCCCACGCACCCACCGGACTTGGTGCCGATCGGGTGTGGCGTTCCACGTTCGGTTGGGCCCGGTCGGGCGTGACACTCCACGTTCGATCAGGGTAAGTCAGACGGTGTTCAGACTCTTGCTAAGGCAAGTTATAAGTGGGCATGCTCCCACGCACTCACCGGACTCAGCGCCGATCGGGCGTGGCGTTCCACGTTCGGTCGGGCCCGGTCGGGTGTGGCATTTCACGTTCGATCAGGGTAAGCCAGACGGTGTCCAGACTCTTGCTAAGACAAGTTATAAACGGGCATGCTCCCGCAATACCTGTTGGCTGGACGTGGCCTTCCATGTTCAGTCAGATAAACCAGGCAGCTGGTCGACCTGGTAAGGCTAAAGCAATCAAACACAAACAAACAAGTTGAGGCAGTTTCACCGTGAAGGTCAGTCAATTAAAAAAGAGCAACATCACCGAGTCAGGGTGCCGACCCGACCGAGCGGCATCGTCGAGTCCTGGTGCTGACCCGACCGAGCGACATCACCGAGTCCGGATGCCGACCCGACCGAGCGACATCGCCAAGTCCGGGTGCCGACCTGATCAAGCAGAAGTGCCGAGTCCGGTTGCCGACCCGACCTAGCAGCTAAAATCTCAAGTATCCCGAATGGTTAACACTTAGCGAGATTTTCTTGCCCGACCTGAAAGAGTCCACCTTAAGCTAATGGTTCAAGTGTCCCGAGCGATCAATACTTAGCGAAAATTTGCTGCGTGGCTTAAAGCGTTGACCTTCAATGAATAAGTCGGATGCGCCGAATAAGCAATACTTAGTAAAAATCTCATGCATTGCAAACAACCGAGCAAAGTAATACGACAAGAAGAATGGAGAAATAAAGAGTTGACATAATTGAAGGAGGGCCTGTGGCCGTTACAAAATTAGGCCTTACAGGCCAAGTCGAGCAGAATAGTATCATCACCAAAATTTTAAGGCCCTGAGGCTGAGTTATAAGAAAGCAAGAAAAGATAGAAACCTAACTTAAGTAAATGGGGGGAAGGCGTCATCAGGGATCGTTGCTCTGATCCGAGTTGGCTTCACAGCGTTGGGAGGAAGATCTGCGGGGAGATGCCCGGCCTCTGTTAATTGTTGAATAGCACCCCTTACGCTGAACATGATCATGCCGCCGGTGCGCGCCGCCACCTGATCGAGGAAAGGGTCGGACTGAATGTAAGCCAAGCGGGCCGTCTCAATTCGCGCCGGCTCGCCCGACTTGTAGTCTTCCAGTTCCTTCTTTAGTCGGGCGATCTCAGCGTCCCTTTCCTGAATAGTAGCCTCCTGAGCCGCCAAGCTCTTTTCCTTGTTCACCAATTGAGCCTCAAGTGCTTGGAAGGCTTCTTGCTGAGCTGCCAGCTCGGTCTCTTTATTTGTCAGAGTGAGCTAAGTCCGATGATGGGCCTCAGTCGACTCCTTCAATTTTTGCTAAAGGCCCTTAGCTTCCGCAGCTTTCTTGTCCAAGTCGGAGCGGTCTCGGGTACGTCGAGCCAAGGCAGTTTTCTTCTCGGCCTCTTCATAAGCCACCCGATTGGATAAGCGTTCTATCTCCCGGGAGGCATTAGCTAGCGCTAAGTGCTCTTCTTCTGACCGAACATCCACCTCTGATAATTGCAACTTCAAAGCAGTGATTTCCGAGCGGAGGCAGTCTAGACCTTCGTCACCCGGAGGGATGGTGCAATGGGCTAGCTTGGTCTCTAATTCTTTCACTCACATCTCGCCCGCTCGGCGTTCTCAAATGTTTGTGACTAAGGCCCGGGAGATCGACTGGCTCGCTACCCAATGCTGCATAAAGACACGAATATTGTAATTATAAATAGAAGTAACTGAGCAAAAGACGAATATACCTGAGTCGCCTCCATGAAGTAACTGCCAGCCAAACTCATTGGGTTCGCTTCCGATGTCATGGCCCGACCTTGATCCTAGCTGGCGACCAACCGACCATGCAGGTTAATCGGTTGAGGTTGAACTATCTGAGTCAGGGTGGTCGCCGAAGGAAGCTGAATGTCCACCATTGGTCGGGGAGGCGAGTGCATCGACAGAAGAGCCTCTACAGCGTCGACATTCGCAGCATCTGTCAAGGGGGCTCGAAGAGATGGCGCGGTACCTGAAGCCGAGGCTCCCGAGTGGTGTGCTGCTGAGGACGAGGCCAGGGCTCCCGAGCAAGGCGTGGTCGAGGCCGAGTCCCGGGTGCCTGGCTGAAGGGGAGCCGAGCGGGAAGCCAAGGCCCGAGTGCTAGACGAAGCACGATCAGGGCGAGGGGTCGGTGCCGCGGGACTGCCTGAAGCTAATCTGGGGTTGAAGACGTACCCAGGGAGACAGTTACTCGACGTCGTTTCCTTACCAGGCTCTCGGAACTGCCTGCTCTGCTTCTTCTTCTTCTTCTTCTTCTGCCTGATCGCTCGTCTCTTCATCCACCACTTGAGGAGTCGCCTCCGAACCCCCAGCCGGGAGGTTGCCCGTTGAATCACCCTCCCTGGCCTCGGGTCGCTCGGGGGTCGGGGCAACGTTTATTGGCGGTACCGCCCGGTTGGCCGCCAACTTTGCGGCTAAAGCCTCCATAGCTTCCTCCTCCAGAGCCAATACGTCAGTGACCCGAGCGCCGTACATAGTTTCGGTTGCAATATGGAGAGAGCTTTAGTTAGCATTAATAAAATTACGAACCGAGTAGGAGCTTACCAAGGGTGTCGGGTAACTCTGCAAGAATTTGACTCAATTGGAAAAGATATAGCATGCCCTCGATCAACAGCTTGCCCGCATGGTAGCGGGTTCCCCTGAGTCTGGAGAAAGCAAACTGGTAGCCTGGCTCCGAGTGAAGATTCTTGGGCACAGGAGGTTGGGTCGGAAGGTCTTCTACCCACTCAGTAGGCCAGGTCGGAGGTGGGGCAGACTTAATATAAAAGAAATGTGATTTCCAACCTTTGTTGGAAGAAGGGACCTTCTCTAAGAAGACCGATTTGATCCGAGCCTGGAAATAGAAGTTCCCGAGCTCTTGTTTTTTGAGATAGTAAAAGTAATTGAATACTCGGGGTTCGAGAGGAACCTCGTAGGCTGTGAAAAGGATCACTGTACCGCACAAGATCCTAATCGAGTTGGGCGCCAGTTGGGACAAAGATACCTGAAAGTATCGACATACCTCTCGGAAGAATGGGTGGAGAGGAAAATGTAACTCAGCCAGTAGTTGGTCTGAGAAGATGGTGAAGTAATCCAAGGGAGGTTGGTGGGGTCGGTCCCGACGGCCGGGGAGGGCCAACAAGTGGTCCTCGGGTATTTGGTAGTCTATACGAAGGGTTTCTAGATGACCTAGGGTTAGGGACGAACGAGTGGTCAAGTACCACGCTTCAGCCGGGGAAGATGACTTGGCCATCAAGACAGGGTCGGGAAATACAGGGAAAAGACTCAGAAGAGGAGAGGAATACCTAGGGATCAGGTTCGCCGGAAACACTGATCGCCGGAGAATACGGAGGTCAGGCGGTGGAGGTCGGACGAGAACAGAATAAAAAACAGGAGACAAAGTGAAGAAGGGTGAAAATGAAGAGGTGAGACTATTTATACCGGGACCACAGCAACGAGGACCGTTGGATGCAGATGGAGAAAAAGGCGGGCTCAGATCCTGACCGTCCATTTCTCGCCATTCCTAAGGACTCGAAGCTTCGCTTGGACGCCGCACAAGCCATGTCGATGACGCCTTGGTGCCAGAGGTACCCAGTCGGGAGGTGACACGTGACCTCGCATTAATTAGTGATTTGATGGGAGATTTGACATTTAAAGAGGAAGATTAGGAGTACGAGGCGACGCTCGAGAAGGCGAAGAGGAGTTCGGTCGACCGGGCCGGGAGCCTAGTCAGTCGGACTATACGCCTCCTTCGACTAGGCTTGAAGGGGAGGCTTGTGATCCGAGCGAGTGATTTTTGGAGGAGGATCGGCGGCCCGGTCGGGTTCGATTGAGTGTGACCCGGATCGGGAAAGGTTAAGCAAGGTCGTCCCCGGTCTCATGGGTCGGGCCTGTGGCTCAGCAGGAAGAATGGAGGTCAAGGCAGATAAGGCCTCGGTTCGGGCTCAGATGCTCGGGATCAAATTCACCCAAGGTCGGTCATCCGAAGTCGGTCACTCGGGGTCGGCCACTCGGGGTCGACTCGGGGTCGACCACTCAGGGTCAGTCACCCGAGGTCGGTCACTCAGCTTAGGTGCCCCTAAGCCGAGTGCCCTGAGTTCGCCCCACATGCGGAGGCTTGAGACCCGAACTTATCTGACCGACCCGAACTACGAGTTAGGGCGAGTCGACCGAGCAATTATGAGACCACCTCTGCAGTAATAATGTAGCAGACTTCTGACATAATCATCACCTGACAGAGCTGTCGGATGTTAATGAGAATCAGAAGAGGCAGTTCAGACAGGGTGTCAGGCGGCTGTTGCAGTCTCACAGGGTCAGTAAAGCTGCCACAGGTTCAGTCTGCCAACTGATCATTCCTTAATGAGACAGGACAACTCTGACATGACAGAGCGCTTCCCTTCCCCTATATAAACCCCCCTTTGGGCTCCAAGGAGAAGATTGCTGCCATTTTGCAACTACACCACTTCGTGAGCTCCATTTTGGTTCGAGCCGAGTGACTTGAGCCTTGTCCCTATTCGAGCTCGACCCCGACCCCCGAGCTACAGCCGACCGGGTTGTCTTGGTTAGACTGAGTCAGCCGAGTGAGAACCGATCTTCACTTGTCGACAGGATCATGACATTTGATTTTTCGTTAAACATGTATTTAATTGTTTTCGTTGGATTTTGATTTATTGTATTTTAATTTATGAAAATTTATTCATTTTGAATATCATTTATTATGTAAATTGTTTAATTGCGTGGTTGTGGTATTTTGTTTTATTTCTGATTATGTAGATGTCAGCTGAGTGTGGCTGTGCTTTAGTACGTGTGGAGTGATGTATGTATAAGTTTCAGATTGTCCGCCGTACAGGAGAGATGATGTTCGATTTTTGAACGAGCACGGGCTTCTGGGGGCGTAACAATAATCTTTGATAAATCCATCAACCATCAAATCATCAAAGGTAATCTCTCCTGAAACAAATATACCAAGCTTACACCGTATACAAGGACATAAAATAATTCCATTTATATTTACATTAGAAAATCCTAAATATAGGAAACTTTTAACACCATTTCTATACTCTTCAGTTTATCTTGGTAAAAATATCCAACTCTTATCCATAATGATTCTATAAAAAAAATCTCTTATTAAAATCAATTTAACATTACGATGGATTGTTAAATTTAAAATGCATGTATACACGCATAAAAAAAGAATTGTGCCACAAGTGAAATTCAAGTATAATAAGAACCATTGGTCATAAATACAATTTAAATGAAATTTAAAGAGACATTTATTACACTCTCTACAAGTCAAGAACAAAACATCATAAGCTAAGATCTCAACACTGATAAATCCAGCAACTTACCGACTTATAAATTAAAATATTTTAAAATAATAATAGTAAAAAGAAGTAGTAGTAGTAGTAGTAGTAGTAGTAGTAGTAGTAGTAGTAGAAAAATAAATTAATTAAGACAACATCTAAACATGGAGGAGGTAGGATTCGATGGCAGTCAAGAAATGCTAATTTTTAGGAAAGACAACATCTAAAGAAGAAAGACCTTTAAAAAAGTGACTAATCATCTACTAATTAAAATGTCAAACATTTTATTGACTATGTTGTTATTTCTCATTCAAATTTTGCTATTTGATTTAATCATCTCAGATATGGACTAGCATACTCTAAAAGAACGAAGATAGACCTTTAAAGATAACAACATTTAGGTATGCTTTAGGGAAAAAACGAAGAAAAAAAGTCATATATATAAGTATTAAACATGGAAATTCATACATCACCATATGTTTCATGTTTCTTAGACATTTAAAGAAGAAAATGAAGGTAACAAGGAAAGACCTTTAAAGTTGTTGATGAATCGTGCAGTAGAGGCAATATTGAGAGGAATCGTGGTGGAGCGGTGACGGCGAGAGCAGGTGACAGATGAGAAAGGGAGTGTGAAGCGGGGCGATGGTGCGTGTGTCGACAGAAATCAACGTCCGCGCACAACAAGTTAGGTTACCGCTATTGAGAAATTAGCATGTAGGGAAAAGTTACGACGCTATTGGGAAAAAAATACCGCTGCATATATATATTAGGTTAACATAATAATAAGAGGGCATTAAATTAAGTTTGTCGCAATAGATAATCATATATGACATTTTAATATTTAAAATAATCTCTTTTGGTAAATACCATTAAAAAAATATTAATACTGACATTTAAAAGTTAATGTCATTAATAAAGTGTCATAATATACCAAATTTCTAGTAGTGAGTGTTAGAATGGAGGCCAGGATATGCTCCGGCTTAACCACTCTGACGCTCAAGTTAGTCTTTGGTGGGGGAGATGAGAAGATGAATAGTAATAGATTAATGGAAATAGATGTGTGAATCTATACGCGTACCTTGACCTATGAGGGTGGGTTTCTTTTATAACACGAAGGAGTGAGATGTCATATCGGTAAAGAAAGTGGTACATTACCATATTTGAGGTCATTTCACCTACATCTTGCATTGTAGGAGATTGTGGGGATTATGCTATGTTGACCATGTTGTTCCACGTGCCATGCCAACCCTCATGTAATAGAACAGCTAGGTTATTAGATTAAAGCAAAAGCTCTAATAGTTGATGAGGTTGTTGTTGCGAGCGATGGAAGGCTTGCCAAATTAGTAGCCGACAACAAAGGGTTGGACGTTGGTGAGGACGGAGGCGGTGATGGAGGAACACACTTGGTCGATCACGACAGTGCCCTTGAGCGGGGCGAGCGTGATGGGGTCAGAGAAGACCTCGGATATGAGAGTTAGGCCGGAAGCACAGGAAAACGTGGCTTAGTCACAGAAGATGATCCCAACACCCTCTTGACCTCGGTGCTGGATCGCGTGGAGGGCAATGGAGCAGAGTCGGGTGATGTCAAAGTCACTACAACACTCTTCGTTAGGCTTGTCGCCATAATTGAAGGTAGGGTTGCAACAACGGAGATGAAGGGGATCAGGCTGCATCAAGAAGGGGTGGGATGTTCGTTTCCTCGCCTTGAAAAACCCTAGACCCAAAAAAGGGCGCAAAAGGAAAAGTTGCAGACAAAACAAAAATGTTCTCTTTCATGTCCATGTGGATCTCTCATCCTCCCCATAGGATTGTAAATGAGCTAAACATTCGTGAATAAACTTGGTATTCGATTTGGTAAGAGTTTGTTTACTTTTATTCAATACACACAATATAGATTAAATGAACAAGTTTGAACAACTTGTTAAACTAAATAAATTTACTTGAATATATGTGTTCAGCTCGTTAATATCTGTGAATATATTCGTAAACATATTTATCAATAAAATTCTTATCAACATACTAAATAAAAAAAATTCAAAATAAATAAATAAATTTATATTATCAAACTCAATAACCAACTAAACCAGTTTAAAATGTAAAAGTTTCAAGCAATCAAATAAGTTTGAATTGAGAGTTTGATAACATTTAAACGAACCATCTCAAATCAAGCTTGAACTAAGCTCAAGCTCATAAAAAATAAATCAAATTAAGTTTGAACAATCATTTTAACAATTTAGTTTATAATGGGCTCGACTTGACTAGCTTGATTACTTTATCAAATAATTTGAATACCATAAAACTTGACCAATATGACTCATTTACAACCCTAACTCCACATATCAAAAGTCAACATAATATTTGATTTGTGCTTCGGACAACATTATATATTTGTTAGGAGGCAATAAACTATGTAGAACTTAATTATGAAATTTTGCACAGAGGGATTATTGCTTTAAGTCATAGTTTGTCGATTATCTTATTCTCGAGCCTTTATAACAGTTATAAAATAAGTGAAGATACAACTAAAAATAATATTTTCATGTGATTGAATTAGGCTAGTATTATTTTTTTTCCTTTTTAAAATGAACTTTTAGATTTCTTTAGCGGTGTTCGACAAATTGTATGTTACAGCCCTTCTCCTTTGGCTATACAAACAAAGTCTCACACATTAAATAGCAAGTTCATGATAGTCTTAGTGGCAATAACGCTACAATTAAAGAATGCGACAGTATATTTTTAATGGATCAACTGCCAAGTATTGAATATATTAAATAACACAATTCATCATCTACTTTTCTAATAAGAATGATAATAGATCGGACTCAAATGGGATTATATATTATATTTATCAAGTATTAGATATTTATTTAAATATTTATACTCATTAACGGACCGAATATCTGTATTCCTTTCAATTCAACTATATTATTCAACATTTATATAATCTATGTCTAACATCAATATAAATTATTAAGTAGATTTTAGAGAATTTTTTTTAATATATATATATTTTTTATTTAATCAGGTATTTAGGTCGGATATTGAGGATCGATAGTCTATCCATGTCATTCTTCATTCGGGTCGGATATCGAATTTTCCGTCGAATTTGGAGGAAATTGTCATCTCCATTTTCGACAAATAAAAATATTCTTTTAAGCTGTTGATATGCATTGGGATTATGGTACCAAAGAAGGGTGTTGTCAAATTATCATTTAGATATTTATGATTCATTTTTTAATTATGATATATTTTATAGATTTTTTTTTAAATAGAGTGTCAATTATGGGATACTAATTTTTTAATCGTTCATCCTGAGTATTTTTTAATTTAGGAGGACCGTCAATGAAAAATTTTAATAAGACTGAATCCATCCTCTCAAATTCAGCTATTATATTATGCGATAGTGTGATTATCTCAACGCCCACTAATAATTAGGGATTAGTTCAATAATGATGCTGTGTGGGTCAGTCTCAAACAGCAAGAAGCTAAATTGGCTCAGTCGCCATGTGGGGTCAACGCAGCCCATGTGACAACTTCCCACAGCCCATGTGGCATTATTGCCTTCCCAAGCTACCGAATTATTAATTTACATAACAATTCTAAAGGATTATTTAATAATCTTCCCAAATTATATTTATATATATATATATAGTTTTAATTTTGGTTCTCGAATTAAAAATGCATATGTGGATGAATAATAAGCTATATTTGTTATTTTTCTAATAAATGAATAAGCTATCAACATAACGGTACTTGGAGCTTGTCAGCCTCAATTAGTCGAGGGCTGGGGATGGACCTAATTAATTGTTTAACGAAATATATAAAATATTAAATAACATAAAGTTAATTATCTAAGCATTAACATACATTGCTTATTAAATTTAAGTGAGATGGAAAACGTCCATTGGCACAAATTATTGAAGAAAAATGATAATGTTTGGTTGGACGATTAAATATATATATAGATAAATCATAAAAAAATATTTTATTTATCATAATAATATTTTATGTAAAATAATTAAATAATTAATGAGATATTTTATCATTCATTAAAAATTAATTCTAAAATTAAATTTATTAAAATAATTATTCATATAAATACAAATTATGTCATCTCGTAAAACTCGACGGATGGAAATTAGATTCATGCATCTCGTGCAGCCGCTGTCTGTTTTATGTCAGTGATAAATCATATGCACCACATGCCGTGTTTTTTATATTATTACAAAATATATATAAATGTTCAAATAGACGATCGAAAGATTATATCTTGACTACTAAATATAAATTTATTTATGTATCATATCAATTTTGTAATAGCTAATAATATATTTGATGGAATGAATTGATGATTAAAATATAAATATTATTATTCTAAATTTAAGAATTAAAATTTCACAATGTCAATATATTTATTCTCCTTATATATTAGTTATAATATTCGAGTTAATAATTTTAATAATTTATTTTTTTATATTAATCATAAAATAAATTGGTAAAAATATTAGGATGAGTAAATCATCTTTATCATCTCAAATAGCTAATATATGACCTAAACTAAACTTAATCAAAAATTGCCTTCTTGTCAGGCGCAATGAAATCATTTAAGAACAAGTTTGAAGCATGATAAATATATGGAAAATGATATGCTAAGTGAAAATTTTTAAGGAAAAGCTCAGTGAATGACGTGACACTTTGCATGCAGCGATCCTCAACGGGTTCACCGTGCCCCCAGGGTATAGTTTGATTCGGGACGGCGGCCAGAGGTCGCCGATGGTATCCGAGCGATAATCGAACGTGCACATGCAAAGTGCCATGTCATTCACTGAGCGTTTCATTGAGTTTTTTCACTGAGTGTATCATAACTCTAAATATATATACAGTAGGGTTTGATAGTGCCTGCTAAAGGCATTGGTAGTTAAGATTGTGCCTAGACCTAATTAAAATTAAGGTTATATATATATATATATATATATATATATATATATATATATATATATATATATATATATATATATATATATATATATATATATCCTCTATTAAAAAAACTTTTACTCCCTTTACTTTCCTAAATTTTAAATTTTCCTCACTCTCACACCCTTCTCTTTCGCCGTCATCTTCCATCGCTCTTGCTCCTACCCGCGCCGTTGTCTTCCATCGCTCTTGCTTCTACCCTTATCGCCATCTTTCGTCATTGCTACTCGTTCCTTCGTCGGGCGCAAATAAAGTTACCTCAAGACTCTTCTCGCTAGTCGACGAAGATCCCCAAACTCAAACAAAACCCAACGTTGTCGTCCCCGCCTCTTTCATATTCTATCTTTCGATGTTTTAATTAGGATTTTCAACTACAACTTAATGTCAGCTACTACAATATTATAGTGATACACATTGTAATAGCTACCTCAAAGTTGCTACTACAACCTTTTATTGTTATAACCTTGAAAGTGTGAAAATCTTGAAATTGCTACAACAATAAAATTATTGTAATTTTTTACAGAAAACTTAACAAACATTTACATTACGAAATTTTACAAGATGCTACAACGTAGAATTCCTACTACACAGAATTGAGACACTTTAAACAACTATTTAAGCAGAATCAACTACAATATTATTTATAGCAGTTAATAGTAGATTTGTAGAAATATTTACTCTGCTGGTATAACACAAAAATAAACTAGCTCTGCTTAACCACGTTGTAATAGCTACTTCAAACTAGCTATTACAACGTTATAGTAGATTTTGTATAAGTAATTGCTATACGTTGTAGCAGCTATTAGACAATAACTGCTACAATGTCAAACATGTATACAAGTACTTGATAAATGCTATAACAACTACTGGACAAGAATTGCTACAACATCAAATATATGTTGTAGCAGTTACTGATTAATAACTACAAGCTCAAACTAGCTTTGTTCACCAGTAAAACTGCTACATGTTATAGTAGCTACTTTATAGTACATACTATATAAGCTTCGTAATCTAACGACAAAAACAAAGGTGATGCTGTCTCTTTCAAACTTTCACACTCGATCGTAAGTCCTCCATATTCGCTATATGTTTTTTTCCTTAAAATAATTTTTATTGTAAACGATGTATTCTTTTATCAAAAATATTAATTTTTTACGTTAAATAATTTGCATGAAACTTCACAAACGGTTCATTCAATAGTAACTCGTTTCATTTTATGTTGTTATTCAAACAGTTCATTCGATGGTAAATCGTTTCATTTTAAGTTATAATTTCCTCTAACATAAATAAATTGTGTAAATGTAAATCTAAATGATATTTTTAATATAGGTAAAAATATATATTATTTTTACAGGTCAAGAATTAAGATTCCTAAATAGAAGAAATCTACATAAGTTTTATTTTTAAATTATTCTAAGTTTTATTTTTATTGTTTGTTAATTATAAATCCTTTTTTAAAACTTAATCAATTCTTTTTTTTCACATTGATCTATCGAAAAATATACGTCCGCAATGGTTGATGATCTCATATCTTTTTCTTTTCTAATTGGTGTTCTCGCATAATTTTTCTCTCTCACTTGTGATTCCATAGATGTTTTTCTCTCTCACTCTATTCCTTCCAAAGGTGCTTTCTTTTCTTCTTCACGCGTAATCTCTCTTCCTCCCACCTATTTTTTTCCTCTTTCAAATAAGACTAGAAAATAAAAAAAATCATTAATTTGATATAAATCATTATATTTATTTGTTAAAACATCAAATTGATTCTGATATGAAATAGAAAAAAATATATGAAAAAATAGAAAAATTTATTCAATGCTGACTCTATACTAATATTAAAAATCAAGACTTAAAAAAAATCAATTGAAAATTTAAATGAACGTAACTAATTTGACATTCTAAACATTATAAAAATAAAATAAAATTGTTTATAAACTTATAGAATATTAATGACAATGGATCTTGTCTGAGGACGAGGAAATCAACATGTTGATGATGAGGTGTTGGAGTTGACTATAGGAAGACTTTGACGAAGTGAGGAAAGTAGTGGATTGTCAGTGAGTTTTTTGTTGATGATCTACGAACAAACAAAAAGCAAAGAGAACTGTTAGAGGCTGGCCAGATACAGACACTTCGACGGTCAAATCATGCCAAAAATTAGATGGAGAAAGAAGATGAAATTTGAGTTGCACGCGTGAGAAAAAATATACCTGCGTACGGAGGGAGGACCCCTTTTTATACCATGTCTATTAGTCTCCATTCTACAGAGATGTCACACTCCCAGAGACCAGTGCTGGCTTGAAAATTGGGCAGCACCTCCCTTATATGGTGGGCAATCTGAAACTTATACATATACATCTCCACACATATAAAATAGCACAACCACACTCAGCTGACATTTACACAATCACAACCACGCAATTAAATATTTTGCATAATAAATGATAAATATAATAAGTAAATCTCCGTAAATCAAATACGCAAATCAAAATCCAGTGGAAGTAAATAAATACACGTTCATAGAGAAAATAAATACCATCCAAAATGAAAAACATAAATACGACGACGTCAATACGGTAAGAGTACTTCGAAAGTACGAAAACAAATAAACATGATACACAAACAAGGACTGACAATTAGATTCTCTCCTGGCGGCTTGAGACACGACTATCAACTACCTGAAACAAAAAGAAGAACGAGGGGTAATGAGTCCAGGAGGACTTTACGGGTATAAGAGTAGATAAATGTATGACATATAAAAGGATAAAACAAGCATATAGAAAACAAAGATATACCGTCTTTGGAATAAAGAACATAAATCAAATACAACCATATGAATAAACATACTTGAAAACCAATGTAGGGGCATGATAAAAAATCTCCTTAATACCTCAGTAAACTGCTAGTACTATCGAGTAGATCCAAGTCATATAATAAATACAATTCATAACCGAATATGCATGTTAATCAAATGCAACAATCATAGCTTAAACAAGTGCAACAAATACAAGCAAATGTACAATGCATAATATGCACATAATGTGATGATCTGCTCTGTACACACACCAACCACCACTACATTGGGTAGGTTGAGTGGACAAGATACAAACGCCAAAACCTATGACTATGCAGATACACTACAATACCTGTGATCCTATATGAAAAGTTGTAATACCTGTGGCTATAAAATTCCGAAATATCTATGAGGACTCCAAATACCTGGGGAGTATCAATTGTCTGCACACAACTCCAATTGAGCGTGGCACAACAGAAATATATAACTGACGATCCATCTCAACCACAAGGGAGTCAATGGTCGTCGGCATGCAAATAATGCTATGGTGCATGTCACTAATATGTACAACCTCAATCAAAGTAAAACCATACAATCAATATGATACGAAACACAATCAACACTAAAATAAATAAACATACACTAATCTACTAGGTAGGGTTTATCTAATGCCAACCACACCCTAGATAGGTCAAATAATAGTTCTACAGTACACGCAATACTCTTTAGATCAGAAATTAAGAAATGAGACTGTATAACTAAATATTTTAGAATACTACTCAAAGGTCAAGCAAGAGTAAGTATCAAGCAGGAAAAACAAGGAGAATATATTTAAAGTAAAACAACTTACTTAGATAATAAAACAACCATGCATTTAAGTTAAACGAATTTACAGGAGTCAAGTATGAAGTACTCAGCTTATTTGTAGTTCATATTAGATCAGAACCCCTCACGTCCAAATATTCGTATACGATCAATGTCCTATTTCAAGATAAGGTTTAGTTATTTATACGATTAATAAAATAGCTAAACTAACTATTAAACTTATTTAGGATTAATCCTAAATTCAACATTCGTTTAATGAATTGTAAACAACATTGAGTTCCTTCTTAACCCAACTGACATTTTTACCACCAATCAAACTTCCAACACTATCTCATCACCAAAACAGGAACAACTACCCCACAACCAAAGTGAAACTCATGACACATCAAGATGGTAAACTTATGGCTTCACAAACAAAACATTTACAAAATCACAGAATTCAAACCAAAACTTACTCTAACCAATTCGCCATCAACAATTTTGTGATTTGATCTGATTCACAAAACTGAACAACCAAGACTAACTCCCAAAACAGTATAAACTATAACTCAAGATCAGATGCACAAACCTGAACAACCAATCTAAACCCCAATAACAAGATCAACAACATCACAAGATAAACAAGATAAAACCTTAATCCTCTTATCCAACTCATGAATTAATGTACCAATTTATACATCCAATTAACTAAACACACCTACATCCCTTCCGACCAAAATGAACACTAAGCAAAACAATGTTGAGGCAATCTATGGTCTGTAGGACCATATATTTGGATGTTTGGGCAAAATGTTTAAGTTAGGATTCACCCTTGTATTTGATATGTGTATTTGAGTGTGCAGATTTTACAGGATACACATAGACTCAGCTTGATAGTTTCAGATTCGGTGAAGGATGGTGCATCCGAGGGATCGTGGATAAGGCAACAACGATGAGCCGAGGGAAGCGAACTTTGAGGCATACGACATGTTGAGACAAGCCGCGGGCTTGTATGCATCCTAGGGATGAGAGCCAAAGCGAAGAAGGCTTGAAGGCAAGAGTCAAAGCTGCAAAGGAAGAGTCAAGTGAGTCGTGAGGGTCCGGGTGTGAGTGAACTATACTCGGGAAGGGAAATCCTAGGTTTAGGGTTTTACCAGTCGACTGATATGGGATCAGTCGACTGGTAGAGGTCACGGAAAGATTATTCGATTGATCTTTTGTGCAATCGACTGATGTCTACTGAGAATTTGAACTTTGGGTTGTAACGTTCGATTCGGCTGGATTAGTCAACTGGTGTTGGAACCAGTCGACTAGTAACAACTAGTTCAACCATGATTTCTATTTAAGGAAGCTCAGTTTGGCTAGCTAGGGTTACCGAAATTAGTCTTGGTTAAAGGCCAATTAGTAGTCTAAGTGCTCAAGTATTTGTGCGAGTTTATGGAAAGGTTTCTCCACCCACAAGGAGTTACATGAGCTAACCAGAAGCTTTCCGACGAGTCATCCACCAATGGATCTGGATCGTCCATCTTACGGCCTGTCGTGGAGTAGGAATTGTTAGTAGGAGCCCTAGAGCCAATTATGTGATAATTGATTAGAGACTTTTTGTATCATATTCTATCATTAATAAAGGCATATTTGGTTATTATACTTTATATTTGTTCCAAATAACTAAGTATAATAATGTCCTTGGGTAGTAAGTTCTTATCTACATTATATCGATTGGTTGAATCGATAGTGAGATGATGTAGAGAACATTATACAAAACCATTCCTAGTCAAACATTAATATTCAAGGACAATATTAATGCATGGAGACTAACATGTAAGTCAATTGATGACTTGAGCTCACAAGTTATGGATATATGATATCATGTTGATACATGTGTATACATTAGAGAATGTGTACTCAATTGACCCGCCATGAGAAAATTTCATAAATTGTCATATGAGTGTTATAAATATTCTCATGTGACTATTAGTAAGAATAGTCCTTAGACCTGAATTCACTACAGTTCCCTGTTGAGGTAATCTGTGGTCCGGAGTAACCATGAGTTTTGATGTTTGGGCAAAGGGTTTAAGTTAGATTTCCCTTGTGTTCTAATATGTGTATGTTGAGTGTGCAGGATGTACAGGTTACACATATGGACTTAGCTGGACGACCTCGGTACGGTGAAGGGTGGCATGGAGACAAGTCGCGGGCTTGTGTGCACACCTGAGGGACTATGGAGAGCAGGACGATGAGCTAAGGGGCGCGGACTTCGAGGCATGCGTGAAGAATGACATGGAGGCAAGCTCGAGGCTTGCGTGCATCCTAGGGACGGGAGCCGAAAATGAAGAGGGCGCGAAGGCAATAGTCGAGGCTATTAATGAGGAGTCAATTGAGTCATGAGGGTACAAGTGATGTGTGATTGTACTCGGGAAATCCTAGGGTTCGAGTGCTGAGAGAAGTGTACTCGGGAAGGGAAGCCCTAAGTGTGTGAGTGGGGCAGTTGACTGCCATTGAGGCAGTCGACTGATAAAACTCACAGAAGGCAGTCAGCTTTGGACCAGTCGACTACCCTGGGAGCAGTCGACTGGTAGCGGCTGATGAGTTGGCTGAAAATTCGAACGTTGGGGTGCAACGGTCGATTTTCAGTGACACTAGTCGACTGCCCTGGGAGCAGTCGACTGGTGGCGAGGGTTTTCAGCCTTAGTCCTATTTAAGAGGACTTCGTGGTGGCTGAAAGGTTTGACGAATTTGGTCTTGGTTAAAGGTCAAATAGTAGTTTTGGTGCTCAGGTATTGTCGAGGTGTTGTGGCGAGATTCTCCACCCACAAGGAGCGACAAGGGCTAGCCGAAGGTTATCCAGGGAGTGATCCACCGAAGGATTCTTGGATTAGTCACCCTTAGGGGTGGATACCAAGTAAATCTCTCTTGTTAGCATTGCTTTCTTGTTGTTTATTGTTTTGTTTGTATTTCCGCTTGCGCAACTAACAACGTAGGAAGAAGAAAGCCGAAAAGTGCTATTCACTCTCCCTCTAGCAACCGTACAAGATCCAACAAGTGGTATCAGAGCAAGGACCACTCTTGATTGGAATAACCGCCAAGGGAGCAAAGAAAGTTAGAGGAAAATGATAGACGAGAAGTTTGGGGATGACATCTACACTCCGCCTCCCTACGATCATGAAGATGTTGACTATTGGAGGATGCGAATAAAGACGTGGCTTGGAATGGAGTGGGGATGTAGGATGGCAATAGAAGAGCCTTCGAAGTTCCAAAGGACAAGCACGGAAAGAACTTTCGTCCTAGATATTGGGACAATGAGCAACAAGAATAATTTAGGGCAAATAATAAGGTAATCGATATATTAATTCATATTGTGCCTTAAAATGTTTTGAGTGATGTAGGTGAATTTAAAGATGCATGTGAGTTGTGGAAAAAAATAGAAGAATATCATGAGAAACCTACACAAGCCAAAAGAGTGGAAGAGCAAATAAAAATGGATTCAATGGACCAAGAAAGGGAAAAGAAACGGAATTGTCAACATCCGAAGAAGAAGAAGTGTCCACATCCTCAAGTGAGGAAGAAAGTGAAGAAGTATCAATCTCAAGAATTGAGGGGGAGGAGAGACCCATTTCCATGCTGGAACAAGAGGAAGCATCCACTTCATCCAAGGTTGAAGAAGAAGTCAATCTAGCCTCCACCTCCACCAAAGCAAAGAAAAAGGACCATATCACATGCTTTGGGTGCAACGAAAAGGACACTACAAAGATAAGTGTCCAAAGGGTAAGAAAAAGGAGGTACACTCTAAACCCACTTCAATTCTTTTTAAATCTAATATGGGGTGTAGGAATGGAGAAGCCCAAGAGAAGAAAAAGAAGATTAGATGCTTCACGTGTGGTGAGCTAGGACACTACCACACGAAGTGCCCAAAGAGTGGAGAGCTCAAGAAAATGGAGCATCTAAGAAGATGGGAGGAGGAGAGAAAGAAAAGAAGTTTTCAACAAGGAAGAGCTCCAAAGGTAAGGGAGGTAATTCCTAACCTTAAGTTAAAATGTAATTCAAATTTGAATTCCTCCATGTATATTAAAAATATTGTAAATTATCCCTCCATGCATGCTAGAATTCATGAAAATTGTTTGCTTGTGCATAATCATGGTTTTAAATATCATGATAAGAATAGGGATAACAAGGTAGATTATAACCCTAGGAAAAGCATGCATCATTATAGACCTAAGACGTTTGTACCTAAGGATCAAGACATAAATCCTAAGAAGGGAAGAAATATGTCTAGAAAAATGGATAGGTCTAGGAATATCCAAAGTGGACATGTGTGCACTAAGGTTAAAAGTTTAGAAAGGGAAAATTAAGCCTTGAGGGCAAGGCTTGATATATTGGAAAATACCCTAGAAAGATTCACGGTTGGATCAAAGGGTTTAGACATGGTGTTGGGTAGTATCAAACCCAACTATGATAAATCGGATTTGGGATACCGGTCTAGAGTCTCCAATGCCAACAAAAAGAAGTATGTTAGGGAAGCATACAATTGTGGCAAGAAGGAGAAGTCCAAGGATGGCAAGGGGGTGCCATCAAAAGGTAAAAAGAATGACTTAACCAAGGACAAGGTGTCCAAGATTAAGAAGGTTAGATTTGTAGGCCAAAAATCACCGGGGGCCCACCGGTGTGGTCTAGTGTGGATTGAGTCACCTAGGGAGATGGCTAGGGCTAAGAGCTCAAGGGGGAGCTCTAGAAGCCTTTGGGGTCCATGGTAAATGGATCTCAAGAGATAGGTTCTCTAGGAAGTCTAGGTGGACTAGGAAATGTGTCAAAAAGGGTTGGAAGACTAGGGTAAGTCTTAATCCTAGAGAATTGACACATTAAGAGGAGAATTATGGAGAAAAGATGAAAAATGGGATTATAATTGAGAGAAATTAGTTTTAATGAGTAAATATCATATAATTCAGTGCTAGAAATGTATCATGGTTAGAGATGAGAAGATATATCAAGGAGAGACCAAAATTAAGACTTTTGGGATGAGTTTAAATGATACAATTTAGAAAGAGTTGAGTTTCGTGTCAATCTTGGGATTTGGAGTACATTTGTTTGGAAACATATTTTTCCCAAGTAGATATAGGCTTCACAAATCTCCCTACAAAATTTCAGATTTTTCAAAGATTTGTAGAATTTATTAGGCATTACTGAAATTGGGCTGAAAAACCTGAAACTCAGGTATCAGTTGACTGCCCTAGGGGCAGTCGACTAATCCGAGTGAATTCAGCCCTGAGAGTCTTCTGTTCGTTTTAGCAGTCGACTGCCCTGGGGACAGTCGACTGATCCATAGGCTGAAATGCAAAAAGGGCAGATTGGGTGATGAGACCTTACAATATTGAAACCATAGGAAAAGGGTCATGTTACCTTATGAAATGGTATGCCATTATATGATTTAAAGGTCATAAATCGTTATTAGATGATAGGATATGATTTTGAATCAAAACTTTTGTTTATGTTGTCATATTCTTTAGATAAAGTTTTACTTGAGTGTATGGGATAAGGATTTAGTAATATCATGAAATTTAAGGAGGATTGATGAGTGCTTAAGATTCATTGGATGATATTGAATGATAAATTTTTTTTATGAATGGAAAGATATGGAAGTTTCCCATATGTATCTAGGATTAAGAGATAAAAAGGGGGAGACTTTCATCATATTAAGGATACATAAAAAGGAAAAGTTGAGGACCATTATATGTGTAAAATCAAGATAGATGGTTTTGGCAAACATAAGGGTTCATGAATAGATTTGAAAGTTGATACAAAATGCCAAACTTTTGAGAAAATTAAAGAATGTACCAAAAGTCAAGCACATTTGATATTCTTCATGAAATCATATTTTTCTAGGATAGGGTATATCCTAGCAAATGTGTTTGCAAATTTGTAGGTTTTTCCAGGTTTTCTAGGACGTTCTAGAAGTTTCTAGAGTAGAAAACTTGGGGTGTTGAGTTAGGATCAACTTGACATGGGAAGATTGTGATGTTAAGTTGGGGTATAACTTAACTTGGACTTATGGTGTCAAGTTGGGAAGAACTTGACCTTGATAAATTGAAAATTGGGAGAAGGCATAGGTAAAGGGGGAGGTTGCCTCCTATTTGCCTTAATTTTCATAGGAAATTTTGGGTTTTATGTCCAACTTGGGAATGATGATAGATACATTATGGAATGTATTTTTCCCAAGTAGGTATGGATACCACAAACTTCTCCACAAAATTTGAAAATTTTTGGAGATTTGTGAAATTAGTTATGAATTTCTGAATTTGGAGTCAGAAATGCTGAAAAAATGATTTTCAGAGTATTAGTCGACTGCCCTGGGGGGCAGTCGACTGGTCAGGGCTGATTTTTGTATCAGCAGCTAGAAAGGTGTCCAAATGGTGGAAAACAAGTGTATAGGGGGCTAGTACACTGTGTTTAGGATCATTAAGGATTCAAAGATCCAATAATTGGGATATTGTTGAAGTCTTTTTGATGTTATGCAAAGGGGGAGAAGTGTTGCCTTTGCGGGAAACCCTAGGTTTAGGGGGAGCTAAGATAAAGGGGGAGCATGGTTGCTCCATTCTTGGCGTAAGGGGAACCTTGGAGAGGTTCTTAAAAAGCCTTTATAAGTTCAATGTAGGAGGAGCTTTGGAGAAGCTTTAAAATGCCCGTTTTGGTGAAAAGTCCTAACTTGGAGAGTTAGGTGTGAAAAATCCTAACTTGGAGGGTTAGGTATGGAAAAATTCCTAACTTGGAGGGTTAGGTGTGGGATGCCTTGGGATAGGATCCGGTGTTGTTTGCATTGGCATATGCATTGGCGGTGTAAGTCCAAGATGGAGTCTTGGCAACGTATGTCCAGTTGTTTGGTTAGCATTGTTTTTGCTAATTATTGCTATTGACTACTATTTGGTTTCCCTAACTTAAACGTATTGCCAAACATCAAAAAGGGGGAGATTGTTGAGGCAATCTGTGGTCCGGAGTGACCATGAGTTTTGATGTTTGGGCAAAGGGTTTCAGTTAGGTTTCCCTTGTGTTCTAATATGTGTATGTTGCATGTGCAAGATGTACAGGTCACACATATGGACTTAGCTGAACGACCTTGGTACGGTGAAGGGTGGCATGGAGACAAGCTGCGGGCTTGTGTGCGCACCTGAGGGACTATGGAGAGCAGGGACGATGAGCTGAGGGGCGCGGACTTCGAGGCATGCGTGAAGGATGGCATGGAGGCAAGCTGGTGGCNGCAATAATCAAGGCTGTTGATGAGGAGTCAGTTGAGTTGTGAGGGTACGAGTGCTGTGTGATTGTACTCGGAAAATCCTAGGGTTCGATTGCTGAGAGAAGTGTACTCGGGAAGGGAAGCCCTAGGTATGTGAGTGGGGCAGTCGACTGCCATTGGGGCAGTCAACTGATAAAACTCACAGAAGGCAGTCAGCTTTGGACCAGTCGACTGCCTTTGGAGCAGTCAACTGGTAGCGGCTGATGAGTTGGCTGAAAATTCGAACGTTGGGGTGCAACGGTCGATTTTCAGTGGCACCAGTCAACTGCCTTGGGAGCAGTCGACTGGTGGCGAGGGTTTTCAGCCTTAGTCCTATTTATGAGGACTTCGTGATGGCTGAAAGGTTTGACGAATTTGGTCTTGGTTAAAGGCCAGATAGTAGTTTTGGTGCTCAGGTATTGTCGAGGTGTTGTGGCGAGGATTCTCCACCCACAAGGAGCGACAAGGGCTAGCTGGAGGTTATCCGGGGAGTGATCCACCGAAGGATTCTTGGATTAATCACTCTTAGGAGTGGATACCAAGTAAATCTCTCTTGTTAGCATTGCTTTCTTGTTGTTTATTGTTTTGTTTGTGTTTCCGCTTGTGCAACTAACAACGTAGGAAGAAAAAAGCCGAAAAGTGCTATTCACCCCCCCCTCTAGCAACCGTACAAGATCCAACATTCCCTACATAAGGAGTTATGTACTTGGGTATCGTTAAACGTCACCCGTAATAGGGTGGACTATAAAGGTTATCAATGGGTATGTAATGAATTATGCGAAGGGATGTGAGTGATGTAGATGAGATCTATCCCTCCCATATGTCGGGAGTGATATCTATGGGCCCCTTGATCGAGTAGGACTACTAAAACGCATGGTCATGCTCAAATGAGTCAATATGAGATATTGAGCTCATTTGTTTGAGTGAGTCTACTCGGGGTTCAAGAAACACATAGATTGATCGAGGATGACGCGGTCTATGCCTCATTGGTCAATCTAGATATCGAGGATGAAAGGACATGGTCATATATTGTCATAGTCACGGAGGTTAAGTCGGATCTTGATTTTCTCATCACTTGGGTAGCAATGATGCATTGCTAGATGTCGCTCATTGCTTATGTGTCTAAAGCAGTTTAGACATATTGCCAACGTTACGAGAACCTATTGGGTCACACACTAAGGACACGATGCTTCGGAGATTAATTGATCTTAGTTTGACTAAGATTTGGTCCGAATTGGATTAATTTAGTTAGACTCAAGTGAATCCAATTGGATTATGGGATTGAGATCTAATTTGAATTTGACTCATTTAGATTAAACTCAATCACATTTGAATGAGATATTAATTTATTAAAATATTTAATAAATTAATAATAGAGGAAAATGAAAAGTTTCTCTTCATTGGATGAAGAGAAGTTGAAGAGCCACATGAGAAAATGTGCTCTAAGTGGGTTTTTATTAGCATTTCTGGAGGGAAGCTAAATGGACAAAAACTCTTCATATTCATATGATGAGTATAAAAGATTTTTTCTTGTCATTTGGATGATAAACTTGTCATTCTTCCTTCCCTTCATTCTCTTGGCCAAAATCCCTCTTCTCCCTCTCCTTCTTGTTTTGTGAATCTCCTCTTGTGGCTAGCACCACAAAGGTGATTCTTCTCCGAAGCTTGAGAGATCATGTTCGTGTGGATACGCATAGAGGCACGGACACTTGAACATGCAAGAGATCTGGCATACCTCGGACAAATGGGATAAGCGAAGGGCGTGCGCCAAAGGTATACCTATACGATAGGAATTTGTAAATTAACTTTGTATGAGTTTTCTTTCGCATGGATCGCTCGTGGGATCTCTTATTTCCGCTGCGATTTTTGAATATTTTTGTCTATAGATTCCTACAGTGGTATTAGAGCCACTTGCGAAAGATCATACAAAGTTTAGAAAAACTTTTATATGTGATATAGAAGTAGGACATAATTTTGTTACGGATTATGTAATTTATGAGCATTTGTTGAGATACAAAAATTTGTGTTGATCAAACTAAAAATCCATAGCATTATCATATGAATATGAAAGTGTGCTATGGTCCGATTATACTCAACAAATTTTATAACATATGGTTTCGGCTTATGAGCATTTTACAATCATAATAAATTCCACGTAAATTGGTTTGTCTCTTCTAGTTGTTAGTTTTAGTTTATATTATTCTACTTGCACAACTAACACGTGTAGGAAGAGAATCGAGGATTTGGGTGAGAAGATATTCACCCCCTTTAGTCGTGCCATCGATTCCAACAAGTGGTATCAGAGCGAAGGTCACTCTTGTTGGACAAACCGCCAAAGGATCAAAGTACTAGAGGAAAATAAAGTTTGGAGAAGGAATGGGGGATGACATTTCCATTCCACCTCCATATGATCACGAAAATTTTGACTATTGGAGGTTGCGGGTGAAGACATAGTTCGACATGGATTGGAATTTGATGATAGCCATTGAAGAACCGTTCAAAGCCCCAAGAGACAAGCATAGGAAGAAGATCTGACCAAAATATTGGACCAATGAGCAACAATTACAATCAAAGGCAAATGAGAAGGTAATCTCAATTTTAATTAGTATTTTACCTAATGATGTGATAAGTGGTGTAGGTAAATATAAGAATACTCATGAGCTATAGAGTAAGATGATAGCTCTTCATGAGTGATAGATCGTTTCCGTACGCTAGAGGGGGGTGACTAGCGTTTTTCGAATCTCTTCTACTTACATGGTTAGTTTGCGCAGCGGAATATACAATAAAAATAATAAGATAAAACTAACCAATGCTAACAATGAAGATTTACTTGGTATCCACCCCGGACGGGTGACTAATCCAAGAATCCGTCGATGGATCTATCCCCGGATAACTTCCGGCTAGCTCTTGTCGCTCCTTGTGGGTGGAGAAACCTCGTCATAATCACCTTGACAATCCTGAGCACAAAGACTACTATCTTGCCTTTAACCAAGACAAGATTCGTCAAAAGTCTCAGCCTCCACGAAGTCCTCTTTAAATAGAACCCTAGGCTAATAACTCGCCACCAGTCAACTGCCCCTAAGGGTAGTCGACTGCCCCCACCAAAATCCGACCATTACACGCCTAACATTCGAATTTTGGCTGTCACCAATCGACTGCTCCCAGGGCAGTCGACTGGTCTAGTAGCTAGACCCTTTCTGTGAGTTTTACTAGTCAACTGCCCCAATGACAGTCGACTGCCTACTCACACACCTAGGGTTTCCCTTCTCGAGTACACTTCTCTCAGCACTCGACCCTAGGACTTTCCCGAGTACAATCACACAGCAGTCGTACCCTCATGACTCGACTGACTCCTCCTCCGCAGCCTCGACTGTTGCCTTCGCGCCCTCTTCATCTTCGGCTCCCGTCCCTCGGATGCACGCAAGCCTCCAGCTTGCCTCCATGCCATCCTTCATGCATGCCTCGAAGTCCGTGACCATCAGCTCATCGTCCCTGCTCTCCAATGTCCCTCAGGTGCACACAAGCCTCCAGCTTATCTCCATGCCACCCTTCACCGTACCGAGGCAGTCCAGTCAAGTTCATATATGTAACCTGTACATCCTGCACACACAACATACACATATGAGAACACAAGATAAACCTAACTTAAACCCTTTACCCAAACATCAAAACACTTGGTCACTCCGGACCACAGATTGCCTCAACAATCTCCCCCTTTTTGATGTTTGACAATACGTTTAAGTTAGGGAAAGTAAAATAGTAGTCAATAGCAAAAACAATGCATATGCAATGCAAAAATGGATCATATCCCAAGACATCACACACCTAACCCTTCAAGTTAGGACTTTCACACACCTAACCCTTCAAGTTAGGACTTTTCACATCAAACCCTCCAAGTTAGGACTTTTCACGGGCTTTTTAAAGCTTCTCCCAAGCTCCCCTACACTGGATTTACAAAGGCTTTTTAAGAACCTCTCCAAGGTTTCCCTTACGCCAAGAATGGAACAATCATGCTCCACCTTAAACTCAGCTCCCCCTAAACCTAGGGTTTCTAGTAAAGGTGTGTTTGGTTTCCCACTTAAACCCAATACTTCTCCCCCTTTGCCATACATCAAAAAGACCCCAATAATATCCCAATTATTGGTTCTTTCAATCCCCAATGATCCTAAGCACAGTGTACTAAATCCTCATACACTTGTTTCCTATCATTTGGACATGAGTCAGCTGCTGGATACTCACACTAGCCCTGACCAGTCGCCTGCCCCCCAGGGCAGTCGACTGATACTCTGATTTATCAGTTTTCTGGCCAATTTCAGAATTGCGCCAGAAATTCCACAATTCTCCAAAAATTCCCAAATTTCGTAGAGAACTTTGTAGTACCTATACCTACTTGGAAAAAATACATCCAACTATGTATCTATTACCATTCCCAAGTTGGACACAAAATCCAAAAATTTCTTATGAAAATTAAGGCAAACAAGGAGGCAACCTCCCCCTTAACCTATGTCTTCTCCTAATTTTCAATTTTCTTAGGTGAAGTTCTACCCAACTTAACACCATAGACTCAAATTAGGTTCTACCCGACCTAACAACCAAGTTTTTTTTCCTTGGTCACCATTAAGGATTACCCCCAAGCAACCTTATTCCTAGTGTCAATAAGAACTCAACAAAACCTTAAACAATCCTAAGAGTTTGCAAGCACATTTGCTAAGATATACCATATCCTAGAAAAATATGATTTGATTAAGATTATCAAATGTGCTTGACTTTGGTACAATTCTCTAATTTCCTTAAGAATGGACACTTTGTATCAATTTTGACCTCAATTCATGATTCCTTATGTTTGCCGATTCTAACCATTATCAATTTACATAGGGAATTGTCCTCAATTCTTTTCTTTTCCATATGTGTCCATTATATGATGAAATTCTCCTTCTTATCTCTTAACCTTAGATAAACATGGGAAACTTCCATATCCTTTCACTTATCATTCAAAAACCATCCAATGAATCTTTAAGCATATCAGATCATGGCCTAAACTCTTATGAACCTTTCCTGTGCTTCCAATTTTGTAATTTCTTATCATTTAATAGGCCTTTTTGCATATTCTCACTGATCAGTCGACCGCCTATATGGTGTTGAGGCAATCGACCCTTAAATGATTAGAAGATCATGGTTTTGATGTGTGTGGGTGAATATGTTTAAGGTTAGAGTGTTATGTTGTGTTTGATGTATGTGATTCAGTTTGCAGGACTTGGAGAATCACACATGGTGGACATATCCAAGGGACGAGAGCCGAGGGAGGAGAGCTCCAAGGGCAAGCCGGGAAGTGGACTTCAAGGGCACACGTGAAGGGTGGCATGGAGGCAAGCCAAGGAAAGGCTTGCGTGCGCATCTGAGGGATGATAGCTAGAGGAAGAGGACTTCAAGAGGCAAGCCAAGGGAGCAGACCTGAAGACACACGTGAAAGAGAAGGTCCGGAGTTGCTGGAACTAGGCTGAGAGGCAGGGCAGGGGCAGTCGACTGTCAAAACTCACAGAAAGTTTTCGGCCTCGGACCAGTCGACTGCCCCTGGGGCAGTAGATTGGTGCGGGGCTGGACAGACTACGAGTTTGTCATGTTCGCCTATAAAAGGAGCACCTTTTTGCACGTGAGCGGTACGGTTCCGTACAACGTCGAAGTGCTGCTCGTCTGAAGAGTGCTTTCTATTTCCTCTCACATTCTACTTCATTTTGTAAAGAGAAAGATCACCGTTGTAAAGGTTTCTCCACCTGAAGGAGAGTTTTCGATAGTGAAAGTGGTGCTTGCGGCGTGGATCCTTGGATTAGTCACCCATCTGGGTGGATACCAAGTAAACGATCATTGTTAGCATTGTACTTATTTTCATTTGCATATTATTTCCGCTGCGCTAACGAATTTGTAGAGATCCAATCCAAAAAAATGTTATTCACCCCCCCTCTAGCACGCCCAGACTATCTATCATATGGCAGTCGACTGCCAAAATGAACAGAGAGCTTCCAGGGTTGAATTCTCTCGGATCAGTCCAATTTCAGGTTTTCAGCCCAATTTCAGGTTTGCCTAGATAATTTCAGGTTTTCAGCCCAATTTCAGAAATGCCTAGATAATTCTACAAATCTCCAAAATTTATGAAATTTCGTGGGGAGATTTGTGGGACCAATGTCCACTTGAGAAAAATACGTTTCCAAACAAATATACTCCGGATCCCAAGATTAGCACGAAACTCAACTTATCCTAAATTGTATCATTTGAAGTTTTTCCAAAAGTTCTAATTTCGACTTCTCCTTAATGTATCCTCTTATACTTGATCATAATTCATTTCTAGCACTGAAATGCATGGTATTTACCCATTAAACCTTAATTTTATCAATTTTAACCTCATTTTCATCTTTTTCTCCCTAAATTTCCCTTTTAATGTGTCAAAACCTAGGATTAAGACTTACACAAGTCTTCCAACCCTTTTTGGCACAATTCACCTAATTTCCTAGGAGAGAAACTCTTGAGATCCATTTACCATGGACCCCAAAGGCTCCTAGAGCTCCCCCTTGAGCTCTGAGCTCTAGCCACCTCCTTAGGTGACTCTACCCACACTAGACCACACCGGTGTGCCCCCGGTGCCTCTTGGCCTACAAAATGAACCTTCCTAATCTTAGACACCTTGTCTTTGATTAAGTTGTTCCTTCTACCCTCAAATGGCACATTCTTGCAATTTTTGGTCTTCTCCTTCTTGCCTTGATTATATGCTTCCCCAGCATACTTCTTTTTGTTGGCCTTGGAGGTCTTAGATCGGTATCCCAACCCCTATCTATCATAGTTGAGTTTTATACTATCCAACACCATATCTAGACCCTTTGATCCAATAGTGAATCTTTCTAGGGTCTTTTCTAATTTATCAAGTCTTGCCCTCAAGGCTTGATTTTCCTTTTCTAGACCTTTAACCTTGGAGTCCATATGTCCACTTTGGACATTCCTAGAACTACCCATTTTCCTAGGCACATTCCTTCCCTTCTTGGGATTAGTGTCATGATCCATAGGTTTAGAGGTCTTGGGTCTATCATTATGCATGCTCTTCCTAGGATTTTGATCTACCTTGTTAATCTTAGTCCTATCGTTATATTTAAAATCATGGTTATGCACAAGTAAGCAATTTTCGTTAATTTTAGCATGTATGGATGAATGATTAACATTATTTTGAATATGCAGGGAGGAACTTGAACTTGAATTACACTTTAACCTAGGGTTAGGAATTACCTCCCTTACCATTGTAGTTCCTTCTTGTTGTGATATTTGCTTCCTCCTTTCTTCTTTCTCCCATCTCCTCAAGTGTCCCATTTTCCTGAGCTCTTTCTTCCTTGGACACTTGGTGTGGTAGTACTCTAGCTCACCACACGTGAAGCATCGAATCCTCCTCTTCTTCTCTTGGGTTTCTCTAGTCCTACACTATGTTAGAATTTAATTTAATTGAAATAGGTTTAGAGTGTACCTCCTTTTTACCTTTCGGGCACTTGTCCTTGTAGTGCCCTTTTTCGTTGCAACCAAAGCATGTGATGTGCTCTTTCGATTTAGCTTTGGTGGAGGTAGAGGTTTCCTCTTGCTCTTGTGTGGATGAGGGTCTCTCCTCCCCCTCAACCCTTGATGTTGATACTTCTTCTTCTTCGGATGAGGTGGATGCCTCTTCACTCAATTCCTCTTCACTTGATGAGATGATCAATTCTTCTCCTTTTTCTTCTTCTTGAACCATTTGACTCATCTCTTTGGGTTCTTCCATTAGTTGAGCTCGAGTACGGTTCTTATGAAATTCTTCTAATTTGATCCATAATTCATATGCATTTTGGTATGCCACTACACCACTCAAAATATTGTTAGGCAACATATTAGTTAATACACTAATTACCTTCTCGTTCGCCCTAGAATAAACTTGTTGCTCTTGAGTCCAATATCTAGGACGAAACTTCTTGCTTTGCTTGTCCTTTGGAACTTTAAAGGGCACGTTTATCATCATCAAGCACTCCCACTCCATGCCCAACCACGTTTCCATTCTCGCTTTCCAATAGCCGAAATCCTCATGGTCGTAGGGCAGTGGAGTGTAGATATCGTCCCCAAGTTTGTCTTCCATTTTCTTTTCCCTCTAGCGTGTGCTCCCTCGGCGGTTAGTCCAATCAAGAGCGGTCATTCGCTCTGATACCAATTGATAGATCGTTTCCGTACGCTAGAGGGGGTGACTAGCGTTTTTCGAATCTCTTCTACCTACACGGTTAGTCTGCGCAGCGGAATATACAATAAAAACAATAAGATAAAACTAACAAATGCTAACAATGAAGATTTACTTGGTATCCACCCCGGACGGGTGACTAATCCAAGAATCCGTCGGTGGATCAATCCCCGGATAACTTCCGGCTAGCTCTTGTCGCTCCTTATGGGTGGAGAAACCTCGCCACAATCACCTTGACAATCCTGAGCACAAAGACTATCTTGCCTTTAACCAAGACAAGATTCGTTAAAAGTCTCAACCTCCACGAAGTCCTCTTTAAAAGAACCTTAGGCTGATAACTCGCCACCAGTCGATTGCCCCCACCAAAATTTGACCGTTACACGCCTAACGTTCGAATTTTGGCTGTCACCAGTCGACTGCTCCCAGGGCAGTCGACTGGTCCAGTGGCCAGACCCTTTCTGTGAGTTTTACCAGTCGACTGCCCCAATGGCAGTCGACTACCCTACTCACACACCAGTCGACTGCCCCCACCAATGGCAGTCGACTGCCCCAAGTACACTTCTCTCAGCACTCGACCCTAGGACTTTACCGAGTACAATCATACAGCACTCGTACTCTCACGACTCGACTGACTCCTCCTCCGCAACCTCGATTGTTGCCTTCGCGCCCTCTTCATCTTCGGCTCCCGTCCCTCGGATGCACGTAAGCCTCCAGCTTGCCTCCATGTCATCCTTCACGCATGCCTCGAAGTCCGCGCCCATCAGCTCATCGTCCCTGCTCTCCAAGGTCCCTCAGGTGCACACAAGCCTCCAGCTTGTCTCCATGTGACGCCGGGCAGAATATAGATTATTCTGGGGTGAGAAGTTTCAGAAGGATTTACGAGAAAACAAATAAGAAAGTAATAACGAGATAAAGAGTAGCCAAAACCGGGCTTAAACCTTATTGAGAAAAACAAGAGCGAGAAGAGAAAAATAGAGATATAACCGTAACGTGGCTTAAGCGAAGTAAATTGATTCAATATCTAAAAAACTTGTCCTAAACATCATCTAAGCATGAGTTTATATAGCACTCATATCCCTAAAAAAAACTCTAAACCAACCAGACTTAGTCTCCTAAAATTTAGGAACAAATTTAACCAACAAATCTTAGTTTCCTAAGATTTAGGAACAAACTAAACAAAAATATATAACCAATTAAAAAAACCCAACAAGACTTGGTTTCCTAAGATTTAGAAACAAACTAAATAAATATATATAACTAATTAAAAAAACCTAAATATATAAATCTGAATATTATTTTGGATCCCCTCCTGCATCAGTCTCCCGAAGTTGAATAGAACTCGTCCTCGAGTTCGGCGTCTCCCTGATTGATGCTTCAGTGTAAAGGTGAACTCCTGCAAGTAATTTACCCACATAGCGTGTCGACTACTCAACTTATGTCAACCGTTGATGTACTTCAAAGCCTCATGATCTGTGAATAAGATAAATTCCTTCTGCATGAGATAATGGCGCCAAGGCTTTAAGGATTGCACAATAGCATAGAATTCCAGGTCATAGGTAGAATAATTTTGCTTGGCACCAGATAGTTTCTCACTGAAGAAGGCAATAGGGTGTCCTGATTGACTTAGAACACTACCAATGTCAATGTTAGATGTGTTAGGATCGATCGTGTCCGCTAGAGGGAGGTGAATAGCATTTTTCCGATCTTCCTTGTACCTGCGTTGTTAGTTGCACAGCGGAAACAATGATAAACAAAACAAACAACGCTAACAAATCAGTTTTACTTGGTATCCACCCCGGACGGGTGACTAATCCAAGAATCCGTCGGTGGATCACTCCCCGGATAACATCCGGCTAGTTCTCGTCGCTCCTTGTGGGTGGAGAAACCTCGCCACAACACCTTGAGAACCTCTGAGCACAAAGACTACTGTTTGGCCCTTAACCAAGACCAAACTCGTCAAAAATCTCAGCCCCCACGAAGTCCTCTTTAAATAGAACTCGGGCTGAAACCCCCGCTACCAGTCGACTGCCCCCAGGGCAGTCGACTGGTGCCAGCCAGATTCGACCGTTGCACCTCAACGTTCGAATTCTCAGCCAGCTCACCAGCCACCTACCAGTCGACTGCCCCCAGGGCAGTCGACTGGTCCCTAGCTGAAACCCTTCCCGAGTACATTCACACAACACTCGACCCTCACGACTCGACTGACTCCTTCTCCGCAGCCTCGACTATTGCCTTCGCGCCCTCTTCATCTTCGGCTCCTGTCCCTCGGATGCACGCAAGCCTCCAGCTTGCCTCCATGCCATCCTTCATGCATGCCTCGAAGTCCACGCCCATCAGCTCATCGTCCCTGCTCTCCAAGGTCCCTCGGATGCGCACGCAAGCCTCCAGCTTGCCTCCATGCCATCCTTCACCGTACCGAGGCCGTCCAGTCAAGTCCATATGTGTAACCTGTACAACCTGCACACTCAACATACACATATAAGTATACAAGGGTAGACCTAACTTAAACCCTTTGCCCAAACATCAAAACCTATGGTCACTCCGGACCATCTTGGGGGGTCAATTGCTCCAACAAGATGCATGACAGTTTACTTCGAACAGTTTGTCGAAATCTGGAAGTGCTAGAACAGGTGCTTCGGTCATCTTTTGTGTCACCAGTTGAAAACTAGTCATAGCTGCTTCACTCCACTTGAACTCGTGCTCCTTGAGGCACTCAGTTATACGAGCAATTAAGGTACTAAAGTTCTGAATGAACCGGCGATAGAAAGAGACCAATCCATGGAAACTTCGGACGTCATGAATGGTTTTTGGCTGTGGCCACTCTAAGATTGCCTCTATCTTTGATGGATCTGTACGGACACCCTCAGTAGACACTATAAATCCAAGAAAAGAAACTGTAGTCGAGAAAAAAGAACACTTCCTTTTGTTGACGAACAAGGATTCCGCCTTTAGCTTCTCAAAAATAGTTCGGAGGTGATTAAGGTGTAAAGCCCTCGTCGGACTATAAATAAGGATGTTGTCAAAGTATATGTTGAGGCAATCTGTGGTCCGGAGTGACCAAGTGTTTTAATGTTTGGGCAAAGGGTTTAAGTTAGGTTTACCCTTGTGTTCTTATATGTGTATGTTGAGTGTGCAGGTTGTACAGGTACACATATTGACTTAACTGGACGGCCTCGGTACGGTGAAGGGTGGCATGGAGACAATCTAGAGACTTGTGTGCACCCGAGTGACCTTGGAGAGCAGGAACGATGAGCTGAGGGGCGCGGACTTCGAGGCATGCGTGAAGGATGGCATGGAGGCAAACTGGAGGCTTGCGTGCATCCGAGGGACGGGAGCCGAAGATGAAGAGGGCGCGAAGGCAATAGTCGAGGCTGCGGATGATGAGTCGGTCGAGTCGTGAGGGTACGAGTGCTGTGTGATTGTACTCGGGAAATCCTAGGGTTTAAGTGCGGAGTGGAATGTACTCAGGAAGGGTAACCTTAGGTGGGTGAGTAGACCAGTCGACTGGCCTGGGGGCAATCGACTGATGAAACTCACAGAAGGGTCTCAGCCTAGGACCAGTCGACTGCCCTGGGGGCAGTCGACTGGTAGGTGGCTGGTGAGTTGGCTGAGAATTCGAACATTGGGGTGCAACGGTCAAATTTCAGTGGCACTAGTCGACTGCCCTAGGGGGGCAGTCGACTGGTAGCGAGGGTTTCAGCCCGAGTCCTATTTAAAGAGGGACTTCGTGGTGGCTGAGATTCTTGACGAAACAAGCTTGGTTAAGGCTTGTTAGTAGTCTCTAGAGTCCAGATCGTGTCAAGGTGCTGTGGCGAGGTTTCTCCACCCACAAGGAGCGACGAGGGCTAGCCGGAGGTTATCCAGGGAGTGATCCACCGACGGATTCTTGGATTAGTCACCCGTCCAGGGTAGATACCAAGTAAATCGGGTTTGTTAGCGTTGCTTTTCGTTGTTAGCTTTATTCTTTTGTATTTCCGCTGCGCAACTAACAACGCAGGTACAAGAAAGATCCGAGAAACACTATTCACCCCCTCTAGCGGACGTATTCGATCCTACAGTATACAACTACGAATCTTCCCAAGAAAGGCCGCAAGACCTGATGCATGAATCTCATAAACGTGCTGGGGGCACTGGACAATCCAAAAGGCATGACCATCCACTCGTACAACCCATGTTGTGTCTTGAAAGTCGTCTTCCATTCATCTCCTGGCTTGATTCGAATCTGGTGGTATCCACTCTTCACTGTGATTTTGTTGATAGCTCGGCTATCAACACACATGCGCCATGAACCGTCATTCTTTGGTACAAGTAGGGCAGGGACTGCACAGGGGCTCATACTCTCGCGAATATAGCCTTGTCTCAATAGCTCCATAACTTGTCGTTGTAGCCCTTCGGCATCCTTAGGGTTAAGACGGTATGTCGGTCGGTTAGGCAAGCTTGACCCCGAGACAAGATCAATCTAGTGTTGAATATCTCTCATAGGGGGAAGCCCTGGAGGAAGGTCTTCGACCATCAACTCAGCGAAGTCTGATAAGAGTTGTTGCACTTCAGCTGGTAGATCCGAGTCGGGTCTATTACATTGCTTTTGAAAGGAAGCAAAGCATAGACTACATCTCTGTGCTTCATCTCATTCAAAAATCTGGACATAGAAAGTAGTGTAGAATTATTGGTTACCAAATTTGAAGGGGTTTCTTCTCGTCGAGGAGCCAATACGATGTTCCTCCCTTTGATGTTGAGGGTGTATGTGTTCTTCCGCCCATCATGAATAACGCTGCGATCATATTGTCACGGTCGTCCCAACAATACGTGACACGCGTCCATTGACACAACATCATACCATGTTCGATCATAATACTTGCTGCCAATAGAAAAAGATAAAAGACACCTCCTATCTATGGTTACCTCACTTCCTTTACTTAGCCATGATAACTTGTAGGGTTTTGGATGACAATCTGTCTTCAAATGTAGCTTTTGAACAGCTTCTTCGGATACAATATTTTCACAGCTTCCACTATCTATGATCATCTTGCAAACTTTGTCTGCAACCGTGCACGTCGTGTGAAAGATGTTGGTTCTCAGCCAATCATCTTCATATTCTTCCTTAGGGACCACTAGGCTCTTGCGTACGATGAGAGTCTCATGACTATCGCCATAACGAACCTAGTCATCAATATCATCATCATAAATCGGCTCATCAATCTGCTCAAGTTCATCCTCTATGTCTTCCTCAACTAGCAGAGTCTTGTTTTTTTGATCTGGGGATCTTTTACACTCCGAAGCTCGATGCCCCTGTTCACCACATCGAAAACACTTGATAGTGGTCTTAGGGTTACCTTGTGGTGGCTGCTGAGAAGGGCGCGGCTTTTGAGGGCGAACAACTTGAGTGTTTTGATCGCTCCTAGTCGTCGGTCTTCGATTTAGTTGTTTTTCAACTGTCAAGGCTCGCTGATAGGCCTCCGAAATGGTCAAGAGTGAGTGAAGGCTCAGGGTGTCTTGTAAGGGTTGACGTAATCCCCCTAAATATCGCGCTACCATCTGCTCCTCGGTCTCGGACAAATCATTCCGAGCAATAAGCTGATAGAATTCCTCTGTATAGTCGTCAACGGTTCTAGCTCCTTGCCTCAAGGTATGGAGTCGTTGATACAATGTTTGGGTGTAGCCGAAGGGAAGAAATTGCGTTCTCATTAGTTTCTTCATTTTTTCCCAATCAGTGATTTTGGATTTACCTTGTCTCTCCCGTGATCGTCGAAGTTGCTCCCACCATGCTGAAGCTCGACCTTTTAACTTAATAACGACCAACTTTACTTTGATGTGATCAGGTACTTCTTTATATTCAAAAATCCTCTCTACTTCGTTGATCCAATCAACGAAGCCTTCCGCTTGTAATGTGCCAAAAAAATCAGGAAGATCGACTCGGAAACCAAAGTTCCCAAATCGTTCCTCTCGACCATAGTGTTCCCGATATGTAGCACGACGATGATATGGGTTCTCGAAAGGAGACTCAGAGTTACCATCAGAAATCTCACGATCTTCAAGATCCCGCGCTGCCAAACGTTGGGTTAATTCCGCAACTTGCTTTTGTAAATCCTCAATCATCATTATATTTTGGATACTACGATCACGGTGCTGGGTATCCTTAATCGGAACCTGCCTGTTGCGACCATGACCACGTCCACAATGACCCTCCATTGGATCTTAATGAGCTCTGATACCAACTGACGCCGGGCAGAATATAGATTATTCTGGGGCGAGAAGTTTCAGAGGGATTTACGAGAAAACAAATAAGAAAGTAATAACGAGATAAGGAGTAACCAAAACTGGGCTTAAACCTTATTGAGAAAAACAAGAGCGAGAAGAGAAAAATAGAGATATAGCCGTAACGTGGCTTAAGCGAAGTAAATTGATTCAATATCTAAAAAACTTGTCCTAAACATCATCTAAGCATGAGTTTATATAGCACTCATATCCCTAAAAAAACTCTAAACCAACCAGACTTAGTCTCCTAAAATTTAGGAACAAATTTAACCAACAAAGCTTAGTTTCCTAAGATTTAGGCACAAACGAAACAAAAATATATAATCAATTAAAAAAACCCAACAAGACTTGGTTTCCTAAGATTTAGGAACAAACTAAATAAATATATATAACTAATTAAAAAAATCTAAATATATAAATCTGAATATTATTTTAAAATCCCCTCCTGCATCACCATGCCACCCTTCACCGTACCGAGGCCGTCCAGTCAAGTCCATATGTGTAACATGTACATCCTGCACACTCAACATACATATATGAGAATACAAGGAAAACCTAACTTAAACCCTTTGCCCAAATATCAAAACACTTGGTCACTCCGGACCACAGATTGCCTCAACAATGAGAAGCCTACACAAGAAGAAAATCCTATGGAGATGAGCTTAATGGTCCAAGAGGAGGAGAATGACCAATCGATGAAGAGATGACCTCAACATCCGAGGAGGAGAAAGAAGAAAAAAAATACTATCTACCTCCTCAAGTGAAGTGACACAAGAAGATGAAGAAGCATCATCCACTTCATCCAAGGTTGAAGAGGAAGCCAAGATAAATGAAAAAGAGATCTTAGAAGTCAACCTTGCAAGCACCTCCACCAAAGCAAAATCAAAAGACCACATCATTTGCTTTGTATGCAATGAGAAAGGACACTACAAGGACAAGTGTCCATTGGATAAGAAAAAGGAGATAAATCTTAAATTCATTTCAATTCCTTTGAAAACTAACATGGGTTGTAGGGAGAAAAAGGAGAAGAAGCACATCAGATGCTTCACATATGGTGAGTCAGGCCACTACCGGACCAAAAGCTCAAGGAAGGGAGAATTCAAGAAGTTAGAGCATTTGAGGAAATGAGAGAAGAAGGAGAAAAGAAAAGCTCATAACAAGAGGGAGCTTCAAGGGTAAGGGAGGTATACCCTAACTCAAAGTGTAATTCAAATTTAAATTTTTCCCATGCAAGCTAGAAATAATATAAATTGTTTACGTATGCATAATTTTGATTTTAAATATCATGATAGGAATAGGATTAATAACGTATATCAAAATCCTAGGAAATCATTTCATGATAAAACCATTAGACGTAAGGATCAAGGCATTAATCCCAAAAAGGGGAGACAAATGCCTAGAAAGATGGGTAGATCTAGGAATGTCCATGGTGGACATGCCGATTCTAGGTTTAAGAACATAGAAAGGAAAAAATCAAGCTTTAAGGCAAAGCTTAAGAAATTGAAGAAAAACCTAGATAGATTCACTATTAGATCTAAGAGGTTAGATAAATTGTTAGAAAGCCAAAAATCCAATAATGATAGATCGGATTTGGGATACCGATTTAGATCCTCAAATGCCCATGAAAAGATATATGCTAAGCTACTATATAACTATGGCAAGGAGGAAAAGTCCAAAAATGACAAGGGAGTATCATTTAAGGCAAGAAGACCTTAACCAAGGATAAAGTTGTTGGGACCGGTAGGAGAGCTAAGGGGGGGTGATTAGCTCCGATTTGCTCCGTGATGATTTGTTGCGGCGGAAGACTCGAGCAAACGCTAACACTTTGGATTTACTTGGTATCCACCTCCTTGAGGTGACTAATCCAAGGATCCGCTCTCCTCACTCTCTCATACACTATGAAAGATCTCCTTCTTGAGGTGGAGAAACCTCTTACAAGCTTTCAAGAAGAAACAACAAGATCACAAAGCAAAATACAAATTGAATCTTACAAGATTTACACAAATAAGTCCTCTTGCTTTTCTTGCTTTCTTCAAGCTTGAAATTGCCTCTAGAACCTTGAAAATGCAGCTGCAATATCCTCCAAGACTTCCCTTGAAATGACACTAAAGAAGGAGAAGAAGGAGAGAAGAGTTGCCGCTTCAACCTGCGTGAAAAGCCCTATATACTCGACGCCTAGGGTTTCCCAATCGATTGGCCAATCGATCACCACGTCAGATCTAGCCGTTCAACGACTATTTTCGAACCTTAATCGATTAGCCAATCGATTAAGACTACCCTAGGTTGAATCGATTACCCAATCGATTCAGCCACCTTCTATTCTCGCAACAAAACTCTCTTAATCGGTTACGGTCCTTCTTAATCAATTACCCAATTGATTAAGATCCTTCTTAATCAATTACCCAATTGATTAAGACTCTTCTTAATCAATTACCCAATTGATTAAGATCCTTTCTGTTCTCGCGAGACAACAACCCAATCGATCTCCCAATCGATTGAGTCCAACCTAACTTGTGTTCACGGTCAACCCCTTTGACCAACCTGGATTTCTCCTGCCTAGCTCTCAACTAGGACTTAACCTGATTCCCAACCAGGTCTGCCTAACCCTCGAGTTAGGTCTAGTCTCTTGGTAGACTTCCACCTTGCCAGCGTGCGATCTCCCCGATCCACCTGGACTTTACCTAGTCCCACTAGGTGTGCCTAGTCCCACTAGGTCTTTTTCCATGCCAGCGTGCGATCTCCCCGATCCACCTGGACTTCACCTAGTCCCACTAGGTCTTTTTCCATGCCAGCGTGCGATCTCCTCGATCCACCTGGACTTCACCTAGTCAAGTCTCCAGTCAACCTTGACTCACTTGACATCATACGACATTCAAACATCATTATCAAACATCGAAACATCCAAACTTAAGCTCACCAAGCTTATCAGACTTAAGCTCACCTGAGCCTAGTCAAACTAGGTCAACCTTGACCTAACCAAGATCGCACAAACAAAAGTGTCCAAGGTTAAAGGGAAGAAGAACTTAATCAAGGACAAGGTATCCAAGGTTAAGAAGGTTAGGTTTGTAGGCCAAGAGTTGTCGAAGGTACACCGGTGTGACCTTGTGATTATAGATGAGTCACCTAGGGAGGTTCCTAAGGCTAAGAGCTCAAGGGAGAGCTCTAAGAGCCAAATTGGGACTCATGATCAATGGATTTCAGGAGGATATCTCTTGAGAGTCTAAAAGAACCGTGGAATGTGCCAAAGGGTTTGGAGACGGATTTGAGTCTCAATCCTTGGGTTTTGGTACATGTGATTTGAGGTTTATGCAAGAAATATGACATTGAGGTCATATTGCATGATAAGCTGCTGTTTGATGTATAGATGTCATATAAATCAATGCTAGAGATGCATTATGGTTTGGTATAGCAGATACATCAAGACAAGAGGAGGCCAAAACTAGGACTTTAATCAAGGTTTAATTGAACCATTTAGATAGTTTTGAGTTTTGTGTCTATATATATATATATATCAAATAGACACGAGTACCATAAACCTTTCTACAAAATTTAAGAATTTTTTAAAATTTATGGAATTAGTTATGCATTTCTAAAATTAAGTTCAGAAATGTTGAAAGGCTGACTTCTGAGTATCAGTCAACTGGTGCAGAGGGCAGTCGACTGATAATTCTGTGAGTTACTTTTCAATAGGGGTCAGTCGACTGGTAACTATCTCAATCAATTAATACATGCTGAAATTATTTTCAGCAAGGTCAAAAAGTGTCCTAATAATGTCAAACATTTGTATAATCTTATGTGGGTTAATACACAATGTTTATAGTCATTAGAGAGTAAAGAATCCAATGATTGGGATATTTTTGGAATTCTTTTTGATGTATAGCAAAGGGGGAGAAGTGTTAGGTTTAAGTGGAAAATCAATCACATTTTTGTAAGAAATCCTAGCTTAAGGGGGAGCTTAGGTGAAGGGGGAGTATTGTTGTTCATGTATTGGCAAAGGAGGAGCCTTGTGATAGGTTCTTAAAAAGCCTTTGGTAAATCTAAGTGTAGGGGGAGCCTTGGATAAGTTCGTAAAAAACCTTTGGCAAAATCCTAACTCAATGAGGAGTTTAGGTGTAGGGGATACCTTGTGATAAGATTCATGTATATTTACATTTTGGCATATGCATTGACGGTGTAAGTTTAAGGTGTAGTCATGACAACGTAAGTCCATTTGGTTTATTAGCATGTTGATGTAGGACCGGTGTCGTCGATAGAGGGGGGGTGAATATCGACCGTTAAAATCTTTCGGAGAAACTTTCGGATCTTCGTTCTAGATTCAGAGTTAGTAGCAGCGGAAAACACACAGAACGAAGAAAACAATAATACAGTGACACAGCGGGATTATTTACTTGGTTCTCAACCCCCCAGGGTCAGTACGTCCAAGGCCTATGTACTCGGCGTGAGTCCACTATTGGTCTCCTTTCCAAAATTTCCGGAGGCGGAGAAAACCCGTATTACAGTGTACAATTACACGCAATAATATAGAAAAATTAAGTACGGTAATTAACAAAATGCAAACCAACAAGACAAGGATGAAGCTCGGCCGATCTGGACCTCCGAAGTGCCGCGCACCTCCTCCTGGAGCCTCCCGGTCGTAGAGCCTCGTTTCTAGCGCGTTGTCGTCGGTCGGAATGATCAGAACAGTACTTGGAAGTCGTGTCTGAAGCTGAGGGGTCGAAGCCCCTTATATAGGCCTCCTGGGGGCGCCCCGGACGCTGGGGGTGCCCTGGAAGACTCGGTCAAACCTTATCCTTGCGCCTACCTCGCCGCAGGGGATAAGATCTTTGACCAGGGCGCCCCGGATGCTCCGGGCGCCCCCGTGGAGCCTTATCCTGTGTTCTGGCTTTGAAACAGCAAAACAGCTACTAATCCGGGCGCCTCGGACGCTCCGGGCGCCCCGGTTGACACTTGTTTTGACTGCATCACGAAACTGCATGTTCTAGTACTGCCTGGAGGCGCCCCCCTTGCTGGGGACGCCCTGGCTGCATGGGGGCGCCCCCCTTAAAGCCTGCACACCATGTATTTTAGCTAGTTTACCTGCTTTGTCTCTGGTTCTTGATACCTGCAAGATACACAAACACAAAGCATAGATACATATAATGTTAGCCTTAAGGACTTGGTTCAGACTTCGGATTCGCACGAAACCCTAGGTCGAACCGGCACGAGTTCCTATCCCCGAGAACTCGCCCTTCACCTACTCCTTTCAGGAGATGGTTACCACCCAGTCCTTCGGATGGACTTTTGCTTAGCCTTCGATTACTCCGGATCTCGAGACGCCCGTACCCCGACCCGTCTCTACTCCTGTCCTTAGTCATCGCTCAGCTAAGTTGCTCAGTCCCTTGGACCAAGACTCATTACCTAGCAATCCTTCGCCAGGTGCCTAGCAGTCCTTCGCCAGGTCTTCATTCCCGAGCAGCCCTTCGCTAGGTGCCTAGCAGCCCTTCGCTAGGTCTTAGGTTACGATACCTAGCAGCCCTTCGCTAGGTGCCTAGCAGCCCGTCGCTAGGTCTTTAGGTTATGATACCTAGCAGCCCTTCGCTAGGTGCCTAGCAGCCCTTCGCTAGGTGCCTAGCATCCCTTCGCTAGGTCTTTGGGTTATGATACCTAGATTAACTAGGACTTTTCCTCAGCTTTGGTTACTTTACTTTTTCTCCCCTTTGTCTATTCATTGTATACTGACTTAAGTGTATTGTCAAACATTAAAACACTTAAAGAGGAATATCATTGATGCAACTTGCACCAACAGTTGATTTACTATTTATTTTTCCTAACTTAAACGTATTGCCAAACATCAAAAAGGGGGAGATTGTTGAGGTAATCTATGGTCCGTGGGACCATGTGTTTTGACATTTGGGTAAAGGTTTTAAGTTAAGATTCACCCTTGTATTTGATATGTGTATTTGAGTTTGTAGGTTCTGCAGGGTACACATAGACTCGACTTGAAGGTTTTGGGTTCGGTGAAGGATGGTGCATCCGAAGGATCGTGGACAAGGCAGTAACGATGAGTCGAGGGAACCAAATTTCGAGGCGTACGAGAAGGATGACATGTAGAGACAAACCGCGGGCTTGTATGCATCCGAGGGACGAGAACCAAAGCGAAGAAGGCTTGAAGGCAAGAGTCAAAGCTGCAAAGGAAGAGTCAAGTGAGTCATGAGGGTTCGTGTGCAAGTGAACTGTACTTGGGAAGGGAAATCCTAGGTTTAGGATATTACCAGTCGACTAATATGGGATTAGTCGACTGGTAGAGGTAATAGAAAGATCAGTCAACTGATCTTCTGTGCAGTCGACTAGTGTCGTTTGGGATTTTGAGCGTTAGGCTGTAACGTTCAAATTCGGCTGAATCGGTCAACTGGTGTTGGAACTAGTAGACTGGTAACGGCTAGTTCAGCCACAAGCTCTATTTAAGGGAGCTCGGTTTGGTTGGCTAGGGTTGACGAAATTGGTCTTGGTTAAAGGTCAATTAGTAGTTTAAGTGCTCAAGTGTTCGTGTGAGTTTGTGGCGAGATTTCTCCATCCACAAGGAGCTACGTGAGCTAGCCGGAGGCTTTCCGGGTAGTCATCCGCCAACGGATTGGGATCGTCCACCTTACAAACTACCGTGGAGTAGGAATTTTATCTCCGAACCACGTAAATCAGTTTGCCCCTTCTAGTTGTTAGTTTTAGTTTATATTATTCCGTTTGCGCAACTAACACGTATAGGAAAAGAACCAAGGATTTGGGTGAGAAGTTATTCACCCCCTCTAGCCCTGCCATTGATCCCAACAAATAATACTTACTAGAGATGGCACACACGCTAGCCTCCTCCCTTGCTCAGATTCCCACCAAGATCAAGCACCACAAGGAGAAAACCTCAGAGGAGGTCTTCTTCTTCAAATAAACCACCTCAATCCCCTAGCTTCGTCCTAACGAGCAAGAACAAACCGTCACATGAAGGAGCCAACTTGGTGGATGTGCCACAAGGAAACCACACCCTATATGTGGTACCACCACAAGGTCGTTGCCCACAAGCATTGCTCAGCGCCGATGCTCACATCTACTAGAGGAAAAGGAAGAGGGACACTAGTAACCAGCTAGACATTGATGCCAAGGAAGCCTCCAATCGATGACAATCGGGTAGAGAAGAGGAAGAGAGGAATCTCATGGAGAGAAACAGTGGGCGGCGATGCATTTTTCAAGCGACGACGCATTTGCCAAGCAGTGGAGGTGGCGGCGACGATGACAATGAGGGATGACGAGATTGGTTTGTCTCTTGCGCAGATAGGAGAGAGCAAGGGATGACGAGATCTAATGGCCATGGCATCAGCAAAGTGGGTGATGATCGTATTTTACAAGAGATATCATTTCTCATTTAAATATGAGTCATATCATGTAATCTTAGTGTCATATATTAGTCATTTCACTATAATCTTATTATTATGAGGTATTTATGGAGAATCTGTTACAAGATACCGTCCACGTGTCACTGACACGACTATCCTAGGCTTTAGGATGGGACAGGCCCATATGGAGTTTTTTTGGGTTCAATGGCTACAAGGCCTGCTCAGGCCCAATTGGGCAAGATGACCTGATGCAGGGCCTGCCTTAAGTAAAACTTCTCGACCCATTGATGGATGTCCAATTGACTGGTCCGATTGAATAGTCCGATCGGACCTCCGTGTTGGTAGTCCTTCAAGTATTTAGCCGAGCAGCCATTTTGTAGTCATGCATTGGATAAATGAATCTTCGATCAGTCCTTTATGCTCTCTCAACAAATGGTACGTCCGGTTGGCCATCTGCCTCAGTCATAATTCATCCCTATTCAACGGAACCTAAAGTGCCCATCCTTAGGCTCTTGAACCACGAGGATGTCGGTTGGCTATTGGGAGAAGAAGCCGACCTTCCATTGGCTGCATATGAAAAACCCAACTAAGGTTTATGCTTGACTCGTCCTAAAAGAAGGTTATCCGACCAACAACATAGGGGTAGTTATGCAACACCTTTAGCTGAATTTTACACTCCAAGTAAATCGCTAGTCTATTGAGCGGCTCATCGTAGACCAGGGCCCACACTTCATCCCAGATCAACAATATTTGTTAATATAATTTCATTAGAAAAAAGTTTTTAAACTTAAAATTAATAAGGTGTTATTTACATTTAACAATATATCAAAAAATAATTTAATTAATTTTTAAATTAATTTTAATAAATTTATTATCAAAATTAGAATATAAAATTTTAATTAATATCTATTAATATCTATAAAACACAGTTTTGCATGTAGACGTGACATTTACAGGGAGCTTAAGATTCCCGCCTAAATCGAATATAAATTTTTAAATAAAAAATTTATAATTAAAAATATAAATTCAAAAGAAAATATATAATTATAAATCCTAAAAAGAAAAATTCAGATCTTAATCCAAAATTAAAATTTTAAAAAATAATTTATCAAATTTAAAACAGATAATTACAATTTTAATTTGAAATTGTATTTTAAAATTTTCAAAATTAAAATTTTAAATAAGTTATAATGATTACAGTAAAATACATAAAAAAATAAATTTAATTTAATTTTAATGAAATATAGGACTTTAGCTTCCCTTGAGTTGATGTAATAAAAATGATAGTCCCACATCTGAAGTTACCAAGGCGAATTACACACAAAGAAATTATAAAAATGGGCAAAGAACGGTAAAGCAACTCATACTTTTTTCGGCCTTTTGGCTAATATCAAGTGTAGTATCTGTTCTTATCAGTTTAATATATGATATGTGGTCATTGATCCACTTTGATATTAAATTAATTTTTATATGGTATTATACTAGTTTTGACATTAAAAATAAAACTTTAGATAAAAAATATTATTATTATTATTATTATTATTATTTGGGATAGGATCGGTTGAGACCCTGCTGCGGAAAACCATATATACGATAACTAATACACCAAGCTACGAGTGTAGACTAAAAATAATAATACCCATTGAATGTTGTATATTAATAGTGTCCCACAAATATTCCATGCATGCAGAATGTAGTTGACAGTTGACACTGCGGCGAGGGGTGTTTTGGAATCATCAGTGCCTCCAAGAATGAAACAATGACGTGCACATGATCATCTCGCATGCGATAACAAAGTAACGTGTTATATGAGAACGTGACGTGGAGAACAACATATTAATATAATGTATTATAGCCGAAATGACTGGGATGAGCAGTGGCTGATCCCTTCGATCTAGTGCTAAATCACGTTGCACAAACTGTAGTTGCAATTACGCTTAACATTCTCGACCGATAGAGTTTTATAATTAGCAAATAGTTTGAAGACTTGGTATAGTTATCTTTGGAATTTAATAATCAAAAAACTAATTATTTCTTTTGCAGCTAATTTTTAAGGGCGTGTTAGTCGAGCAAAAAGTTATACTTCATGTGAAATTTAATATTTAATTTTTAAATGTTCTTTTCCTTTTTATTTTACGTGAGGAAATGAGTTTTATTTGATTCATCTGTCAGCTTAGTCGTTTACTTCACTCGGCGGGCAGCCACAGCTGCCCTACCGAAGCCGTAGCTGCGTCCTGCTCTCAAGCGCTCACATGCCGGGAGACATTGTCAGTGCTGTTTCATAAAGCAGACAATTTAATTTCCTCCTCTTTTGTTATATCTTGAAATACTTTTTCCCTTACCTTTGTCACTCATTCATCGATAAATATATGACGTAATGATTTTAATAATTAAGAGTCAAAATTCTATAAAAAATTTTATGGGTCTTGGCTCCGCATTTATCAATTTAAATTTATCAAGAGGAGTATGTTAAGAGGTAAAAGGAGGAAAAAACTCAATTAAAAGCCAATAGATTCATTCGGATTAAAACTTTCTAGTCACATGACTGGCACATGGTTCAATGTGGACTCCATTAATCCCAATCGACAATGCTCCAGGGGAAAAGGAATTATTATAAAAAAAAATGTATAATTGATTAGAACCGGTGTGAACTGAGAAATGAGAAATGCTGCTCTATAAATTCACTCTTTTAATCTGCCAACCACCACACCCCTCGGTTTTCTGCTCTTTGGTAGTTGAGCTTTCTCTCTCTCTTCTCTCCATCCCCACACCAAAACCTCCTTCGTACCCTTTTCTTCCGCTTGCAGAACAATCGTCTTCCTTCTTACTCCATCATCCATGGCTGTGGTTGCAATGTGATCCAAGCAAGAAGGTTTAGTTAGTCTTTATTGGGTCATTGCAATCCTTTTTGCATGCCAAGAATGGCTTCCAGAGTTCAGCAGCAGGCGGCGGGCAGCAATGAGGAGGGCGTGCGGCAGCGCGTGAACCGATGCATGATGAAGCTGTCGGACCGCGACACCGAGGCGATGGCCGCGTCGGAGCTCGACGTCATCGCCAGGGGGCTTACTGACGACGCCTTCCTCCCTTTCCTCTCTGCTATCGCCGACGCGCGGCCGACCGACAAGACGCCTCTCCGACGCCACTCCCTCCGCCTCCTCTCCCTCCTCTCTCATTCCCACCCGGCCTCCGCAGTCGCCCCCCATCTCCCCCGCATGCTCGCGGCTGCCCTCCGCCGGCTGCGTGATCCGGACTCCTCCGTCCGCGCCGCTTGCGTAGAAGCATTGCGCTCCATGGCTGCCGCGCACCCGCCGGCGCTCGCCTCCGTCCTCCTCCGTCCGTTGTCCGAGGCCCTCCTTCACGAGCAAGACCAGTGCGCGCAGACCTCTGCCGCGCTCTCCCTCGCCGCTGCCGTCGATGCCGCAACGGCGTCCGACCTGGACCCCGATCTCGCCCACCACCTCCAGCGCCTCCTTCCGCGCCTCGTGAAGCTCCTCCGTAGCAACGCGTTCAAGGCGAAAGCCGCACTGCTCTCTCTCCTGGGAAGTGTCGCCGGCGCCGGTGGCGCCGCGACTGCTCAGCTTGTCGCCCTGCTCATCCCCTGCCTCGTGGAGTCCCTCGCAAGCGAAGACTGGGCTACGAGGAAGGCTGCCGCCGAGTCTCTCTCCCTTCTTGCCCTCAAAGAGAAGGAATTGTTGAGTGGATTTAGGTCCTCCTGCATCTCTTCTTTTGAATCGAGGAGGTTCGACAAGGTCTGACTTGAACAGGATTAGCATCATATTTGAAACCCTTGATCTCTTTATTTTGAATGAGTTTTACCTTCGATTCAAACCCTTGAAATAATGTAGGTGAAGATTGTGAGGGATTCCATGAATCGGATGCTGGATGTGTGGAAGGACATTCCTGAGGTTCCTGAAAGAGAAATCAAACCTCAGCGGCAGCAAGCAAATTCTGCCACCAGAGGTGATGAATCTTTTCTCTTCCTCCTTTGATATTCGTCAAGGAGTTTCAGAATTAGGTTAAGACATTGGACATTTGCCTTCATTTTCTATTTGACAGAGACAATGGGGGGTGTGCGATTCCCATCACCTGCAGCAGCCTCTTCGATTCAATCAGCAAAAAAAGTTTCTTCAAGCAGATCACCTCCACCTGCTGCGTCGCCCATCCCTTCGTCCCGAACCAATGTTCCCTCAATTAGGAACAAGAAATTGTCCCCGCCTTTGTTCCGAAAAACTGAACAGAGACGTTCTAATTGGAGAGTAGAAATCCCTGTCTCTGTTTCTCCAGGGGAAGTTGTCGATCACAAACAGTTGCCAAAATATCGGGAGCAAGAACCAAAAGGCAATGTCAAATCCAGATTAGAAGCACGCCGAGTGCTGTTTGAAGGAAACGCAGAAGACAAAGGGAATAAGTTGGCATCGCATGTTGTTCCTTTCCAGGAGACTGCCCAATTGGAACAATCCGTAGGAGCTTACATCAAAGAAGATGATCTAAATTCTGGACACAAGGTTGGCCATCTGTCTACTATAAGGATGCAGTTGGTGCAAATTGAGAACCAGCAGTCCAGTCTATTAGAGCTTCTCCAGGTATAATTACTTTCAGATGCAAAGTTATGAATGTGGTTGTCCTAGAATACTGTATCCTCTGTTTATTTGTTTATCTTTCATCTTTATGTTATAGTTTTGCTCAAACATTTTGTACCTTTAACTTGTTGGCAACTTCCTGATATTTAATTATATATTAAGAATCCTTATTTGAATATGCTGGACTAAGAACTGGAGTTTTATGGACTCTCTTGCTCTTCCTAGTCCCTTAAAGAGTACTCTGGTTTTACATCTAAAACTACTACATTTATATTTCTCTACACTTATTATTTTGATAATGTTTGCTTATAATTTAGTGTTCGTCTTAGAATTCAGTGCTGGGCTAGTTGTCTGATATATTGTTCCTTTAAACTTTAGTCTTGACAAAATGTTCTAATTTGAAACTAACGTTCTAATTTGTATTCTCTTTAGAAATTCATTGGGAACTCACAAAATGTGCTTCATTCTTTGGAAACAAGAGTACATGGCCTTGAGCTAACATTGGATGAGATCTCTCGCAATTTATCTTCTTTGAGGATGGCAAATGACGATCCTACTTCAAACACATGCTGCAGATTACCTGGTACAGAATTCCTAAGTACCAAATTTTGGAGGAAGACTGAAGGTCGAAACTACACTAGATTATCTGTTTCAGAACTACAAAATCCCAAGGGCAGAGAAACTAGGAATTCCTATAAATTGGATAACTGGAGGGTTGGAGTGCAGGGAGCGCTTGTTGTCAATCCCATGGCAGAGATTAACTCTCAGTCAGTTGGGAGCTCAGAGTCTACTCAAGTTAAAATGCTAAACAGTGTGGCACATGAGGAGACTACACATGCTCATCCAATCAAGTAGTAGGATAAGAATCCTAAAATGATATGGTACTGAAGCATCAGTGTTCCTGAGTACTTAATTTCTATGCTGATCTCTTTTGTTCTCTTTTGTCAATTCAGGAGAGGAAATTGATATCTAAGAGAATTTAGTAAGAAGTTCTGGAGCTATATGGAGAGATGATTAAATCCCAACTCATTGTTCTGGTTCGGGATATCCGAAGACAACATAAAGCAAAGTACCTGAACATGTGTTCTTTGTTTGGTCAATCCTTCTTCCAACAACCTGAATGTGGCCGGCACTTCATGAAGACCCTAAAATCAAACTTCCATGAGGTATTGTACATACAGCAAAATATGAGTATGGTATTGTTGGTGTGGTTCTGAAAAATCATGTAAGAAATTTTTATGTTAAATGAAGAGTGAGATGTAATCCGTTATTCTTGCATGCTAAATAGTTTTGATGATGGGCAATATGTTGGATTAAGTCTTCATTAGGTGGGCTATGGATGGACTAACATGTTATTAGAAGACTTCTTTTATCCCCCAATCTGTTATATCACTCATCTCAAACGATTTAGGATTATCGATTTCAAAATAAAATATAGACTGATAAATTATAAAGGTATTTTATCTTAGCATAACGATCTAGAGAGATCATATACCAAACGAAGTGCCTATCATGCAAGTTCAACTCTGTCAAATTTTTAGTTAGATTAGGGGGGTGTTTTTAGTGCGCTGTGAATGAATATTCATGGTTTTAAACGCGTGGGTCGTTTGATTACTGTGTTTTGAACTTGTTTACACGAAGAAACAGTGAACCACGATAAGAAGAAGAAACATAATGCTTCTTATTATCCGGGCACTATTTTTTTAATGTTAAAATAATCTCTTAATATATTTCTTATATTAAAAATATTTTTATTCTAATATTATTATATCAGTTGCATTTAATATCTCTTTAATTCTTTATGAAAATCGTTATATTAAAATAAACTTTATTAATTGATAAAAAAAATGTGCTCTTTTGATGTTTTATAAAAAATAACGTACTTTATAGAAACTAGAAAGCAATATAAGAGCGCCTTTTTTTAATCCAAATATATATTATGATTGATAACTTAATTAAAATTATTAATCAAAATATACTTGAAAAAATTAATATTAATTTGGGAAAAGAATACTGACATTTTTTTTTATAAAAAAGTAAATTTTAAAAAGATAATTAAAACGTACCAGCCAAACAATTTTTTAATTGGTATTTTTTACAATAAAATTATTAATTTATTTGCATATTAATATTATTTAATCCATAAATAAATTTTTGAATATTAATTTTTATTAGTAATCCATTAATATTCATCTAAGTAATATAATAGCATCATACCATATCAAAAAAAAAAAAACAAATAACGAATAAAAAATGCTATAGAGTATTTAGAATATGAGTCTATAGGAGTAATCCACTAAACTAGTGTCACATGAAACGTTATTGCAAAATCTTCTATCTTAACATTAATTACACTCTCGTGTCTTTTAATCTTGTTGAGTTTGTATTTTTGCATTATCTAAGCTCCTTCGGTCTAAATATTTTTACTATTCAACATGTCAATATTTGTAAGAATTTTTTCTTCAAATGGATCGCGAACCTTGAGATGCTGGACTTCTAGATCGCTCATTATGAATACTTCTCGATTTACCTTGACGGTCAGTGGAAAATTTTCATGAGACTATATCGATCGCCCGAGGTTAGAAAAACCTCGTTAATCATAATCACAAAGCGATTCTCTATAAGTGTGAGGAATTCTGAATATTAGAGAAGAAGCAAATATGAAAATTAATCTTTATCTGTCTTTAGTGGTGGTGTGGGTAATATATATATAAAACAAAAATCTCAAGTTAGGCTACTCCGAGACGAGTTCGATCATTTCAATTGCATTCAAAATTAATATACATTCACAATGATATTTAAATAAAAGATTTACTCAAAATCTTTTATTTTTAGTGGAAACTATCTTTAAAAAAATACAAACAATAATTAGTAAATATCATATAATACAAATCAAGATGGGTGGATTGAGAAGATTCGTGATAAGAACGAATTAATTTTAAATTTCTCGGACTTCTAGCTAATAATCACATAAAAACTCTTGTGCTTTTAGTAAATGATAAATTATTCAATTTCTTTTTTTTTTAAAGTTCAATTGACTAAAATTTTTAAGTACTTTTGATTTATTTGCCTGATAACATAATAATTTCTTTGAAAGCCGAAGATATATAACTATTCAATTCGACTTCTCGTACAATAATAAGTTGACAAATTCAATTCAAAATCCAAAGCATTATTCATCCAATTGTGCAATTCAATTGTCCTCAAGTTCCATAGTATTTTAAAACCAAGAATTCAGAAAGCCTAACCTTATATAGATTCATTAGATCGACATAATTAAAAATGGCGACAAGTATCGAGATTATATTTCACTACAAAAAAATCAGCGATTAGATACTGGGATCCAGGTCAAACCTCTAAAACTAGCAACGGAATAGGTCAAACCCGCCGCTATTAGCGACAGAATAATAATAATAGCGACGGATTGTAACTTGTACGTCGCTAATAGCGACGGACAAGTTATTTCCGTCGCTAAATTAGGTTTAATTTGCGTCGTTCGCCCCCCCCCTCCCCGAACGCTTCTCCGGCGAACCCTCCTCCAGTCACAAGTACGCTGCATCTCGTATGTTTCACGCATCTTCTTCACCGCCGACGATGTTCTTCCGGCAGGCGCGGCCAGCCGCGGCCATCCACGGCTGTTGCGATCGCGCGAGGGCTATTGCGGTCACGCGTAGGCTGTTGCGCCCGCGCGAGGGCTGGCGCAACTGCCGCCAGGCGCAGTTGTCGCCGGGCGCAGCTGTCGGCCGGTGCAGCTGCCACCAGCCGCAACAGTAAACCCTAGGGATTAATTAAATTTTATTTGATTAATTAATTGATTAATCAATTAATTAATTGTTTAATTGTTTAATTAATTGATTAATTAATTGATTAGCAAACCTATTTAATTAATTAGAATGATATTATTTAGAATGATTATGCTTCTAATATGTTTTGTTTGATTTATTAGAATCATATTATTTAATTATGTCTCTAATATGTCTTGTTTGATTAATTAGAATGATATTATTTGATTATGCCTCTAATATGTCTTGTTTGATTAATTAGAATAATTTTGTTTAATTAATTAGAAATAAAGTTGGATAATTTAGATTGTTATTTGTGGTTGATAATGGATTGTTATTTGTAGTTGATAATTCAGATACAATGTATCCGAACAAGACATGGATGTATAATAGATTAGATAATAGATTTATCCGTGAAGAATTTTTTGCTGGAGTGGAAGAATTTGTGAACTTTGCAAAGTGTCATCCTGAGTGTTTGAATGACACTGAGTTAAAGTATCCATGTAATTAACGCAGATGTAGAAATACAACTTTCCATGATGAGAATATAGAAAAAACTCATATATATAGGTATGAGTTTGTTCCAGATTATTACAACTGGTATTGTCATGGAGAGCCGTATGTATTTGAATCTGCTAGACCTTCTGTCACTTCATCATCGAACTCAATTGGTCCAGAGGCATCATATAGGCCTGCTGATGCAATGCAATCAATGGTTTACGATGCAATGAATGCATTTGATCAATCAAATGTAGATCAAATACCTACTTCTGAAGAAATAAGAAAATTTTCAAAGGGAATGAAGTGGTTAGGAAACTACCCCCAATTGGTATGTCAGGCGAAGAAATGTTAAATAAAATTGTTAGTTATAAATTTCTACCAGTATATCAGGATGGTTCAGATGATATCAACAAGTATATTGTTAGAGTCAACAAATGTGGTTGGAGGAAAAGAAGTATTTTTTGGGAGCTTCCATATTGAAAATATTTACTCATTCGGCATAATTTGGATGTCATGCATATTAAGAAAAATTTCTTTAACAACATTATCAATATTGTGCTGAATGTTCATGGGAAAACAAAAGATACAACAAAATCACGCGAAGAATTTAAACAATTAGTTAGCAAGCCTGAGTTGCATCAGAATGAAACAACTGGTAAATATCCCAAGGCTTGTTATACATTGGACAAAGAAAGTAAGCAAGCAATGTGTTCTTGGTTGAAGACTATCAAATTTTCAGATGGATATGCCTCTAATATGTCTCGTTGTGTGGATACAAATAGATTTAAAATGGTTGGAATGAAGAGTCATAATTATCATGTGTTCATGTAAAGATTAATTCCAATAGCTTTCTAAGAATTACTTCCTAATAGTGTGTGGCAAGCACTTATAGAATTAATTTTTTTTTCAAAAATCTGACTTCCAGAGTTATTATGGTATCATATATGTTACGCTTTCAGACAGAGATTCCATTAATAATATGTAAGCTTGAGCGAATATTTCCACCAAGCTTTTTTGATTTAATAGAGTATCTGCCTATTCATTTACCTAGCGAGGCACAAATAGGTGGCCCTGTACAATACAGATGGATGTATCTTTTTGAAAGGTTTCTTTGAAAATTAAAGAATAATGTGTGTAACAAAGTAAGAGTTGAGTGATCAATATGTAATGCATATCTGGTTGAAGAAGTAAGTTCATTTTGCTCGTATTACTTTGCCAAAAATGTGAAAACCAGACATCGAAAGTGTCTACGCAATCAAGATGGCATTCAAACATTTGACCCAGACATGCTTTCTATTTTCAATTATCTTGGAAGAGCAATGGGTGCAACTATATCTAGACGGTTAAATGACCAAGAATATCATGCTACCAGGACATATATCCTCTTAAACTGTGAAGTGGTCAAACCATACCTAAGGTATTAGCTCTTGTTGTATTAAAATTACTATCCAATAATATAATTAAACTTCTTACATGATATCAAATTAACTTATATGTCAGGTTGTACGAACAACAGTTGTACATCCAAAATCCATCTATAAGTGCAAATGAGGTAGATCAGAAGATAGAAGATGAATTTGCATTTTGGTTTCAAATATATGTGAGTTAATATGCATTTTTATTTATAAAGTTCTTTATTACATATTAATCTAATTTTATCAATGACCACTATTATAGGTGAATGATCATAGAATTTCAAATGTAGAAGACGAAAGAATAAAAAATCTCACATTTGGACCTCTGCGTACTGTGACCGTCTTCTCTGGTAATTACGTGAATGGATATAGATTTCATGTGAGCCAACGTGATTCACAAAGACTAACGTATAATTCTGGTATTTGTGTCAAAGGATCAACAAACAACAATGATACTCAATTTGACTATTATGGCAGACTAGAGGAAATTATCGAGGTTTAATACCCAGTGTTACTTTCAAAAGATGTGTATTATTCAGATGTTCTTGGTATGATCTAACTCCAAGGACGGGCACCAGGAAACATTGTTTATACAATTTAGTTGAGGTTAATTCATCCAAAAGATTCAGCAAGTTTGAACCTTTCATCTTTGCGGTGTAAACTGGTCAAGTATTTTATCTTGAGTACCCAACTAATTAGAAAATACGACCAACTGAATGGCTTGCTGTTTGTCAAATGAAGCCTAGGTCAACCATTGAAATGCCAAATACGATAAATGTCCACAACTCCGATGCTTATCAAAATGAAGAAGTCATAATGAACTCCGTTGATTCAGAAATACAATCAACATCACAATTACTTATAGATGATGATGTCTCTTACGAGGAAATTGATGACGATGAAATATCTAGTAGTGAGGAGGTTGATGTATCAACGGAGTCAAGCGATGAAAACTTGCATGTTAATTTAGTTCCATCGGATTAAGATCAGTTGTTTGTATTGAACATTACTAGTTGTTTGTATTTCATCTTCGTTGAATCTAGTTGTTTGTGTTTCATCTTCGTTGATACTAGTTCTTTGAATTTCATCTTCGTTGATATTAGTTGTTTGTATTTCATCTTTGTTGATACTAGTTGTATGTAATGCATATCTTCGTTGGATTAACTATTACAAATGTGTATATCTAATATTATAAGTTTGGATTTTTATAGTCATGCAGTCAGGCCAGGACCCCGTGGTGATTAGATTACATTGAGAGTAGTGGGTGACTGGTAAGTACATATGTAATTCTTATATATTTTAGGTCAAATTTTGCTAACATATTTCATTTTTGCTACAGTTTTGTTCCAGATGGTCACCAGGTCTCAACATATATTTTCAAAAAAATTAAAGAAGGATTGTCGACTGCTACGACGTGGGGTCATATCGAGCAAGAATTAAAGACTTTTTATTACGGTGAATTCTTGGTAAGTAGTTTAGATATATATTTAATTTGATGTTATAATTAACATGATACTAACCATTTTTTTTTACAGAAATGATATATTTGGGAGGAGGGTGCAGAGGAGCAATTCAAAATAATATGGAATGCCTACTGCTCCAAGTTGTACAGGGACATGGTATACATGTGGAGAAAGAAGGTAAATAGGCCTTCAGAGGTCCCTCTGACAGTTTGGGCAGCATGATGAGCAGTCTGAGATGCCCAACACTGGAAAGATAATGCTGTGATTGCTCGAGCCAATCACAACTCCGAGCTGCTGGCCCCAGCACCGGATCCACGAAGCACACGACTAGATCTCATTCTATTGTCCAGCATTCCACTGGCTTGGTAATTTTTTATTTAGGTTATTATAAACATTTAGTATATTTTTTTGGATATGTTTAAACATTATATTTTGTGTATACATACTGCTGAGTTACAGAGACTTCCCACTAGTTAGGAGGTATTCAGCAAGACCCATAAGAAAAAAGATGGGTCATTTGTCGTTCGACGCTCCTTAGCAATCAATGTGTCACGCCCCGAGACCCAGGAGCCGCTGATCCAATATAAAATCGGACAGCACCTCCCCTGTCCAGCGGACAATTTACACATACACAGAACACGACCACGCAGTTTAATTGGCCTCATGCCTCAAAATATAGATAGACACAATATAAAAACACAAGATAACTAAGTAAATCATACCTGATTGCGGACCGGTCCGACTTACGACAAAACAACCAATACATACACCCCTTAGGGTACAAAACAACACTCCCCAGACATATATAAATCCAATAAACAAATATGAAACATAAGCACTACCAACTACAAAACAAACCATATCGTCGCGATGGGTAGGGACTGGCTGCTGGGCTCTTCTGGCGACTCCAAGTATTTCAACCTGAAATAAAAACATATGGCAACGGTGTGAGTCCATAACTCAGCGAATACCCAACAGATATGCATAGTATGTTATAATAACAATAGAAGTCTACGCTGATACAGTCTCATATGAACAATAGGAAAGGGTATACTGAAGATACTGAATAAAATACATACCAGAATCCATCTAACCTGCAAAGAGGGTAAGAAATACCCATGGAACACCAATAGACATATAATCTCAGATAACAAATCTCCAGAATATGCATGTCAAACAAGTGCAGAAATCAAGTGCAGCAAACAATGCACAATGCAAAATATGCACATGGTGCAATGACATGTGTCACCCCCTAGTCCCAGTCAGGATCGTCGTCCACAACGTCCGCGTGGGTAGAGCTGTGACAACCTGTACCCAGTCAGGACATGGTCCACAACGTCCGCGTGGGTCAGCATGCAATAATGCAAGGATAATGCATGACCCAAACATATAAAGCACCCTGGTGCAATGACATGTGTCACCCCCTAGTCCCAGTCAGGACATCGTCCACAACGTCCGCATGGGTAGAGCTGTGACAACCTGTACCCAGTCAGGACACGGTCCACAACGTCCACGTGGGTCAGCATGCAATAATGCAGAGATGGTGTATGATAGATACACATACCTCCCTCAACAAGTCCTCAGTATGCTAAGTCTCAGCCTGAATTCCTATAACAGCAAATACTAGTGACCTACAAGATATACTGGCCGAAATCTACAGATCCCTCATGTCAAATGAAAGAGATACATCACGATATCTAAGAATACGTATAGATATGACAATATCTGAGACTGTATGGAACTAACAGCATAATAACTCAGGGATAAACAACAAGTATCCAGGACAGGCATAATAAACAGGGATAGCGTATGATCTTACTGCTATCTATAACAGTCTATGCATAACAAGATGACAATATCATAAAGATAAGTCAAAGGGTACCCGCCTCAAAGTAGAAGTCTGTATACGAAGAAAACCTCCCGTCTGATACTCCGCAACCAAGAGTCCAAATCAATGCCCTGTATCAAAGGCATAATGTTTAGCTACAATAATATGTAATTTATAGCTAACCGAGCTATTCCAAATAATTAGGATCGTTCTAATTAACGTTGTTTCATCTAATTAACCATAATTAGATGATTAACCATTAATTATCCCAAATTACCCCGATTAAATTCATATCAAGTTTTGGAACGGAATTATCAGTTTCAGTTATTAGGTTTAATCTCAAATTAAACCTAGGGATACCTCCCGACTTCTAATCCCACATAACTAAGGCTTGAGTTACTATAGCCTAGGGATAATTACAACATCAATTGTGAAATATGGTTCATCCCTAATAACTAAGGTACGTCCATCCCAATCTAAGCTCACGACAAGCCTCACCAATACAATCACAAGAATTACCCATCCAACCAAAACCATACACCTCCCAAACTTAACACAAATATTAGTTCCAATTACTCCTTATCCTCACGGCAAGAAGAAACCAATCCAAAACTCTGAACCAACATCAAATCCCCTACATCCTCCCACCATACAGAGCATTTATAGATTCGGAATTCACAATCGTGAGTACATTTTAAAGGAACAATTTCATAACATAGAATCCTGCTGCATAGAAGAAAACTAACCTCAAAGTAACCCCAAGACAGACCCCAAAAATAGATAATAGAATTCTTAGCCTCTCATAGTATCAATTAGTAAATACCAACCATATGAAACAATTCCCACAAGAATTGAGATCTGATCCCTTACTGATCAAACTAACCCATCATCGATTTCCCTAACTCTTGCATCCAAGATCAATCAACAACATGGAAAACTCTTACCTGTGATACCTAGCGACACTTCCCCTTGCTCGGATCCAGCCAAAGAGTGGAAGCACACCAAATCAAAAAAAGAATCCTTGAAGAACTTTCTCGCTGAAGATCAAAGGAGATGCCATGACAAGGGTTCGATTTAGGGCCTCTTCGCTCGACGTTGCTCTTGGCCGACAGCTAGATGGGGGAAGAAGAGAGACCACAGTGATGGTCCTTGTGGCGAAAAGCAGATCCAATCCAAGGCATGGGGAAGAGGAGGTCGACGCCGCTGATACGTGCTCGTGGCAGAGGCCGAGCTGGCTCAATCGAGAAGAGCTCCGAGGGTTATAGCCTCGCCAAGGTTGGGGTGTCTACGGCTAGGGCACGCAAAGAAGCAACCGGTCGCGGTAGAGGCTTAAGGCTCGAGTTCGCGAAGGAGAAAAGGACATGAGAGGAAGCGGCGCGACCTTCACCGGCGGCTAAGTCACGCGAAGAGAGAGGAAGGCGCCGGGGTCGTGGCTTCGGCGACGGCTAGGGCTCGAGGGGAGGTGTCTGCGGCTTTTGCTGCGGGCGAGCGGAAAGGAAGGATCTTAAGGTGAGGGCTTTTTACATAAAGGCCCCTCAATTTTTTCAAAAATTTTAATCCTACCCTTAGGTAAGATTTTTGGCCATTTGACCCTCCTATTTAATATAATCCCTCTCATTAAATCTCTAGGGTTAAATTAATTACCCTCTCGAATTTAAGAGTTTACTCGAAACCCTTGATAAGTTTAAAGTTTTACAATAAAGCCCTTTGGGCTCCTCCCGTAGGGCCGGAAACCTAAGACACTATCCGAAAAATTCCGAAAAATTTTCTGGTTTGGATTTTCGAATTGACTTATTTTACACAATGTAAGTATATTAATTATATTTTATTTGTTTTGACATTTTATATAGATTAATTTAATTATTATTTCACAGGAATTAAGCAATGACCACTAGAGTTGCAGAGGCAGAGGCATCTCAGCCTGCTGCAGAGGGGGAGGATTCACAGCCTCTTTCCACTGACCAAGTGAATGAGATTTATTATGATGTCGTCGGTGGAAGGAGGAAGACCGCCCTATACGGCTTGCGCTCTCAGGCAAAAATCACATATGATCATATGAGAGTTCCAAGGGTTAGGGGACGTCCAGGATCGTCCTCCTCTTCCTCTAGTGAGGTTCGTCAATTGCGGGAGGAAAATGATGTCCGGCGGACTCGACTCATGACAATGGAGACGACGTGGGCCGAGAGGGACGCAGCGAGGGATGCAAAGTTGAGAGATTTGTGGGTCCGCCAGGCACACATTGAGGAGTTAGTGTGTTATATGCAAGCTTTTGCAGCGACCCTATCGCCTGTAACACAGATGCCCGCCCCTCCCGCCCCTCATCGTTTTGAGTCTCAGGAGACGCAGGATCCTAAGGATACCCCAGATGGGTAGAGACATTTTTGTGGTATGTTATATTTTCTTGTCTATATTTTACGAAATCAAATTATTAGAGTTGAATTCAGTAATTGTTATTATATGCATCAGTAATTGTTTCTTATTTGTTCATTTTCGTTTATAGATTGTACATTATCAGAGTTGAATTCAAATATTGACTGGGTTGAAAGGTATGTATATTGGATATTGTTTCTTAATTATTTCTTATTTGTTTATTTTCATTTACAGATTTAACATTATCAGAGTTATATTCAAATATTGACTTTATTTAACTTTTATTTATATAGTTTCTCTTCTATTGTGCAGGAATATTGTTTCTTTTGATCCAGTATTCACTCTGTGTTCATGTATATATTGTTTCTCTATTAAACTATAGTTTTTCATTACGATATCAATATGACATCTTTAGACTTGGACTTTATATGTATGGACTTGGACTTTTGATCCAGTATGTGTTTGATATGTATTTGATATATGTTTGTTATGTGTTTGGTATGTGTTTGGACTTAGAAATGTTTGGTATGTATTTGGATATCTGTTGTGGTGTGAAAATTTATAATATTGTATTTATTGAATGTAAATATGGGAAGGGGGAAAATAGATTTTAGCTGCTGGAATTTATCTAGGAATAGCGACGAAATTTTTTAAAATCCGTCACTATTTGCGATGGAATATTGACTATTCCGTCGCAAATAGCGACGAATATTTATCATATCCGTCGCTAACAGCGACGGATAATTGGCTTTCCATCGCCAATTACGATAAAATAGCGATGGCTAATTGACTAGTTCGTCGCTATTAGCGACGGATATTTGATTTTCCGTCGCTATTTTATCCCCGAACATGTCACCCGCCAATCCAGTTATTTGCAACGTATGTATCCGTCGCTATTAGCGACGGATTATTTTTTTAATGTCCGTCGCTACTAGCGATGGATTTGACTTTCCGTCGCTACCTTTGACCTGTGACGGAGAGATAACCGACGACGCTCTTTCCGTCGTTATTCCGTCGCTATTAGCATTTAGCGACGGAATAGCGACGGAATAGGTCCATCGCTAGATGTTGAATATTTTGTAGTGTTTATAGGAGTATGAGAAATAAATAAATAGTAATATTATATATACATATTTCACTTGCAAAGAAACATGTCAAATGTAGTAACATAGTTGAACATAAAATTAAAATAGATTCATTCGAGTGGATATTGTAGATTATATTTTATATATTTTATTAGAATTATTTGTTTATAATTTTTAAGGTATTTTAGTCTCTTTTTTTATCAAGAGTTTAGGGATTCTTAACCAATTTATATAAGACTTTTATTGTATTTTTCTTGAACACTTTTGGATTTATCAAAACTGACTACTTTTTTCTCTTTTCAACTTCTACATGATATTAGAGCCTTCTTCTTTATGATTTTGATAGTTTGATTAAAGGACTATTAATTCGATCCACAGTTTTCGCGAATAAAACTCTATGGTGAGTTCGCTGGGGGTGCAAGGGACAGCGCGCCCCCGCTTGGGGTTCGGGGCATAGATTCGATATTTTTTTTGTACATTCGCACAATTTTTCATTTTGAGCATTGATTAGGTGTCTTTTGTTCTCACATCAACTTATTTTTTTCACTATTTGGTTGTTCGTGAATACTATTTGTTATGTCACCATGAGTGATTGTATAGATGATTTGCTTTAATCGATTAGTGTCCAATTGGATAGAAAAAATTATTCATATTGGTGATGTGTTATAAAAAAAATTTTGCGAGGAAAATCTATTTGGAGTTTCAAGTATACGAAATAATCCTACGGATTACAATGCTGCTGATTATGTAAAGTCGTTTGATATTTAGGAGGCCGATAATGAGAAGATTATTATGTGGATCAATAATTCTGTTACACACTCCATTGGTTCTCAATTGGCCAAGTACGAGACTGTCAAAGAGGTTTGGGATCATCTGATAAGGTTATACATGCAGTCTAACTAAGTCAAGCAATATCAATCGGAAGAAGATATCCGTACACTTTGGTAGTCAGATATGGATATTCAAGACTTTTATTTTGCCATGTCAGAACTATGGGACCAGTTGGCACTCACAGAATTCTTAGAATTGCGAGTATTCCCCGCATATTACTTGTAGAGAAGAACAACGTCTGGTCTTTCTTGATGGCTCTTCGTGATAATTTAGATAGATTGCGTAGAATAATTTTGCATTGTAATCCTCTTTCTACTGTAGATTCAGTAGTACAGAAACTGCTAGCAGAGGAGTTTTGTCTTTAAGTTTCAAGTTGATAAAAGGACTATTGTACCATCTACACCATTAGTGTTTGCAACACCGCAACGACCTCCACCTCATAATCAAAATAGATCGACTTCGAAAGTTTCTAATGATGAATATGCTTATTGAAAAAATAATGGACACTAGAAATCTCAATGTCCATTATTATTGAACAAAGGCAAACGATCACCACAGCAGCAGTATTAGAAGCAACGACCTTAATAGCCACCAGTGTTGAATCAAAATACTTCATGGAAATCTGATAATCAACCACAACAGTTGTCATATCAACAACTACCTCGCTCTAGTAATGCAGTGGTTGCCCCCTCTTTAGATCCATATATGGTTGAGCAGTTTCAACAGTTCCTTGCTTCATAACCCTCTGTCATGTCTACTTCTTTTTATATAAGTTTGTCATCCTCTGATATATCAGATATATCTTCTTTGTTTGTAGATATTAGATTCTAGAGTCTCTCATCATATGTCACTTGACTTGTCATCTTTTATATCCTTGTCTCCTAACTCATTTTTATCAATTGTGCTGATGGTACTCCGATGCCATTAGAAATTATTGGTTCTATTGTTACATCTTCCTTGTCTCTTCCTAATGTCTATCATATTCCTAGTCTTACATTTAATTTTGTTTCTATTAGTCAATTATGTAAGTCTAGATATACAATCTTTTTCTCACCATCTAATTGTTATGTGCAAGACCCGCAATATTAGAAGGTGATTGAGATAGGCTGTAGGCAAGGAGGACTCTATGTCTTGGATCAACTCTAAGTACTAGGTGTTGCAGCTACTAGTGTCAATTTATCATCTTTTCGATTAAGTCATTCTTATTCTGATTTTTATTTGTGGCATACTCGTCTAGGTCATGTTTCAACTTCCCATTTATAATTTTTAGTTTCATTTGGAGTATTAGGACCTTTTAAAAGTTATAATATTTTTAATTGTAGTGGTTGTAAACTAGCAAAATTGTTTACATTACCTTTCAATAAAAGTTTATCTTTTTTCCTAATCCGTTTGTTCTGATTCATTCTGATGTGTGAGGCCTTCTCCTGTTACTACAAAAGGGAGATCAAGATATTATGTTTCCTTTATTGATAATTGTACTCGTTATGCTTGGGTTTATCTTATGAAACATATATATGATTATCTTACTATCGTCAATGACTTTAAAGTTCTAGTTAAAACTCAACATTCAGCTGTTATCAAGTGTTTTCATTGTGATTTGGGGGGCGAGTACACTTCCAATGCCTTTTCCCATTTACTTGCGTCAGAAGTTATTATACATCAAACCTCGTGTCGAGAAACACCTGAATAGAATGAGGTTGTAGAGAAAAAGTATAGACATCTTATTGAGACAGCTCGCTCACTCTTATTGTCTGCGGATGTTCCTAGTGTCTTTTGGGGAGAAATAGTTCTTACTACTACTCATGTAATTAATAAGATTCCAACTTCTCATAATTCAGGTTTGACTCCCTTTTAAAAACTGTATAGTCATGCTCCTGATTATTCCTCTTTATGTATCTTTAGTTGTACCTATTTTGTTCTATGACCACACATCGAGCTTGATAAGTTGTCATCTATGTGTGTTTTGTGTGTCTTCCTTGGTTATGGTGTTGGTCAAAAGGGATATCATTGTTTTGATCCAGTCAGTAAAAATTATTGTCTCTCATCATGTTGTGTTTCTTGAGCATATTTCTTTTTTCTCCATACCTCTTCTACCACATGACATGACTCAAGTAGATCTTATTCGCAATTATTCCTTCAGTACTAACACTAATGAAGCCTCCCCAATAGCTACTCTTCCTCATGACAGCTCTACTGAATTTGGTAATTTTGAAACGTCTCTTCCTCCTCCCTCTCTTGTGGTTGTTCCATCACCTAATGAGATTGTGTACAATCCTACTTGTGGGTCTACATGTCCTCGTAAGTCTACCAAACTACTTGATTTTGTTTATTCTTGTTAATTTAGTTTTTTTGCTTCTTTTGTTACCTCTATTAATCATCTTTCTGAGGCTTTTCCCTATAGAGAAGCTATTGGTAACTGACTTTGGTAGAATGCTATAGACAAGGAATTAACTGTTCTACATCAAACTCATACTTGGGATTTGATACCTCTGCCACCAGGAAAATGTGTCATTGATTTTCGTTGGGTTTATAATATCAAAACTAAATCTGATAGTTCTATCGAATGGTACAAATCTTGTTTTGTTGCTAAAGGTTACTCTCAAGAATATGACATGGATTATGAGGAATTTTTCCCCCTATTGTTAAAATGATCACCGTTCAAATGTTAATTGCTATTGCCTCTATTTGTCGAAGGAAAATATCTCAGATTATGATCTTCAAGAAGAAGTGTATATGGTACCTCCTCCTAGAGTTACTCACCGACCTGGTGAAGTTTGTATGTTCACAAAGCTCTCTATGGACTCAAAAAAGCACCACGCGCTTAGTTTGAGAAGTTCTCCATGCTGATTGCCTCTCTTGGTTTTCATTCCAGTAATCATGATTTAGTTTTATTTGTCAAGTGTACGCATGTAGGTCGTATATTTTTATTTTTACATGTGAATGATATGATAATTATTGGTGATGACTTTGATAGAATTGAGACTTTGAAGGACAAGGAGATGTAAAAGAGTATACCGGTGGAAAAAGAAGGACATGCACAACGTCTGAAGGATGAGAAGTCGAGGAGGAAGCCCGCTCGAGGAGAAAGTCGGAGTTGGGTTCGAATGAGCTCAACTTCGAACGATCGGAACATCACCCAAACGATCAGAATGAAGAATGGTTAACATTCTGAGTTGGCCATTCCAGGCGCCCGAATTTTAGGTGTCTAGATCAGTTTAGGCGCTCAAAATGGGAGGTCACATTAGTGAGTCGTTTGTTGAAGAGGATCAACTCAGAGCCATGTCAGTAAACTCCAGGTGCCTCAACCGCTTCCAAGCGCCCGGATCACCAAAAAGTCATCTAGATGCCCATTGCTGAGTGGATTAATGTTGACCAACTCTAGGCGCCTGGAATGCACCATGTCAGCAAACATATAGTTCATTCGGGGGCTATAGAGCTCCTTGAACTCGAAATTGAAAAACACATTTTGTACTTTCACTTCTGTACTTATTCATTTTTCGTACTTTCAACTTGTGTAAGAGGCTACTCCACCTCCGACACTTTGCTCGAAGAAGATGTCATTAGTGGAGCTTTTATATAGTTCTTGGATTAGCAACTATCTAGTTGAAAATCAAGTAATCACCAGTCCCTTACTTTTTATGTTCGTTATTATTGTTAATTAATAGTATATCCTTGCTAAGTTAGAAGTAAGAGATTAGGTAATTTTTAATTACAGGGTTATTCATCATCCTCTAGCTGGTCCTACATGATCCTACAATAATCAAGAAATTTATACAAATACATAAGAACTAATTTTATATTATTCCAAGCTCTTTACATCAATCAATCGAGTCCAAACATTTTTATTTTTTATTTTTTATTTTTTAAAAATTCCCCTTCTGTGACGAATCCTTTGATTCATCACTAAATTTGCAATGAATATATAGATTCATTGACAAATCCATATATTCATCATCAAATCTATAACGAATCCATAGATTTGTCCCAAAATGGGCACTTATTTTTAAAAAATAATGTCCAAAATTGTTTGATAGATTTAGAAAGCTCAGAATAATATAAAACCAACCGCTATATGTTCTTTTAGTTTTCCTAATTATATCTATGTCTTCAAATATCAATTTGACCTAATATATTTTTTTTTCCATAGCTACGTCAATTAGAAGGACTTAAAACAATTGATGACTTAGTAAAATCCTAAAAAAGTTATAGATATAACTTGTTGTACTCATTTTGATGTTTAAAAAATCGCTAATCTAAATATATTATGTCAAATTAATATTTGAAAGCATGGATAAGCTTTGGAAAACTAGAGAAATACATAGGAAATGATTTTATATCATTCCGATCTCTCTAGGCCCATCAACTGATTTCGAACATATTTAATTTTTATTTTTTTAAAATGCCTATTCTACGACGAATCCATCGATTCGTTGTAGATTGTGCCATAAAATCTGGCGTAACACAGCCCATGTCGCTAAGCACGAGCGCCTGTACCGTTAGGCACGGGCGCCCATGTCACATACAACGACTGAAGCACGGGCTATGCCGCTAAGCATGGGCAATCGTGTGAAGAGGAATGAACGGAGCACAGCCTGTGCCAACCGACATAAGCAGCCATGTGGAGGAAGTCGAACGGGGCATGGCCCATGCCGCAAGGCCTGGGCTCTTTGACTTGATCATCAAGTGGGGCACGAGTACCTATGTCTAAGTGTGTAGTTTTCCCATCTTAATCTTCAATTCAATTTCACTCTAGTATCTAAGAGTAGTACAACATAAAAAACGAAGCAAAAGGTATGAATAAAATGGAATGCATGCATGCAAAATAGGTCAAATTAGCATGAAATAATGATGAAAACCCTATACACTTCATGCTTATCACCTAAATTAGGTTCCTGAGCATTGGTTGTCAGAGCAGCATTTGAGCATCATAACGAAGGTTTTGAAGCAACAATATGCAAGTACGGAAGTCGTAGAGCATGATGATTCTGAGCTACTAGTCGACGTTGCTTATATACACTGATCCAGGCACCTTAATCCCCTTTAAGGTGCATCTATTCGGAGCTGATCTAATCTTGATTTGATCTCGTAACAGTTTATCCACATCCAGGTACCTCAATTCCTTCCAAATGCCTCAATAGATGACGTGGCATTGATCGAATTAAACTTCATCACTCGAGGCTTTATCTTGTACTAGGCGCTTGGATACCTTCTCGGCACCTCAATACCAGGCGCCTAGATCCCTTTCAAATGCCTGAACCATCTTGATCCTGAAAACTTATACATACATGACAAAGTTAGCACGACAAGTGTAATGCGGAATGGAATGATTTGATAGTCTTTGGACTGTTTGGTCTTGACTTTTGGATTTTCAATAAACCCTAGGTCGAACCGATGCCTATTGTTCCATAAACAGGAAATGCATCCTCACCTACTCCTCTTAGGAATGTTTACCAGCTACTAAATATCCGGTACTTTAGACCTATTTGGAAATTTTCTCAACATCCGATTTTGACCTTCGGGACTTCTTGCTAGGGGTCCGATCCTTGACCCATCTATACTTCTACCTGGTGTCCTTGACTCTAAGGCTTCCTATCTAATGTCCTCGACCTAGGACTTGTGTCCGACATCCTTAATCTGCTAAGACTTCTGTCCAGTTGACTCGACTAAGACTTCTTGTCTAATTCACTTGCTCAGGACTTCTTTGCATAGTCTCAACTAGAACTTTTTTGCACATTTAGTTAAGCTTGTTAGATCATAACAAACCTTAATTTTGAACCTTTACCCAACATCAAAAATATAGGTTCGATTATTTGGTGCTCCTAGTACCAACAAAATATGTTAATCTCTGCTCGGATGATTTTTCCTTGATCTGGCCTGAAGTTCCTCTTTTTCTATTTTATTGTCCGAGCATTTGGGAACATGTTGAGTTGGTACTCCATCACTGTTGGTAATATACTAGTGGCCTCCCTAGCCAACCAAGGAAATACATTATGATTGTGTGAGATACACGATCAACTCCTGCTTGAGTCTTGAGTGAAGATCTATAACTACTTGGGTAATCTTGTCTAGCCTCTTGGCTTTCCATGGAATGGATTGATGACTAGCGCGTGCAATGTTACCACCTTGAGGTCTGAGAGTCAAAATCTGATAGAGCTAGTGTACCTGCCCTCCTCATGCACTAACTATAGCATCCGGGTTAGTAGCCCCCGTGATTTATCTCCTTCGTGTTGACCCTAGGATGAGTTGGCGAGGGCGTTGAGGGCAAGCAAATCGCCTTTGCTATCATGCCCCGAGACCTAGGAGCCGCTAATCTAATAGAAAATCGAGCAAGACCACCCCTATCCGGCGGACAATTTACACATACACACCACAAATATAACAATACCACGCAGTTTATATTTGGCCTCAGGCCTCAAAATATATATAGACCCAACATAGAAACAAGATAACTATAACAATAAAACATAATAAACCATACCCGACTGCGAACCGGTCCGAATTACGACGAAACAACCAATACAAAAACCCCTTAGGGCACACGACACATATGACATATACAAATCGCTAAAATAAATATGAAACAAAAGTCTTTCCAAGTACAAAACAAAACCCCTGTCGTCGCGATGGGTAAGGACTGGCTGCTGGGCTCTTCTGGCGACTCCAAGTATCTCAGCCTGAAAATAAAAAAGTATAGCCAACGGTGTGAGTCCAAATAAACTCAGCGGATACCTAAACAGGTATGCATAATAAGTTATACTAACAATAAGAGTCTACGCTAATACAGTCTCATATGAATAATAGACAAGGGTATACACTGAAGAGACTGAATAAAGGTACATACCAAAATCCATCTATCATGCAGAGGGGTGGAATAAATCCCTAAAGAACAAATATAACACATAATCCAAGGTAAACAGGTATCCAGTATATGCATGTCAATCAAGTGCAGAAATCAAATGCAGCAAACAATGTACGATGCAAAATATGCATATGGTACAATGACATGTGTCACCCCTGACGCCAGTCAGGCACCGTCCACCTATCATAAATGAACGTCCGCGTGGGTAGGGCTATGACAACTGTACGCACCCTGCTATCACTGCTCTTGAGTGACCGAGTGGACAGGATGCTGGCAGAGATCACTCTCCTACCCCAAGCAATGGGGGAGTCTAGCTCTCATCTTCTCGTGTCTCAGGACGAGAAAGGATCCCTGGCTGCTACCACGCACCGGAACCACCCTCCAAATAGTGACCGTGCGGAGCAATACATGGCAAATACACACACTCTATGGTAGCCACTACCCCTGAGTGGATGTGTGTGCATATCCTCATGTAACTGACGATGGGCTCAGACTACATAGGAGCCGATGATCGTCAGCATGCAATAATGCAAGGATGGTGCATGACCCAAACACATATACCACCCACCAAGTCCTCAACTAACACCTCAGTGTGCTAGATATAGGTCTGAATCCTATACCATGGGATACAAGTAACCTACTAGGTATACTAACGAAATAACCAATGATCCATCAATTTCAAATGCGAGGGAACATATCACTACATCTATGCACATATATATACATGGCAACCATAGAGACTGTATGAAACTATAGGGAGGTCTTCTCAAGAATAAATAACAGATATCAAGTAGAGATATACTAAGGCAAATATAGCATATAAACTTACTGTTATCTATAACAAACCATGCATAGTAATATGACAATATCTAAAAGATAAGTCAAGGGTACCCGCCTCAATCGTAAGATGCTCGTATCGAAAAAAAACAAGAGTCCGAAGCAACTCAAATCAATGCCCTGTATCAAAGGACATAGTTTTTAGCTACTATAACAAATGATAACTAGCTAAACATAACCACAATCCTAATAAAATTTATCCTAAAGTAATGATCACTAATTAGCCTTAATTAGTGATCCTTTGTCGATTAGTCCGAATCATGGTTCAATTTAAATTTTACACAAACTAAAACCAAGTGATCACCTTTCGTCCGTAGTTAGGTATAATCCTCAATTACAAATCCACAATATAATCCCTTAATTACAATTCCATCATATGTAAACCGATTCAACTTTGCTAACTTGAATCAACCACCCACTTCTTGGTGCTCACGGAAGGTTATCCCAAGCCAAAGAACTAAGCTAAACCCTTACCCAAAATAGAAACAAGTCAAGATCCATTTTACAGTTATGCTACAATCTCATCTAAACAATTAGAATCAAATCCCAAAATCAGATTGCCCTTAAGGACCAATATCCAAATCTGAAACACTAACAAATGGTATTACATGACAACACACACAACCAAAACCCATAAGAACACCAAAATGGTACAGCTACACAAAGACCAAATTGCAATAAAGGGCTCACGGTAGAAATCTCAAATACTCACCGTATCATTCAACCAATGACAAGTCTCATGCATGTATCAATGTCTCATGGCAGAGGGCAGAACTACACCCACCAAGAAGCTCACGGCAACAACCTAGTGTAGAGAATAAATCTTAAGTCGAGAGATCTTCATGAACAATCTTAATCTCTATTCAACTCTTAAGAAATAATAAACACGATGATTAACCAAAGTTGCGGAAGCGTACCGGAATCCATCGTTTCAATCGGTCCTCCGGAGATGATCTTCAATCTGCAGACTTCCTTAGGTTTCCGAAGAGTTTTGTCGATGGGGAACAAAACAAAAGCATCGTCTGCAAACTGGGACCATAACCTCCTATTTATAGAATCCAAAGGTTGCCTTTTTCTAATTTGGCCCCTCAACAAATTAGAATTAGCACATGGTATCCACTATGTTTTATTCATAACAATTAAGCCCTTAAGTCAAATTACATAATTCCAAAATTTAGATCACAATATTTTTGACTTATTTAATTGATGACATACAACATTTATAATTTACAATTATGACCCTAAAATTCTAACAATCTCCCACTGGGTCATATGCGTAAACTTATAAATGTGTTAACCTTAGTGAGCTCAAAACTTTTGTCATCATAATCATAGGGCTTCCTTAACAATCTCGTCCATTAATTATATAGACATAGGATCAATGCAGTCTTCGTTGTATCTTTCACAACTAAACCATCAATGGTCACATATATCAATACAATCAAATGACATAGATCAATTATGAATTTGTGGCATGAAAATTACATGCAAGGTGATCTATTCATGTCAATTTTCAACTGGCCCTCCTTAACCAAAGTGAGATCAAAACTTTTAACTTTAGTTATACAAAGTGAAATGAAGTAAACATTAAACTTTATATCTGATCAGAAAGTCTCTAAATACATAAGTTTCAGAGACACAACCAAACATATATAGAAAACAATTATAGTACAAACTCTCACTGAATCTAAATTTTACCAAACTGAATAACACCCATATGAGTGGTATGCTCATAAAAGACATTGGGTGGTAGTCCTTTCGTCAAAGGATCTGCTATCATGGAGTTTGTACCTATGTGTTCTATTAAAATCTGTCCACTTTGTACTCTTTCTTTCACAACAAGGAACTTGATATCGATGTGCTTCGATTTTGTCGAGCTCCTATTATTGTTGGAATACAATACAGCTGATCTATTGTCACAAAATAACTTCAGTGGTTTTTCAACCCTTCCCAAAATCCGCAGCCCAGAGACAAAATTTTTCAGCCATATTCCATGATTAGATGCCTCATAACATGCTATAAACTCTGCTGCCATGGTGGAAAAAGCTGTCAATGCCTGTTTGGCACTTCTCCAAGAGATTGCTCCGCCAGCCAACAGAAAAACATAGCCTGAAGTGGATCTCATGCTATCTTGGCATCCAGCAAAATCAGAGTCAGAATATCCCACGATCTCAAGAGTATCTGATCTCTTATATGTGATCATGTAATCACTAGTTCTCTTTAAATATCTCATTACCCTCTTTGCTGCTTTCCAATGATCCATTCCTGGGTTGCTTAAATATCTGCCCAACATTCCAACAATGTACGTAATATCCGGACGCGTACAAACTTGAGCATACATAAGACCTCCTACTGCCGAAGCAAAGGGAATCTTTTGCATTTCTTGAGTCTCGAGGCTTCCTTTAGGGTACTGTTTAAGACTAAACTTATCTCCTTTAGCGACTGGGTATTTCCTGGTTTACAATCTTGCATGCCAAATCTTTTAAGTACTTTATCGATATAGTTCTTTTGTGATAATCCAAGAACACCTTGAGAACGATCTCGATGTATTTGGATTCCTAATACAAAAGATGCATTAACAAGATCTTTCATTTCAAAATATCTAGATAGAAATCTCTTGGTATCGTTTAACATACCTATATCATTTGTGGCAAGCAAAATGTCATCAACATATAAAATCAGGAAAATATGTTTGCTCCCACTGAACTTATGATACACACAATCATCTACCACATTCACTTCAAATCCAAATGAGATGATTATTTGATGAAATTTATGGTACCATTGACGAGACGCTTGCTTTAACCCATAGATGGACTTCTTAAGTTTGCAAACCATACTCTTTGGATCTCCCGATACAAAGTATTCTAGTTGCACCATATAGATTGTTTCCTCAATGTCTCCATTGAGAAAAGCTGTCTTGACATCCATCTGATGGAGTTCCATATCAAAGTGTGCAACAAGTGTCATGATTGTCCTAAAAGAGTCTTTCGTTGAAACTGGAGAAAAAGTCTCTTTATAGTCAATTCCATATTTTTGAGTATAACCTTTAGCAACAAGACGTGCCTTATATCTTTCCACATTACCGTTTGAATCCCGTTTAGTTTTAAAGATCCATTTACAACCAATGGGTTTCACACCTTCTGGTAACATGACAAGTTCCCAAACATTATTGTCTTGCATTGATTTATACTCTTCATTCATTGCCTCAATCCATTTTTGAGAATTTGAATCTTGCATGGCTTGACGAAAGTTGATTGGATCATCCTCCGCCATGCCATCATTTTCCTCATGTTCTTGAAGTAGTACTATATAATCATCTGAAATAGCACTCCTCCTTTCTCTAGTGGATCTACGTAAAGGCACTTGTTCTTCATGCATTGGTTCTTGAGGTTGTTGAGTTTGTTCTTCTGGGAGTTGACTGACAATGTCTTGTTGTTCTTGTATTGCATCTTGATCACTAACAGGAATAATATCCTGATCATTATCAGAAGCAATCATAGGAATATAAATCATTTCCTCTTGAAGAGTAGTAGGAATACATTCCTCCTCAAAGACAATGTCAGATACCTTATTCTTCCCCCCAAACTCAATATCCTCAAAGAACTTTACAGTTCCCGTCTCAAAGATAGTCCATGTTTTGGGATTATAAAACTTATAGCCCCTTGATCGCTCAGAATATCCAATAAAGTAGTTACTTACTGTTCTAGAGTCTAATTTCTTTTCATGTGGCATGTATGGTCTAGCCTCAGCTGGACACCCCCAAACATGAAAATGTTTTAAACTTGACTTTCGCTTTGTCCAAAGCTCAAAAGGTGTTTTAGTAGCTGCTTTAGTGGGTATTCGATTTAGAATGTAAGCTGCTGTCTTTAATGCTTCTCCCCAGAGTGATGTTGGTAAAGTTGAATGGCTAACCATACTCCTTACCATATCCTTAAGAGTCCGATTTCGTCGTTCAACTACACCATTCATGCTTGGAGAGCCTGGCATGGTGTACTGTGGGACGATTCCACACTCCTCTAAGTATTGAGCAAAAGGTCCTGGACGTTGTTCACCTGAACCGTCATATCTACCGTAATATTCACCACCATGATCAGATCTGACTTTCTTAATTCTTTTGTCGAGTTGGTTTTCGACTTCAACCTTAAATGATTTGAAAACATCCAGTGTTTGAGCCTTTTCATGAATAAGAAATATGTATGCATATCTAGAATAATCATCAATGAATGATACAAAATATTGTTGACCATTCCAAGAAGGTGTTGGAAATGGTCCACAAACATCCGTATGTATCAATTCCAATACTTCCGTAGCTCGATATGCACCTTCTTTCTTTCTTTTGGTTTGTTTGCCCTTAATGCATTCAACACAAATGTCTAGGTCCGTAAAATCAATGGAATGTAAAATTCCAACTGATATAAGTCGTTCAACTCTATTTCTAGAGATGTGCCCTAAACGTTTGTGCCATAATGCACCTGAGTTTTCAATATTAAATTTACGCTTGGTGCCACGTGATTCCACATTTAGGGTTTCAATATAAGAAGCATTTATATCAAGCATATAGAGATTGTCATAAATGATAAGTGAACTGGTTCCAACAATAGTAGAATCAATAGATAAACTGAACTGATTGTTTTCAAATGAACAACTATAACCCAATTTGTCCAAATGAGAAACAGAAACCAAATTCCGTCTAAAAGACGGTACAACAAAAGTGTGGGATCGATGCACGTGAGAGGGGGGGTGAATCACGTGCGTTTTAAAAAATCAGAGCGCTTTTAAAAAAAACGTGCACAGCGGAAACGAAAGAGACGAAAAATGAACATACTAACACAGACGAGTTTTACTTCGTTCGGAGCCTTCGTCGACTCCTACTCGAAGGCCCAGGTCCCTCGGACCTTTCCGTTGGGCAATCCACTAATACTCTCTACCGGTAAACACCGATAGAGTAGGCGAGTACAAAGGAATTGAAAGTGTGACAACCCCACACTTTCAAGCAATTAAATGTAATAAAATTTATAAAAAGAAATATCTTTTTACCGACGTCCGGAGTAGGTCGACTCTTTCGGGGCAGCAGGACGTCGTAGGCTCGAAGTGAAGCGTTTCCGGAGCAAGGCGCGAGCGTAGAAGAACTTGAAAGCTTTGGAAGAAGTGTTGTTCTTTGAAGAGGGTCGAGGCCCTCTTTATATAGGGCAGGGGGCGCCCGACATGCTCGGGGCGCCCCCCACGTGGCTGCAGATCCGGCGATGCTCTAGTCAAAGCTGATCTCGTTATCTTCGGGATTGTTTTTGACTGGGGCGCCCGACGCGCACGGGGCGCCCGATTGACCGATCAAACTTTATCACCGAGGCTTCGCGAGGGTGAGCTGCAGCCGCCTTCAGTGGCGTGGCACAGTGGGCGCCCGAGACATGCGGGGCGCCCCCAATTGCACTGCTGTCGGGGCGTTTACCTCTCTGCTGACTTTGGGTTGACTCTGGGGCGCCCGACACATCCGGGGCGCCCAGCTCAGCTACTGCCTCCCTCCTTTGAGGCTCTCTGAGCTGCAGATACACAGTCCTTCGGTCCTGCATCCAGGGTTAGTCCAAAACAAGGCTAGCACAATTTTATATGGACTAAAATAAG